>SJYV01034926.1:108440-152275 GCA_006410875.1 Neotragus pygmaeus | reverse complement strand
TCCGTCTAGTCAAGGGTATGGTTTTTCCTGTGGTCATGTATGGATGTGAGAGTTGGACTGTGAAGAAGGCTGAGCACCGAAGAATTGATGCTTTTGAACTGTGGTGTTGGAGAAGACTCTTGAGAGTCCCTTGGCTCTCTGCAAGGAGATCCAACCAGTCCATTCTGAAGGAGATCAACCCTGGGATTTCTTTGGAAGGAATGATGCTAAAGCTGAAGCTCCAGTACTTTGGCTACCTCATGCGAAGAGTTGACTCATTGGAAAAAACTCTGATGCTGGGAAGGATTGGGGGCAGGAGGAGAAGGGGACGACAGAGGATGAGACGGCTGGATGGCATCACGGACTCGATGGACGTGAGTCTGAGTGAACTCCAGGAGTTGGTTATGGACAGGGAGGCCCGGCGTGCTGTGATTCATGGGGTCACAAAGAGTCGGACATGACTGAGCGACTGAACCGAACCAAACTGAATATTAGCTGACTAATACAGTGCTGTAATGCTCCATTTGTACAGTACAAAGCTTCATGCATCCATTAAATCAAATATACTAATGTGATATTCAACTTCCCTGGTAGCTCATCAGTCAAGAATCTGTCTGCAGTGCAGGAGACCCAGGTTTGATTCCTGGGTCTGGAAGATACCCGGGAGAAGGAAATGGTAAGCCACTCAACTATTGCCTGGAAAACACCATAGACAGAGGAGCCTGGCAGGCTATTGTTCATCGGACCGCAAGAGTTGGACATGACTTAGCGACTAAACCCAATCTGATATTCAGTTCTATAATTATCCTCATCTGTTTGATCTCTAAGGGTTAAGAAAGTTGTATAAAGGTCTTAATTGAAGATCAGATTCTTTCAAATGCACCATATATTTCTAACAATTTTTCTTTATGTCCTTTTATGCCCAAATATAATTTTTAAAATCTTTCCAATGATTTTTTGAATTCTAATTCTGGAAATTGTAGACATCAACCTAAAAAGGTATAGTAATATTAAGATCTAAAATAGCCTTCAGCATTAATTGTATTTTAACAGTGATTTTTGAAACATGTCTACTGTAAGTAAAGTATAGAACTGAAATCATAAATTTCAGAGACTCTATAAGGTGGATGGAAGATTTATTTTGAGATATACTGACTTTCAGTATCAGATTGCAAATTATGTTAAATCTGTGACCACTTAGCTTATCTTCTGGGATAGTCTTGATAATGATATCTGGAGACATATGTGAAATGGGATAGGTCTGGCAGGAGAAATGCATTTCCTGAATGCAAGCAAAATTCAGTGCTGTGAAGTACGTATTGAAATGTGGGCATTAACAGTGTGGTGGCTCCTTTGTTTTTCACATCGGCATCTGCCTACTTTTGCTTTATGTATATCTCATTGTGTAGCATTATAAATTAGGAAGAAAATGGTCTTTGAAACAAAAGTTAAAATTCAGAGATACCGATTTATTTGTTGTAGTTGTTGTTCACTTGTTAAACTGTGTCTGAGTCTTTTGCAACCCCATATACTGCAGCCTGCAGACTCCTCTGTCCATGGGATTTCCCAGGCAAGAACACTGGAGTGTGCTGCCATTTCCTTCTCCAGGGAAGGGAGACCAGGCCCCGAACCCAGATCATCTATACTGCAGGTGTACTATTTACTGTTGAGACACTAGGGGAGCCAGTTCTTTTCCCTAGGTGGAATTTGATCTTTAAATCTGAATTTTATTTTTAATGCAAGTTTTCAAACATTTAAATGGGATTATACAATTTTTTTTTTCTTGAATTCTTGGCTTAAATATTTAATTAAAAGCCTTTGTTTGGAGTTTTCGAAGATTTCCTGGCTCCTTGATTTGTAATAAGTACAACTTATAGAGAAACTAAGCTATTAAATATAAATAGTATAGATTAAAACGTCATACAATTACCATAGCTTTCAACTAATTGCATTTTGGTTAAGATTTATTTTAGTTTCAAGTTATGTAAATACTCCATATTTGTTTATAACAACAACAAAAAAAGAATTATTAAAGGGCTCATTTATGTAATTTTATTCAAACCTGGGAAATACAGGTATGAGATTACTAGGTCCCAAAATGGAAATATGAGCTTGACTGTAGGTCTTATAACTATAATATTTATCTTGTTTTAGATTCAGGCAAATGTTAGGAGGTAATGTTTATGAGTACGTAAAATTCCATTTAACAATTTATCTTTCTTAAAAAATCTTCTTATTTGCAAGTTAAGAGCCTTTTAAAAGATGCTTTAATGCAATAATATATTAAAATTTGCTAATTTTCACTTGTAGGTTTATTGTCTTGTTTAAATAGAATGGAGAATTTCCAGTGGACTTCTTTATGTGATATGCAGCTCTAGAATGTAGTAGCAATAACTCGGACAAGTGCTGGCATTCAGAGTTGCCAGGGTGCACATCATGTGTGAAAATTAGAAATATTTCTAGAGAAAACTAGGCTATTGCCCAATCACAAGTATTATTCTTACTTTTAAAGCAGAAGATACAGAATGACACTAGACCCAAACTTCTCCATGATCTGTGTCCATAGCTATTGTGTGGAGGACTGTTCACTGATCACTACAAATTCTGAAATCTGTCCCTTCTTCCACACAAACAAGATTACATTACATTTTCTCTCTTGTACCTAAGTATTGTCAAATGTTGGAGTGCTCATTGATAGAATGCAGTTTCCACTCAACAGGTTAGTGAAATCGCTGTCTTGTAAAATCAAATGTCTTAACCTTAAATTAAAAAGTAATGGTAAGACATCTTTCTGTCAAATAATTGCTTGTTGCCTTTGGATAAATATTGGCACACTATTAGAATGAAATTTAAGGTGTTGAAATTATTATTTATCAGATAGCATTATTACCTTAACAGTAGAATGGCAATTTCTCTAAATAATAGGAAAATGGAAAGCCCATTTGGACTTTCCTATAATTGGAAAACCAGGATGGTGTGGTCACTAACCTAGAGACAGACATCCTGGAGTGTGAAGTCAAGTGGGCCTTAGGAAGCATTACTACATACAAAGTTAGCGGAGGTAATGGAATTCTAGCTGAGCTACTGAAAATCTTAAAAGATGATGCTGTGAAAGTGCTGCACTCAATATGTCAGCAAATTTGGAAAACTCAGCANGGCCTTAGGAAGCATTACTACATACAAAGTTAGCGGAGGTAATGGAATTCTAGCTGAGCTACTGAAAATCTTAAAAGATGATGCTGTGAAAGTGCTGCACTCAATATGTCAGCAAATTTGGAAAACTCAGCAGTAAGCCCAGAACTGAAAACATCAGTTTTCATTCCAGTCCCAAAAAAGAGCAATCCCAAAGATGTTCAGACTATTGTATAATTGAGCATATTTCACATGTAACAATGTTATGCTCAATATCCTTCAAGCTATGGTTTGTTTAGCAGTACATGAACTGAGAATTTCCAGATGTACAAGATGGATTTAGAAAATGTAGAGAAACCAGAAGTCAAATTGCCAACATTCGTTGGATTGTAGAGAAAACAAGAGAATTCCAGAAAAAAGAAAAACATCTACTTCTGCTTTAATGACTGCACTAAAGATTTTGACTGTGTGTATCACAACAGCCTATGGAAAATTCTGAAAGAGATGGGAACACCAGACCACCTTATCTGTCTCCTGAAAAACCTGTGTGCAGGACAAGAAGCAACAGTTAGAACTGAACATGAAATAATAAACTGGTTCAAAACTAGGAAAGGAGTACAACAAGGCTGTATATAGTTACCCTGTTTATTTCACTTCTATGCAGAGTACATCGAGTGACATGCTACCACTGTCTATTGGGTTGCAAAGAATAGGACATGACTGAAGTGACTTAGCATACACACACTCAAATATAATTGATTTTGCATGTATTTCAATAGATCTTATGTCCTAGAACTTTGTTAAACTCAATTTCATTATTTTCTCCATGATCTTTACCATTTTCTTCCTTTCTCTTACACTGGGTTCCTTGTGTTCTTCATTTTTCTAGTTTTTTTTTTTTTTTTTTTAATGGTAGAAACATTAGTCAAGTGAGATCTTTCCTCACTTCTACCATCCAATCGTGCCTTTTTGTACTGTGGCCTTGCCATTTCCACCATCATGTAGTAGAATCAGATTCTCCTTCACATGAATTTCAGCTGGCTCCATGATACTGAGTCAGACTCCGTCGTGTCTGACTCTTTGCAACCCCATGGACTGTAACCGGCCATGCTTTTCTGTTCATGGAATTCTCCAGGCAAGAAAACTGGAGTGAGTGATCATTTTCTTCTCCAGGGGATCTTCTCCATCCAGGGATGAAGCCCAGGTCTCCTGCACTAAAGCAGGTTGTTTTGCCATCTTAGCTATCAGGGAAGCTCCACCATGTAAAGAAGCATGAGCTAGGTCAAGGGATTACCACAATGGTAGCCAAAAACTGGGTCACAAAATGTGAATAGAATATTCTAAATCTTCTAGCTTCAATTATATAGAGTATAGATGAGTCTTACCATCTCAGACATCCTGGAACTTTTGGCCCCCAAAATACTGAACAATTCAATGATTGTCTTCTTATGTAGCAAAATTATGGAGTTGCTTTTCACATCCTAATAGAAAATCAAATGTTGCTATTTGTGAAGCAACTAAGATTTGTAACTTGCTTATTATCTTGTCTAGCAATACCTTAACTCATGCAAAAACAGCAAACAAATTTTCTAAACTGAAGTTTTGATATGGATTACAGTTATGTAATATAAACAGTGACATGTATGCATCTAATGAATTTTAAACACTTTATTAATGATGTTGATGAAAAATACATTATCCATAAGCCCCAGAAACTTCAAATATCTTATATTCAGGAAAAAATTATGTAAAAAGAGCATTGTGGTAAATCTTCAAGTCCTACATATTTACTATACTTTTGAAATTGAGTTTCAAGTATTTTATTTACCAATATATTTTAGGTAGTGACATTATAATCTACAGATAGAATTCTTGCTATTGTTGGCCAGTCACTCAGTTATGTCTGACTCTTTGCAACCCCATGGACTGCATGCCAGAATTCCCTGTCCTTCATAATCTCTCAGAGCTTGCTCAAACTCATGTCCATAAAGTCGGTGACACGATCTAACCATTTCGTCCCGTGTTATCCCCTTCTCCTCCTGCCTTTAATCTTTCCCAGCATAAAGGTATTTTCAGATGAGTCACCTCTTAGCATCAGGTGGCCAAATTATCAGAGCTTCAGCCTCAACATCAGTACGTCCATGAATATTCAGGATTGATTTCCTTTAGGATTGACTGGTTTTATCTCCTTGCAGTCAAGGAACTTGCAAGAGTCTTAGACTTACAACACTACAGTTCAAAAGCATCAGTTCTTCAGCACTCAGCTTCCTTTACGGTTCAGCTCTCACATCCATACATAACTACTGGAAAAACCATAGCTTTGACTAGATGGACCTTGTCTGCAAAGTCATGTCTCTGCTCTTTAACGTGGTGTCTAGGTTTGTCATAGCTTCTCTTCCAAGGTGCAAGTAACTCAAGGTCTTGGCTGCAGTCACCTTCTACAGTGATTTTGAAGACCAAGAAAAGAAAGTCTGTCACTGCTTCCATTGTTCCCCCATCTATTTGCCATGAAGTGATGGGACTGGATGCCATGATCTTTGTTTTTTAATATTGAGTTTTATGCCAGCTTTTTCACTTTTCTCTTTCACCTCCATCAAGAGGCTCTTGGACTTTTCCATAGAGGTGGTGGGTCATCTACATATCTGAGGTTACTGATATTTCTCCCAGTAATCTTGATTCCAGCTTGTGCTTCATCCAGCCCTGCATTTTGCATGATGTGCTCTGCATATAAGTTAAATAAGCAGGGTGACAAGATACAGCCTTGACATACTCCTTTCCCAATTTGGGACCAACCGTTGTTCCATGTCTAGCTGTCGATTCTTGACCTGCATACAGGTTTCTCAGGAGGCAGGTAAGGTGTTTTGATATTCCCATCTCTGTCAGAATTTTCCACAGTTTGTTGTGATCGACACAGTTAAAGGCTTTGGCATAGTCAGTAAGGAGAAGTAGATGTATTTCTGGAACTCTTGTTTTTTTCAATGATCTAACTGTTGTTGGCAATTTGATCTCTGGCTCCTCTGCCTTTTCTAAATCCAGCTTGAACATCTGGGGACTTCTCAGTTCACATACTGTTGAAGCCTAGCTTGGAGAATTTTGAAGATTACATTGCTAGTGTATGAGATGAGTACAACTGTGCAGTAGTTTGAGCATTCTTTGGCATTGCTTTTCTTTGGGACTGGAATGAAAACTAACCTTTGCCAGTGCTGAGCAACTGCTTGGCTGTGGCAACTGCTGAGTTTTCCAAATTTGCTGACATATTGAGTGCAACAGTTTCACAGCATCATCTTTTAGGATTTGAGATAGCTCAGCTGGAATTCCATTACCTCTACTAACTTTGTTTGCAGTGGTGCTTCCTGAGGCCCACTTGAATTCACACTCCAGGATCTCTGACTCTAGGTGGTGATCACATCACCGTGGTTAACTAAGTCATTATGATCTTTTTCATTTAGTTCTTCTTTGTATTCTTGCAACCACTTCTTAATACCTTCTGTTTCTCTTATTCCCATATCGTTTCTGTCCTTAATTGTGCTCATCTTTGTATGAAATATTCCCTTGGTATCTCTAATTTTCTTGAAGAGATCTCTAGTCTCTCCCATTCTATTGGTTTCCTCTATTTCTTTGCATTGATCACTGAGGAAGGCTTTTTTATCTTTCTTTGCTATTCTTTAGAACTCTGCATTCAAATTGGTAAATTTTTAAAACTTTTTAAATGATTTTAAAAAATGGAAGCAAGGCATCCAATGTTTAATGAGCAAGCAACGTCTTAAACTCATCTTTTGATAAGCAAATGCTGGACAAAGGAGGGGGTATGGAGAACTGTCTTTCTGTCAGTAGTATTACAGATATCATAAGCAATTGTTGCTGTTGCTCAGCCCCTATGTCCCTATGTCGGCCCCAGGGGCTGCAGCACACCAGGCTCCATGGGGTTCTACAGGGAAGAATACAGGAGTGGGTTTTTATTTTCTACTTTAAGGGATCTTTCCAACAGGATCGAATCGGTGTCCCCTGCATTCACAGGAGGATTCTTTACCATGGGACCCCAAGGATAATACAGTTCAGGCTAATTACTGACCCACTGATGGTCCTTTTAACTAGGTCAGGGCTTCCCTAGTGGCTTAGACAGTAAAGAGTCTGCCTGCAATGGAGGAGATGCATGTTCGATCTCTGGGTTGGGATGATCTCCTGCAGAAAAGAATGGTTACCCACTCCAGTATTCTTGCCTAGAGAATTTCATGGAGAGGGCAGCCTGGTGGGCAACTAACATATTTTAACTAGAACCAATCTTATGACTAGAAAGAGGGGCCAACACTCTAAAAGAACTTATGGAACTTGGGTTACAGTTCAACTTCTGACATCACTTCTTTTTCACCAGATCACTTACCCATTTTGACCTGAATTTTCTAATGAGTAAAGCTCCTTAAGTTTATGATTCTAAATAATTCCCTCTTCACCATCACATAGGTCACATATCTTTAAAGAAGCTACAGAAACCAATCTAATCTGCTTATAATTTATGAGATACTTTGAAAAATCAAATACTTTGGAAGCTTCCTTATCTTTTTACATTTACTATGATTCTTAACAACCAAAAGAAACATTTTCAATATCCCAAATATATATTTCAACATTAATAAAATGTTAAGGTCCATTTAATCTATGGCATGATACCATCAATATTTTCTAATTCTTTGTGTACCATTTGAGCCTCATATTCCAACATCCTTGTAACGTGATAAAATGGATATAGATCATCTCACCTACGAAAATCAAGATCCATCTGTTATATTTTAAATGCATCTGTTCATCTGCTAAATCCATTTGTCAAACTCATTTTAGTTAACAGAGATTTCCTCTAAGTTCATAAAATATGTGAGAAAAAGAATTAAAACAGAGTCCTGCTTTACCAGATACCAGGGGAAAAATGTTTAACTGAAGCCAGCTATTTTTTCAAATGTTTAAAAAATGTTTTTGATATTGTGTACCTGAATTCTGAAGAAGCATATTTAATCTGCTTTGGAAACTATCCTCAATTTTAGAGTGGGTAATTTTTAGATAATGCAAACATTTTTTTAAATTTTATTTTTAAGCAGGCTTTAATTTCAAGGGAAATGAAAATATTGTATCTAAATACGTGGAGGAAAGATGATGGAAAGGAATTTAGGTCAGCTTTCTAAATGCTGTATAGACTTTCATGTGTTTGATTTGGAAGGAATTTATCAGACAATATACATTTAGTGTGAATGCCACTTCCTTCACTTAAACATTGAGGTTTTGGCAGACAGAGTATTCTACCAAGATTCACAGAGTTTTGGAGAAGATTAAGAAGGCGGGTCTGGAAAATACTAGAGGCAGGGAAACTAATTGGCTGTTCAGATCATCTTTTATATGTTAAGCAAATGACCCCCTCCTACATTGAGCTTGATTCCAAGATGAACTTCTTTCACATTAGCATCCACCTTTCTTACCATGACATTTAACCTGAGCCAAATAAACCTCTTAATTTCTTATCTGCTTTGTATTATTCACAGCAAAAATAATCTTTCTACTATTTATTAATAATGTAAGCCATTCTGTGCTAATATCTGAACTTCAGGTCTTCAACTGCACAGTGAGACAAATTATTTATTACTACTTTAAGCTATTGTGAAGTCTTAAAAAATACATAAAATGACTAATAATGTATAAATTTTCCTTTACTGCTTTAAGAAATTATTTTTCATACACTTAACTCGCAAGTCTACTACTATTCTATAACTTGCCATAGTTTTCACAGTCCTGAAACTTTTTCATATGTTATTTTCTCTCTTGACCTATCCTCACTCAACCCTTCTCAATGTTTCTCATGTATGTAATTCTTACTGTCTCCAACATTCTAGGTCACTTGTGGCTTCCATTCCTGAACCTTCTAATGTCAGTCTTCTCACACTACTTGAGGACTCTCTCCTATTCTCTGTTATCCTATTAATTGTGTGTGTGCTCAGGTGCTCAGTCTTGTCTGATTCTTTTCTGTCTCCATAGGTGAGAGATAAGAAAGCCTTCCTCAGTGATCAATGCAAAGAAATTGAGGAAAACAATAGAATGGGAAAGACTAGACATCTCTTCAAAATCAGAGATACTAATGGAACTTTTCATGCAAAGATGGGCACAATAAAGAACAGAAATGGTCTGGACCTAACAGAAGAAAATATTAGGAAGAAGTGACAAGAAACACAGAACTGTACAAAAAAGATCTTCACGACCCAGATAATCATGATGATCTGAACACTCACCTATAGCCAGACATCCTGGAATGTGAAGTCAAGTGGGCCTTAGGAAGCATTAGTACAAACAAAACTAGTGGAGGTGATGGAATTCCAGCTGAGATATTTCAAATCCNGATCTTCACGACCCAGATAATCATGATGATCTGAACACTCACCTATAGCCAGACATCCTGGAATGTGAAGTCAAGTGGGCCTTAGGAAGCATTAGTACAAACAAAACTAGTGGAGGTGATGGAATTCCAGCTGAGATATTTCAAATCCTAAAAGATGATGCTCTGAAAGTGCTGCATTCAATATGCCAGCAAATTTGGAAACCTCAGAAGTGATCAGAGGACTGGAAAAGGTAGTCTTCATTCCAGTCCCAAAAAAGGCAGTGCAAAGAATGCTCAAACTACCACACAGTTGCACTCTTCTCACATACTAGAAAAATAATGTTTAAAATTCTCCAAGCCAGGCTTCAACAGTATCTGAGCTGTGAACTTCCAGATGTTCAAGCTGGATTTAGGAGAGAGAAGGGAACCAGAGATCAAATTGCCAACATCTGTTGAATCGTTGAAAAAGCAACAAAGTTCCACGAAAACACCTATTTCTGCTTTATTGACTATGCCAAAGACTTTGAATGTGTGGATCACAATAAACTGTGGAAAATTCTGAAAGAGATGGGAATACCAGACCGCCTGGTCTCCATCTTGAGAAATCTGTATGGAGCTCAGGATGCAACAGTTAGAACTGGACATGGAGCAACAAACTGGTTCCAAATAGGAAAAGGAGTTTGTCAAGGCTATATATTGTCACCCTGTTTATTTAACTTATACGCAGAGTACATCATGAGACATGCTTAGCTGGATGAAGCAAAAGCTGGAATCAAGATTGCCAGGAGAAATATCAATAACCTCAAATATGCAGATGACACCACCCTTATGGCAGAAAGTGAAAAAGAACTAAAGATTCCCTTAATGAAAGTGAAAGAGGAGAGTGAAAAGTTGGCTTAAAACTCAACATTCAGAAAACTATGACATAGCATCTGATTTCATCAGGTCAGTTCAGTGGCTCAGTCATGTCTGGCTCCTTGTGACCTCATGGTCTATGCAGGCCAGGCCTCCCTGTCCATCACCAACTCCCAGAGTTTACACAGACTCATGTCCATTGAGTCAGTGATGCCATCCAGCCATCCCATTCTCTGTCATCCCCTTCTCTTCCAGCCTTCAGTCTTTCCCAGCATTAGGATCTTTTCAAATGAGACAGTTCTTTGCATCAGGTGGCCAAAGTATTGGAGCTTCAGCTTCAACATTAGTCCTTCCAGTGAATATTAAGAACCAATTTCTTTTACGAAGGACTGGTTGAATCTCTTTCACTTTCATCAAGAAGAAATCAGAGCATCTTTAGTTCTTCTTCATTTTGTGCCATAAGGATAAGTGTGGTGGCATCTGCATATCTGAGGTTATTGATATTTCTCCTGGAAATCTTGATTCCAGCTTGTGCTTCTTCCAGCTAAGCATGTCTCATGATGTACTCTGCATATAAGTTAAATAAACAGAGTGACAATATATGCAGCCTTGAGGTAATTCTTTTCCTATTTGTAACCAGTCTGTTGTTCCATGTCCAGTTCTAACTGCTTCTTCCTCAGCTGCATACAGATTTCTCAAGAGGCAGGTCAGGTGGTCTGATATTCCCATCTCTTTCAGAATTTTCCACAGTTTATTGTGATCCACACAGGCAAAGGCTTTGGCATAGTCAATAAAGCAGAAATAGATGTTTTTCTGGAACTATCTTGCATGATCCAACAGACACTGGCAATTTGATCTCTTGTTTCTCTGCCTTTCCTAAAACCAGCTTGAACATCTGGAAGTTCAAGGTTTACATACTTTAAAGCCTAGCTTGGAGAATTTTGAGGATTATTTTGCTAGTGTATGAGATGAATACAACTGTGTGGTAGTTTGAGCATTCTTTGGCATTGCCTTTCTTTGGGATTGGAATGAAAACTGACCTTTTCCATTCCTGTGGCCACTGCTGATCTTTCCAAATTTGCTGGCATATTGAATGCAACACTTTCAGAGCATTGTCTTTTAGGATTTGAAATAGCTCAGCTGGAATTCCATCATCTCCACTAGCTTTGTTTGTAGTGATGCTTCCTAAGGCCCACTTGACTTCACATTCCAGGATGTCTGGCTCTAGATGAGTGATCACACCATCATGATTATCTGGGTCATGAAGATCTTTTCTGTTCAGTTCTTCTGTGTATTCTTACCACCTCTTCTTAATATCTTCTGCTTCCATTAGGTCCATACCATTTCTGTCCTTTATTGAGCCCATCTTTGCAAGAAATATTCCCTCCGAATCTCTAATTTTCTTAAAGTGATCTCTAGTCTTTCCCATTCTATTGCTTTTCTCTGTTTCTTTGCACAGATCACTGAGGAAAGCTTTCTTATCTCTTTGTGGTATTCTTTGGAACTCTGCATTCAAATGGGTATATCTTTTCCTTTTCTCTTTTGCTTTTTGCTTCTCTTCTTTTCAAGCTATTTGTAAGGCCTCCCCAGGCAACCATTTTGCTTTTTAGCAATTTTTTTTTTTCCCCTTGGGGATAGTCTTGATCCCTGTCTCCTGTACAATGTCACAAACCTCCGTCCATAGTTCACCTGGCATTCTGTCTATCAGACCTAGTCCCTTAAGTCTATTTTTCACTTCCACTGCATAATGATAAAGGGTTTAATTTAGGTCATAACTGAATGGTCTAGTGGTTTTCCCTACTTCTTCAATTTCAGTCTGAATTTGGCAATAAAGAGTTCATGATCTTAGCCACAGTTAGCTCCTTGTCTTGATTTGCTGATTGTATAGAGCTTCTCCATCTTTGGCTGCAAAGAATATACTCAATTTGATTTTAGTGTTGACCATCTGGTGATGTCCATGTGAAGAGTCTTCTCTTGTGTTGTTGGAAGAGGGTGTTTGCTGTAACCAGCATGTTCTCTTGGCAAACCTTTATTAGCCTTTCCCTGCTTCATTCTGTACTCCAGGGCCAAATTTGCCTGTTACCCCAGGTGTCTCTTGACTTCCTACTTTTGCATTGCAGTCACCTATAATGAAAAAGACATCTTTTGGGGGTGTTACTTCTAGCAGATCTTGTAAGTATTAATAAAATCATTCAACTTTAGCTTCTTCAGCATTACTGGTTGGAGCATAGACTTGGATTACTGTGATGTTGAATGGTTTGCCTTGGAAATGAACACAGACCCTTCTGTCGTTTTTGAGACTGCATCCAGGCACTGCATTTTGGACTCTTTTGTTGACTATGGTGGCTACTCCCTTGCTTCTAAGGGATTCTTGCCCATAGTAGTGGATATAATGGTAATCTGAGTTAAATCCACCTATTCCAGTCCATTTTAGTTCACTGATTCCTAGAATGTCGATATTCACTCTTGGCATCTCCTGTTTGACCACTTCCAATTTGCCTTGATCCATGGGCTTAACAATCCTTGTTCCTATGCAACATTGCTCTTTACAGCATCGACTTTGCTTCCATCACCAGCGACATCTACCGCTGGGTGTTGTTTTTGCTTTGGCTCTGTCTCTTCATTCTTTCTGGAGTTATTTCTCTACTGATCTCTAGTAGCATATTGAGCACCTACCAACCTGGGGATTTCATCTTTCAGTGTCATCTTTTTGCATTTTCATTCTGTTCATAGGGTTCTCAAGGCAAGAATACTGAAGTGATTTGCCATTCCCACAGTATGGTTCATGGTTTCACTGAGTTAGACAAGGCTAGGGTCATGGGATTAGTTTGGTTAGTTTTCTGATTGTCCTTTTCAGCCTGTCTGCCCTCTGATGGAAAAGGATAATAGGTTTATGGAAGCTTTCTGATGGGAGAGACTAACTGAGAGGGGACCTGGGTCTTGTTCTGATGGGTAGGGCCATGCTCAGTAAATCTTTAATCCAATTTGCTATTGATGGGTGGGGCTGTGTTCCCTCCTTGCTCTTTATCTGGGGCCAAACTATGGTGAAGGCAATGAAGATAATGGTGACCTCCTTCAAAAGATGCCATGGGTGTACTGCTACACTCAGCACCCCTGACCCTGCAGCAGGCCACCACCAACCCACACCTCCACTGGAGACTCCTGGACACTCACAGGCAAGTTGGAGTCAGTCTCTTGTGGGGTCACTGCTCCTCTCTCCTGGGTCCTGATGCACAGGATTCTGTTTGTGCCCTCCAAGAGTCTATTTCCCAGTGCTGTGTAAGCTCTGGCAGTTCTATGGTGGGGTTATTGGCAACCTCCTCCAAGAGGGCTTATGCCATACCCAAGTCTGCTGCACCCAGAGCACCTGTTCCTGTGGCAGTCCACTGCTGACCCGTACCTCTGCAGGAGATGCTCAAACACAGTTCTCTCTGTCTCTGTGGGGTCCTTGGGTCCTGGTGCACACAAGGTTTATTTGAGCCCTGTTAGCGTCTCTGGCAGGAATTGGGTTTGATTCTAAATGTGAATTTGCCCCTCCTACCATCTTGCTGGGGCTTCTCCTTTGCCTTTGGACATGGGATATATCCTCACAGCCACTCCAGCGCCTACTATCTTACTAAGGTTTCCATCATCTGGTCCCATCACTTAATGGCAGATAGATGGGGAGACAGTGGAAACAATGACAGACTTTATTTCTGGGGGCTCCAAAATCACTGTAGATTGTGACTGCAGCTATGAAATTAAAAGACGCTTGTTCCTTGGAAGAAAAGTTATGACCAAACTAGACAGCATATTTAAAAGCCGAGACATTGTTTTGGCAACAAAGTTTCAACTAGTCAAAGCTATGGTTTTTCCAGTAGTCATGTATGGATCCGAGAGCTGGACCATAAAGAAAGCTGAGCACTGAAGAATTGATGCTTTGGAACTACAGTGTTAGAGAAGATTCTTAAGAGTCTCTTGGATTGCAAGGAGATCCAACCTGAATTCAGGAAATCAGTCCTGAATGTTCATTGGAAGGACTGATGCTGAAGCCAAAACTCCAATACTTTGGCCGCCTGATGGGAAGTACTGACTCATTGGAAAAGACCCTGATGCTGGGAAAGATTGAAGGTGGGAGGAGAAGGGGATGGCAGAGAATGAGATAGTTGGATAACATTGCTGAATCAATAGACAAGAGTTTGTGTCAACTCTGGGAATTAGTGATGGACAGGGAGGCCTGGCATGCTGCAGTCCATGGGGTCACAAAGAATCAGTCATGACTGAGTGACTGAACTGACTGAGCTGACTGAGCGCCCTGAGACTGTAACCTTCCAGACTCCTCTGTGGGATTTCTCAGGCAAGAATACTGGAGTGGGTTTCCATTTCCTTCTTTAGAGGATATTCCCAACCCAGGGTTTGAACTGGCATCTCTTGTGTCTCCTGCCTTGATAGATGGATTCTTTACCAGCTACGCCACCTGGGAAGCCCATATTACTTGTGAGTCCTTGTTAAATACCCATCTCTCCCACAGCCCCTGCATTAACTCCCAAATGGAAGATTTCTTTCTAATTCAACTTTGTATCTCCAAAATCCAGTGTCTAAAAGATATCGAAGAGCTGTTTTTTGAAAGAAAAAAATAGAGAATTATATTGCCATCCCAGGTGGCGCTCTTCTTATTTTAAATGTTCCCTAGTTCTAGAATATTCTCCCTCACTCTTTATGATGTGTTCTCCTGCCACTTCTTGTATCAAATATGACACGATTTCTCAAGCAGGATGTGAAAGTCGTTATTCCGTGTGCTCATAATATTTTATTTATAGCTTTTATTGTCATTGCTGTAATTTAACCATCTCTTCCTTTCCCATGTTTCATGTCTTTTTAAAAGTTCTAAAGATATCGATCCCAAATTCAAGTGCCAAATGGGCCAGACAACCATGAAAATAAAATGGAAGAGGGTGTGTTATAACAGTTAACATTTGCTTAACGTTTACAGCATTCCAGACACTGGAACCTATTAACGCTTCTAGCCTCACTAGGATCCAATGTGTTAAAGAATATTTTTATCCATTTAAAAATAAACCACAGAAAGATTAAGTAACTCCCTGCTCTGGAGGAGGCAGAATTTAAACCCAGACAGGTGTGCTCCTGGGTCTACCTGCACTTGGGCACTGGAGTAAATAATGCTTGTGGTGGTTTAGTCACTAAATTGTGTCTGACTCTTGCAACTCCATAGATTGTAGGCCGCCAATCTCCCCTAACCACAGAATTTTTCAGGCACAAATTCTGGAGTGGATTGCCATTTCTCCAGGAGATCTTTCTGACCCAGAGATTAAGCCTGTGTCTCCTGCATTTCAGGCAGAATTCTTTATTGCTGAGCCCCCAAGGGCTTCTATAAATAATGCTATGAAGTTATAGATGAGTAGGGGTTTGTGCTAATAAAGGGTGAATACGTGAGGCCTGAAACTCATTTGGGTTATATTATGCATGATTGTTATATATTATAACTCAGTAGGTTATATTAAGGATCAAACAAAGTCTATGGTGACTGGATGGATTTCCAAATGACTTTTAATGTCTAGCTCAATTTGACTAATACATAGAAAATTACTTCTTCACAGAAAGAAAACCATATTCTGATTACAGCTTCATAGGGTACCAGGCACAGCACGATCACAATACCCAGTCATCTACAAATGCTCCCCCTTTTTTTATATAAAACACACCATTGTGATATTGAATATTGTTTCCTGTGTTATACAGTAAATCATTGTTGCTTATAAAACAAACAAATGAACAAACAAAAAGTACCATTGAGAATTCAGAGTTAATTAACTCCCATGAGTGAAATTTCTCCACTGTTCATTCTGTGTTTTTGAAGTTTTTGATCCATGGCAAGTATTAAAAAAGTTTTTGCCTTAATAAATAAATGAATGTAGTATGAAATGTTGTTAGTAATGTCTACACTGAAACCCTTGTTTGCCATTGTTAGGATCAAATGACCTCTGCAAAAATCAACTACCTCTAGATCTGGAGGCAAATCATTTACAAAACAAATTAGAAGGAAAGATATATATAAAATCTAATATATCTTTAGTTTTTTTTCCCTTAGAATCTTTTTACTGAAGGGGAAAATTGCTTTCCTGACCTTACAATTGAATGCTTTACACAAAACTGTATATGATGAAAACCAGAACAGGTTCTCACTATAAACATTAAAATTTTCAAAATAGTTCAGCAAGAGAAATGTATAAATGCTAAAAATTAATGAATTTAGGTAATTTTTTTTATCATTTCAAAAAGTGCCACTAATTATTCATGCAGTTCTGAAAGAAACAAATCAACTAATAATTATAATACCCATAATTTTTTTTTTTGTTCAGAACTCACTCTAGCATTTGCTGGTTCTCATTAAAGGCAGATTAATAGACTTCTTATTTCATTAAAAAAAAATAAAGTATCTCTTTTTTAGCATTTTTGTTTTTTCTTCAAAGTATTTGAAGGCCTCTATTTCTAGCAATATCTTCAACTAATTATCCTAAAAATAGCATTTCACAACAAATTTTATTATACATATAGATACACATACCACCTGAATATTCTGGATAAAACTTAATAAATATCTTTTTTAAAAAATCGACTTCATTTTTAAAGCAGTTTTAGGTTCACAGAAAATACTTTTTGTAATCACCCATATAATCTCAAAAAAATTAAAAAATATATATACAGATTGGCAAAAATGAAGACCAATAATAAGTATAGTGAGCAGGACTAAAATTACGGATTTGGGGAGGCATTTACCAATTTCAGTAAAATGGGTCTTTGCTTTCAAGGTTCAAATAGAGAATAGAATATAGATGCTTTGCAATTAAACAAAATTTAGAATGCTCCGGTCTCAAGAATTTTAAATTTAAAATTCTAAGTTTTTGATTAATATATGTCTTGGAGTGTTTCGCCTTGGGTTTATCCTGTTTGGAACTCTCTGGGTTTCTTNCAGTACTTTGGCCACCTCATGCGGAGAGTTGACTCATTGGAAAAGACTCTGATGCTGGAAGGGATTGGGGGCAGGAGGAGAAGGGGACGACAGAGGATGAGATGGCTGGATGGCATCACCGACTCGATGAATGTGAGTCTGAGTGAACTCCGGGAGTTGGTGATGGACACGGAGGCCTGGTGTGCTGCGATTCACGGGGTTGCAAAGAGCCGGACATGAGTGAGTGACTGAACTGGACTGAACTGAACTAGGCTGTCATGACAATATCATACCCCCATATATCCCTTGCCTCAGTGATCAACCTGTGCCCTAGGTATGTAAATTTTGTTCTCCTTGGGGTAAGTTTTCTATTCTCCATATGCTACACTTGTTGGCTTCTTGTTTTTTTAAGATTCTTGCACTTCCACAGATTGGATCTGAGGTGTCAGGCAAGTACACACGTTAATTCTTCCTTTGGATCCTTGCTTGAAGTTACCCTAATACAACATTCCTGGAGATAGATGCTATTTTTGTTGGTTTTTTACATCTGAGGAAACAAGTATAACTGGTAGAGTAAGAATAAATGATTGGCTTAATATGACTAAATGACTAAAGCTTATCAATTATACACTTGGCTAAATAACATTGCCACCACCACCCCTGCCCATAACTCTGAGAGCAATCCCTGGCAATAGCACTGCGCTGATAAACACTCAACAACTGCTCTCAGTGTGAATATGGGGCACAGTCTGTAGCATCTGCTGGTTTCTGTGGCATAAATGAATCAACCATAGCAGATTTCAAGCTGCCAATGTGACGTCACTGAACTTTGAATTGGAAAGAGATGTGCATAATCGGTTCTTGCAGGCCTGCAGAAGCCAGTTCAGTTCAGTTCAGTCGCTCAGTCGTGTCTGACTCTTTGTGACCCCATGAATCGCAGCACACCAGNCTAGATGTCCATCAACAGATGAATGGATAAGCAAGCTGTGGCATATATACACAATGGAGTATTACTCTGCCATTAAAAAGAATAAATTAAAAAAAAATTCTAAGTTTTTAAATTTAAAATGCTCCAGCCTCCCTCCAAACATATACAAATAACTAGGGCCCTTAAAGTACTGCATTGTCAATAAAAGAGTAGTCTAGAAAACATTCTTCTATGAACAAAATGAGATATTGAGGGTAAATAATATTTCTTCCTCTGCCTGATCTGGGTGAGAGAGAGAAAAAACAAAAACAAAAAAACATGCTTCTGAATATTCATACTCTCAAGATGATAAGTAAACCTAAACGTATACCAGAAGAAGCAATGGCAAAATCTCCCTGGAGAAATAAACCAGGGCATGTCTCACAGGATCTCCAAGTTAAAAACCATTGAACATGTGTTCACACTGCAAAATTACAAAATTGATAGGAAAATGACTTCTGCTGAGCTGAGATTGTTCAGAGCTAAAGAGAAAATCAGGGAACTGCTTCTTGGTCTTTTGGCTAAGATCAAGTGGTGGCTGAGACGGAAAGCGTCTGTCTACAATGTGGGAGACCTGGGTTCGATCCCTGGGTCGGGAAGTTCCCTGGAGAAGGAAACGGCAACCCACTCCAGTACTCTTGCCTAGAAAATCCCCTGGACGGAGGAGTCTGGTGTCCATGGGGTCGCAAAGAGTTGGACACGACTGAGCGACTTCACTTTTCACTAAGATACACTGGAAATAAAGAACATACTTATGCTTCAGAGGGCTTCCCTGGTGGCTCAGGGGTTAAGAACCTACCTGTAGTGCAGGAGACCTGGGTTTGATCCCTGGGTTGGGAAGATCCCCAGGAGATGGGAATGGCTACTCCAGTGTTCTTGCCTGGAGAATTCCATGGACGGAGGTGCCTGGCAGATTATATGTAGTGCGTGGGGTCGCAAAGAGTTGGACAGAACTGAGTGACCAACACTTTCACTTTCACCTGCTTCAGAGATGGGCAAGGAGAAAGAGAAGAAAAGGTAGAGAGTTGTGTAGCAATAAAAATGCAAAAACAGAAAAAGAGACCATAACATTAGAAGAGACCTCTGGGGAGAGATATCTATTTCCCCACCCATCTATTTTGTAACTTTGCAAACTTTAATTTCATCTGGGCCCATCCCATTTACGAAACATTCTCTTCCCTCACAGTACATGTTTTCCAGGAGGGCTTATTAAAGTAATTTATTTCTTGGACCTAATCCTCCTTGACTAATAAAAACTTGAAAAACTTAGAATTGCACAACTCTTTCGGTAAACAAGATTTTTCTCATTCCAAAGAAAAAGAACTGGTTGGTAACACAACATTATCTAATTTTACACTATCTTGTTTCAGGCCCTGGATCAAAGCAGCTACTGCCTCTGTCACTCAAGATATTTTTTTAAATTATTATGATTTTTGACATTTGAAAAGAAGAAAAATATTTGTGTGTGTGTGTGACAGGTCTAGAGACTCAAGTACATTTGGACCTTTTGAACTGCCCTGCTGTTAAATCTTACCTAAATGCACTGCCTTCCATTTCCACAACTGACCTCTGGCTTTTTATCTCTCCATCTGCAAAGTGGCCTGAAGCCCATGAAATACACAGGACTCGCCTAAGGAGGTGAGTTCCAAAGCATCTCCTAGGGGAAAGGGTAGATGCGGCCGCCTCCAGGGAATGATTCAGCATTTAAGCTGCTGTAAGGAGACACGCAACAAAAGCAACTATCCATCCATCTCCAAAGAAGAGATGCCTCTCGACTGTGCTTCCTACACAGTGATGCATTTCTTTTGCTCTTAAATGGCTGCAGAGCCTGCAAAAGCGTGACAGGTCTTATCAGCCTTGACAGCTGTCTCGAGGAAACAGCAGGCAACCTACAACTTCAACCGGCGTCCCAGGCAGCAATCTCCTCGGGTCCTGCCAGAGTTCGCAAAGCTGAGTCTGATCAGCCCTCAGACAGGGCCCCTCCTCGCTGACTGTGAACAGGCCTCTTCAGGGCGGGGTTCTTTCTGTGCAGGGAGCCAGAGTTTCAGATTATGGTGAGACCACAATAATTGGAAGCTGGATGGTGACATTTAGGGCTGATAAAACAGTCAGTCCGAATTCAAGTATTTATTTCTGGTATCTCTATGTTCCTGGCAATGGAATAGCGACTGCAGGGGAGTCAGAAAGGAATTAAATCGCAATCATGCCTGTTAAGCCACATAGAGTCTGAGGTGTTCCAGCTCTTAGTATTCGGTGGTCCTTCCCTAGAGGGCAGTCACATATTCCAGCCTTCTCCACCCTCTCCTCCACCTGCCAACCTTCCCATGATACCTTCTTCAACTACAAACACTGCTCTTTGTTTGCCCCAGAAACTTCTTGTAAAAGTAATTACACTGAATGTTCCTTCTATAGATGGAACGTGAATGTTCCCTCAAAAATTCTTGAGTTGAAATCCTATAACTCCCAAGGTTATATTGAGATGAGTCACGGAAGGTGATTAGGTCATGAGGGTGGGGCCCTCTGGAATGGGATTAGTGCTTTACAAGAAGGGCCTCAGATGGCTCCCTGGTCCCTTCCATCCTGGGAGGACGTAGCAGGGAGGCACCATCTGAGCTCTCACCAGAATAGAGCACACTGACCCCTTGAGCTTGGACTTCCCAGATGCCACAACTGTAAGAAGTAAATTCCTGTTGTTTCTAAAATAACCCAGCGTAGCAGTCCAAAAGGGCTCAGACAGTGCCCCTACCTTCACCAGTTCACCTTTCAAACTACAGAATTCTCCTTTGCCTCTGTCGTGTGTTGGAACTGCTTATCCTGCAAGAGCTGTCTTCCTTGCACAGCCAAAGACTCCATCTTCATATCCCTGCCCCGTTCAGGGTCTCCTCTCATTCCGAAATCTCTGCTTCCATGGCCCAGAGCCAGTTCTCTCCTTTAAGTTCTGCCAGGCAGCTTTCTCTAACAGAAATGGAAAAGGCACAGACTAAGAGAGATCTAGAGCTTCCCAGGTGGTTTAGTGGTAAGGAATCTGCCTCCCAATGCAGAAGTCACAGGAGACACTGGCTCAGTCCTGGGGTCACGAGGGATCCCTGGAGGAGGAAATGACAACCCACCCCAGTATTCTTGCCTGGAGAATCCCATAGACAGAGGAGCCTGGCATGCTACAACTGGGGTTGCAAAGAGTCGAACACAACTGACGCACCTGAGCATGCATGCGTAAGACAGGTCTAAGGATTGTTCCTGGTTCTGACATGAGGGACATGGGTGCATTAACTTTGCTAAGCCTGAATGCTCCCTCACTATAAAGCCATTTATCATACCCCCCCCTTGGAGAGTCACTGAGAACGCATTTAAACTGCCTAATAGCACAGGGAATGACACATAGTGGGTATGTTTTCACATGCTTTTTCATTGGTTTAAAATTCTTCTCAATCTCTCTCACCCTGTGCTGCTCTGTTACCTGTCCTGATACTCTTGAGGAAAATAAATAAATAAGTAAAACTGTGTCAAGGACAAGCATATATGCTTCAGAACCAGAGAAAATTGGGTTCCAATGAAACATTGCTTTTTTTTTTTTTTTGCATTTTAATCCATTCATTCTTTTTTCTAACCAAATGATAAACATTGACAATAGAGGCATAAAATATGAAATAAAATGGAAAGGAAATACTTCTGAAGAAATATTGTTCCATCAATAATACAGTCACTTTCTATATGGTTTGTCAACATGCCTTATATGTGATTTCCAACTACGGTGGTTTTTTTTTTCAGTTTTATTTTATTTCATTTTTTTAGATACAATTGCATTTAAACATTTTAAATTTTGAAACAATTTAAAACTCCTGAGAATTTTCAAAACTTACAGAAGTATACAGTATCCCTTACACAGCTTTTCCCAATGATAGTATCACATGTAACTACCATGCACAACTGAAAACCAGGAAACTGACGTTGCCGTGATCTTATTTACATGGTGATAAACTTCACTCAGATTCTACTAGTTTTCATAAATACTTAAAGTACTGCTATTTATTGTTTTCATACCTGTGGAAAGTTTACTTAATCTGAGATTCAGTCTGCAAAATAAGAACAACTCATCAGCATCAACTTCATAGAGAGTTTTGGAGTGTTTTGGGAGCCCCCTATGTAAATCTGCCTGCAATGCAGAAGACCTGTTTTTGACCGCTGGGTCAGGAAGACCCCCTGGAGAAGAACATGGCAACCCCCTCCAGCATTCTTGCCTGGAGACTCCCATGCAGAAAGGAGCCTGGTGGGCCACAGTCCAGGGGTCACAAAGAGTCTGACTGACTGAGCGACTAGCGCTACTGCTGAGTACCTCTGAGACCAGCTGGGATCTAGGACCCTTTGCTGCTGTGCCGCAAAACTTGCACATGGACACACCTCTCCTTGAACAACAAAACACAAAAAACTGTATGAGACTAACAGGCACTGGAGGAACAAATTCTGGACAAAAGATACAAAGAGATCCAAAAAGCCAGCTGTCACTTTTGAAGAGTCGGGAACAAGAAGAGTATTGCGCATGCCCCTGCACCCAGTGCTGCCTAAGGAGTGGCTGAACCACCTAAACCATCTCTTGGGACACATCCCTACCCTCACCTTATGTCAGGAAAACGCTTGCCCCTCCTGGGAACAAAGCAAGCAAGGGGACCTCTTGTTTGCTTTCTCTCCTTCCTGCTGTATCAGGGGCCCCAATAAAGCCTTGCCTGAATTTCTTTCTGGCCTCTAGTCAATTTCTGTTGATTGGGGAAGGCCAAGAACCATGGTAGGTAACAAATTCATATACACCCACCCATTGCTGGTTATAGTTAGAGCAGTTATTCCCAGGCAGTGTTCTGTGGTCAGTTAGAGGACAGACTCTTGGCCAGAGGACCTAGCATTGTACACTTGCTCTCTACTTATTCGGCAAGCTCTCAGAGCCTCAGCTCTTTGTCACAGAAGTGGGGATAATAATAGTACTTACCTAAGTACAGTTTTGAGAGAGTTTAGATAACTTTTAAAAATAATTTAAAATGATACCTGACATCTAGTGAGTTTTGTGTTAGCTCTTATTTTGTTTATAGTATCTCGTACTCACTAGGAGGATAATAAATGTCTGTATTTTATTATCCTTCTAGCCCTGTAAGTATTGATTTATGGAATTCTGCCCTCAGCTGTATTCCCTACTGGATACAGAAAATTTCTATAAACTCTCATCTACTCTCAGGATTTCACCAATTCCCAGGTCTATACCTGTCTTTTATCCCTCCTTTTGCTCCCAGATCTGAACTACAAGTGTTAAACAAACATCTCTAAATAAAACTCACTCTTTTTCTTTTTCTCTGAAACACTGTGATACTGTAAGACTTCACTATAGGCAAGCTCACAGTCAAGGAGAATAATTAATCTTCCTACAGGCAGGGGGCAGTGAGTCCTTCACCCTCAATTCCCCAGTACCTTCCATCCTTACCCACCACCACAGTTAAGCAGGATCTGTCAAGTGAGGTGGAGGAACCAATCAACTCAGATAGAAGCGTTGCCAAGTGTTGGGAGTCTCTGGACAGCGGGAATTCTTGGGGAGCAAGACATGAGAACTCAGTGTTTGCTGCCGGGCTTGACCACGTGGTATTAGCAAGATGTTTTTCAGTCTGTCCTTGAAGGAGGGTGTATTAGTTTCCAAGACTGCCAGAATAATCACAAGCAGGATGGCTTAAACCACAGACATCGACTGTTTCTCAGTTTGGGAGGATAGAAGCTGAGGTCAAGTCGTGGACATGGGTTCCTTCCACGGTTTTTAAGGCAGAATCTCCCCTGCATGTGCTTCTTTGCTTACCCTGGTCTTCCTTGACCCGTGACCTCACCCAATCTCTGACATTATCTTCACATGCTGTTCTCCCTCAGTTCCTATTTGCCTCCAACTTTCCTCTTTTTCAAAGACACTACTCATATTGGATTAAGGTCCACCCGAATGAGACTCATTTTAACTTCATTACCCCTGTAAAGATGCTATCTCCAAATAAAGTCAGATCCTGAGGTTCTGAGAGTTAAAATATTATGAATTTGGGGGTGGGAGGGACACGATGCAACCCATAAAAAGAATGGGAATGAATGTGTTTCTTCCACTTTCTTCTCCTCCTTTCCAGATAGGGGAAAATATCACTTGTCATTATACTTCAGGGATTAACCATTATTACTCAGTGGTAATGGGAGTAAGTTTTATCTGACAAGTTAGAATTTTTTTCTTATCTGACAGGTCTTAAAGCTCTTTATGATTTTGTATGAGGAAAGACAACATTAAACTTTTTGTTAATTAAGTTGTCAAGAAGGAATAAATAGAAATAGAGATGGAGAAGGAGACTCAAAGAGGTAAGTCAGGGTTACCCAGATTTACCCTAGTCCAGAATGGGCCTATTATCAACCTATAATCCCAAACATTCATGGCAAGAAACAAGAAAAGGGAATGCTTTTGTGGGACAACATTCGTGTGACCAAGAGTTATGATGAACCAAACAGTCATCTCCAGGGAAAGCTGAACATCACTGGGAAAGCACCAGCATTCTGCCTATGAGTGGTGGTCTTAATATATCTGGCCCCACTCTGAGGACCTCTTCTGAATCTCTTCAGTGTAATCCTGTCCTTGAGGGGCCTCCAGGTGCCTTGAGGAATGGGCTGGATGCTCCCTCACCTGCAGCTTGATGCTTTTCTGGAAAACTCAAAGGGAAGCTATTCATGGAACACTGGCATCAGAAGGCCTGCCAGTGACAAGTAGTGGATCTTATCAGAATCAATACAAGGGCCATGGGAGGAGAGCGAAACACTGACGGGAAGACGCGTGGTGTTTAGGGGGTCAAAGCTGATACTTCTTGATATAGGAATTCAGAGGTTGGTGCCATCTTGGAAGAACACTTGGAGCATCGGGGACTGGGGCTTAAGGCAAGTCAACAAAGGACTGCAAAACGCATGGGAGACTTAGCACAGCCACGTTCACTAATGCAAAGTCCTCTCCTCACGATGGAGGAGACGGAGGACATGACGAAGACAAGGCAACTGTAACCAATACTTCCATAAGGAAAACAAAATTATGAGAGATACCTAGTGGTGTCTAGCCTGTAACAAGATGAACCTCTGCCAGAAAGGTGTGACAAGATCTCCATGTCCTGGTGTTGGGTGAAGGTCCAGATTAGCTCCTAATCCTGCTTTCTGGGAGGAAATCTCTTGTCTTTTCCCCTCTATAGCCCATGGCTCTACCCTCCAGAAGGTTCTTTTTCCTCTATTGTTCTACGCAGCCATAACCTGAAGTGCTTATTTGTATGTCCCCTTTATGCTACCCACAACTTTCACAGCACACTTCCTGATACTCTAAGTCTGGGCAATCAAAAAGTTGTTTTAATGATAACACAATTAATCGTTTCCCCAATTCTATAATTCAGATTCAGGGAGATTTTGGAAATATGGTTCCAAAGTTTTATTGTTTATTTATTTGCTTTCACTTGGTACCTTATAACAGTGATTACACTCAAATTCTTTTCTATACTTCTTTCTGAAGGCTCATTTATTTATTCATTTTCTCATCTCTATGAATCTGTTTCTGGTTTAATAGGTAGCTAGAGAATATCCGAAATAATAGGCAGGAAGGACACACATTTAAATTTTTCTGCAGGGCAAAACTGTGAGGTCCTTGAGGGCTTTTGCCAAAGGCCATTTTTTTTAAATGTTTTAATTTGATATCCTACTGTTTGGGATCTAGAATCAACTAGTTTTCCCAATTCTTTGAGACCTTAAATTTCTAGACTCTCTGTATTCCATCCACCTCTGATTGTACACTGATCAATTCTTTCCTAGTTTGGCATTTTTCAATATCTTGCAATAAGCACAAAAGTAAAATTAAAAGGACACATTATCATTTAAATGTTTTCCATCGCTGTACCTAAAAAGAGACCAGTGGATGCATACTTTTCTCTACAGAAATCAGTGTCACCAGTATTTTGCTTTTGCACGGTAAGCCTGTCCACCTTTTAGCCTCTGAAGTAAGTGCCCTTGCGGTCTACTGATTGTCCCTGGGTCAGTGACGCTCTTTCTGGTGTTGTGGCAGCAACCTTTAATTGAAAGGTATTTATTTCTGTTTGTAAGATAACCCTGACTGCTATAACAGATATACAACAAGTCTAAGTGGCTCAGTGACTAAAGTTAAATTATCACACACATTTCAAAACTGGAGTGTATGATCAAAATGTGATTTTTTTTATCCAAATGGTGGTTCCAGGATTCCACGTCTTGAACTAGTCAGCTCAGGCTGCCATAAAAAAATACCATTTACTGCATGGCTTAAACTTCAGAAATGCATTTTCTCTAAGTGCTGGAGGCTGGAAGTCCTCGATCTAGGTGTTGGGTTGGGTTCTGGTGAGAGCTATCTTTCTGGCTAGCAGATGGCTGCTTTCTCTGTCTCTATTTGATGAAGTAGATAGAAAGAGAGACAGAAAGATGGACAAACACCCACACCCACAATCTCTCTTCTGTTATTAATATAAGGCCAAAGTCCTATTGGATTAGAGCCCACTTCCCTGGTGGCTCAGACTGTGAAGAATCCGTCTGCAATGCAGGAGATGCAGATTCGATCCCGGGGTGGGAAAGATCCCCTGGAGAAGGAAATGGCAACCCACTCCAGTATTCCTGCCTGGAGAACTCCACAGACAGAGGAGACTGGTGGGCTATAGTCCATGGAGTCACGAAGAGGTGGACACAACTGAATGACTTCCACTTTTCTGATCTTAACCTTATACTCTTTAATTAACTCCTGAAGACTCTATCTTCGGTTGATCATATTCAAGAGTTAGGGCTTCAGTATATGAATTTGGGGAAGATAGAATTCAGAGCATGTGGTAAACATCAAGATTTCTTATGTTCCAGAAAAATTGTCTCTATTATAAAGTTATGGATTTTATAGCTAACTTCACTAAGCTCCTGTAAAATTTTATTTTATCACAGGTAGTGTAAAATGAGAGTGCATCCTACCACCACTAAAAAAGATCAGTGCTACAGCTCTGAGGAGGAGAGTTAGATCTCAGCTGTCAGCCTGTGGCTTTGGGATTTCATGCATAATGTCTAAACTCTAAGATCTTCAGATAATTCACCTTGGGGTGGGGGGCAAAAACTTAAGCTAGTGAATGCTAGGTGATCACATAAAGGGCTCGTTCTTTTTCATTCTTTCTCTTCTATTTTGTGTTAATATGTTGTATATTAATTAAAATTGTTCAGCTTTTCATAGTTTCAGTTTCCCCAGAAGCAGATATTGAGATAATAATTTAGGAACAAGGATTCAGGTGAGAGTTGAGATTAGCATATAAAACATGCTCCCTTCAAATAAAGAAACCAGTTACTGTATAGGCAAGAAAAGAAAAGAAAAGTGAAGTCACTCACTCATGTCTGACTCTTTGTAACCCTGTGGTCTGTCGCCTACCAGGCTCCTCCACCCATGAAATTTTCCAGGCAAGATTACTGGATGGGTTGCCATTTCCTTCTCCACCTGTACAGGCAAACAGTGTTTTAATTACTTTGAGCACCAAGGAGAACACTACATAGACCATTTTGAATGGTGTATCATTAGAGAAATGATTGTACAATATTTATTACTACTAGGATTGACTCAGAGGTTCTTAGGGTGGAACACAAGTCTTTGCGTTGGTTGATTTCTTAAGACAACTTGGTCCAAGCCAGGCAAAAATCTAAGCGAAGAAGAATGTGTATACAAGTCACAAGATATTCTGTGGTTTCATTGCACAACTGATAAGGGTGATGTCTAAGTTCTCGGTCTTACATAATCAATGGGTGTGATTGCTCTGGTTCTCACAGGGAAGGGAAGAAAACCAGCAAAATGTGGGTTAATGCACAAGCTACCTGCTGGAAGAAGGGAACAAGGAAACAGGAGAACTGACCCTCTCATCTCTCGTTGATTAGGGATTGCTTCTTGAGGGTTAGTCTCCTGGCACTTCTGACTGCCCCTCGCACTGGCTTTGCAGGCTGGAGAGGCCAGGGAACATTCTCAGGGAGAGAGACGCCAGGAATCATGGACGTATTTGGGAAATCTGTAGGTCCTCCCCAGGTCAGACTGAGGAGACAGGAAAGAGAAGAGGGCCCCCACAGCACTGGCTGACAGTATTTAAGGACAATGCTTAAAAAAATGAAAACAATTTACTGTTTATATTTAGTTATAGACCTGAATGTTGCATCTCCTCTTAGATTGCACAGTTTTGAAAAATAAAGTGTACTGACTCAGGGTGAGTGAGAAGTTATTTTTGTAGTAAACACAGAAAAATGTGGAATTTCAGTGCTGTCTAATCTCCTGGTAACTCTTTAACAGTTTATTACACACACAATGGTATAGAACTATTCTACAATAATATTCATCAAGGGATAATATCACCTAAGGTTAAGTTCAGTTCAGATATTCAGTCATGTCAGACTATTTGTGACCCCATGAACTGCAGCATGTGAGGCTTCTCTGTCCATCATCAACTCCCAGAGCTTGCTCAAACTCATGTCCATGGAGTCAGTGATGCCATCCAACCCTCTCATCCTCTGTTGTCCCCTTCTCCTCTGGCCTTCAATTCTTCCCAGCATCAGGGTCTTTTCCAATGAGTCAGCTCTTCACATCAGGTGGCCAAAGTATTGGAGTTTCAGCTTCAGCATCAGTCTTTCCAATGAACACCCAGGACTGATCTCCTTTATGATGGACTGGTTGGATCTCCTTGCAGTCCAAGGGACTCTCAAGAGTCTTCTCCAACACCACAGTTCAAAAGCATCAATTCTTTGACGCTCAGTTTTCTTTATAGTCCAACTCTCACATCCATACATGACCACTGGAAGAACCATGGCTTTGACTATATGGGCCTTTGTTGGCAAAGTAATGTCTCTGTTTTAATATGCTGTCTAGGTTGGTCATAGCTTTTCTTCCAAGGAGCAGTTCAGTTCAGTTCAGTCACTCAGTCGTTTCAAACTCTTTGCGACCCCATGAATCGCAGCATGCCAGGCCTCCCTGGCCATCACCAACTCCCAGAGTTCACTCAGACTCACGTCCATGAGTCCGTGATGCCACACAGCCATCTAATCCTCTGTCATCCCCTTCTCCTCCTGCCCCTAATCCCTCCCAGCATCAGAGTCTTTTTCCAGTGAGTCAACTCTTCGCATGAGGTGGCCAAAGTACTGGAGTTTCAGCTTTAGCATCATTTCTTCCAAAGAAATCCCAGGGCTGATCTCCTTCAGAATGGACTGGTTGGATCTCCTTGCAGTCCAAGGGACTCTCAAGAGTCTTCTCCAACACCACACTTCAAAAGCATCAATTCTTCAGTGCTCAGCCTTCTTCACAGTCCAACTCTCGCATCCTTACATGACCACAGGAAAACCCATAGCCTTGACTAGACGGACCTTAGTCGGCAAAGTAATGTCTCTGCTTTTGAATATACTATCTAGGTTGATCATAACTTTTTTCCCAAGGAGTAAGCATCTTTTAATTTCATGGCTGCAGTTACCATCTGCAGTGATTTTGAAGTCTCCCAAAATAAAGTCTTTCACTGTTTCCATTTCCCCATCTACTGATGGGACCAGATCTAAATTTTTCAAATGTTGAGTTTTAAACCAACTTTTTCACTCTTCGGTAATTTTAAACTGATGATATCCTTTGTTATAAACATTCTAAAGTATTAAATACTCAAAATTACAATTCCAGGCTCTATTCTAATGCTTGACCGAGCTGAGAAGACTTAAATTGAGATGTTGGCTAAGCATTAGTTTACCATGATTATTAAACATGTCTGGAGTTTAGTCCACATTTAGAATAATCATTCAGTAGATTAATTATCTAATGGGGTTTTCCGTGATCTGGATCATGCTTATTGTGTTACCATGTTGTGGCATAGCACAAATCATTGAAGGGCCTAGAAAGAATGATGAAGCTGGTAGCCATAAACAACTCATGAAATTTAGTTGCTCAGTCGTTTCTGTTTCTTTGTGACCCCGTGGACTGTAACCCACCGGGCTCCTCTGTTCATGGAATTCTCCAGGCAAGAATACTGGGGTGGGCAGCCATTCTCTTCTCCGGGGGGTCTTCTTGACCCAGGGATCAAATCCAGATCTCCTCCATCAACAGGCAGAATCCTTACCATGCTAGCACCATAAACAACTCTACTAGAACTCGATTTAAAACCTCGGAGATTCATTTAACACTTAAAACAAACTAGGAATTTTTTAGAAAAACAAGTAACTTTAGGCCTAGATCATTATATCTATGAGATGATTTAGGGTCATCTTTTGTTATATTACCAGATTGCAAGGAACTGTCAATTACTTCTGGACTCATGTTAAAAAGATTCAGGAGTCAATATAAATAGGCTTCCACTAGTCAAAGAAGGAATTATGTGCACCTCAGTACAGACAAAAAATTCAATAGATTTAAAACTATCAACTCTGTTTGAATTCCATGATTTTAAAATGATGCCCCACACAGAAAACCTAATGGAGCCCTTTTTGAAGATGCTGTGAAATCAACTCTTTATTTTGTAACAGATAATTAAAAGAGAAAAAAACACATACATTTATCTTGTCTCTTCTATAGAAAATTCACAGTAGATAACCAGAGAGTAAATATGAGAAAGTCTCTAGTTATTGAAGTATTTCACAAATAGGAAAAATAGCCCCATTTGCAATCCCTTGCTTTGAAGATCAGTGGTTCTGACATCCCAAAAGAGAGATAACCAGGCATTATGTACCATTTGATGAAAGATACACTACTATCTGAAAAATAGTCTTGCCAAAAAAAAAGAAAGAAACCTCAATATGATTACACCTCTGATTCCAACAGCAATTCACAGAAAAGCCCAAGGATAGAGTAATATTCTTGATGCAAAAGATCTCATTTTTTACTATAATCGTCATTTTCTTTGACCTCTCTATTTTTTCTTCATGTCTTTAGTGAGCACTACCAACTGCTTTCTTCTTAGAAATATGCGCAACAACATTAATGCTTGGCTTCCTCACTTTATCCAGGCTGCCACATAAACCGCAAAGGAACCGTTCTCCTTGAGGTGTGGTTGCAATGTAGTCAGCAGGGCTTCCTCATTAATTGCATTACCCACCAGCCTTTCAAAATGCTTGAATCAAATTTATGCTGTAGTCAATTATAAATTACTCCAGGTCATGGATCTCTGGGGTCATACTTTATTAGCAGAAATTGTGAATGCAAAGTCAACAAATTTAATTGGTTTGGTTTAACATCGCTAGCACTTACAAGGCAAAAGACGCATAACATCATGTGTGAATGTAAATGGGTCTTTTCCTCCATCCAACAGACAAAATCTGAATGAATTCAACACTCAGTGTAGATCCTTGTTAATAAATCTCATAGATACAGAAGTTAAAAAAAAAAAGGATTTAAAAAAAAGTAGTCTATGCATAGAGACATATTTTGGTTGTAAATCAAAATATATAATTAAGCAGGTTTTTCTTCAGGACCTCTGTAATTCCTGCTCTCTATTTACACTTAGTGAACTTTTAAGAGGTTTCTTTAAAGAGGACCAAAAAAACTCTGAAAAACAAAAGCAAAAGCCCCTGTAATATTTTTAGGTCTATTTTTTAAAATGCTCAAAGCTGAGAAACTATTCATGAAGAAGATTTGTGATTTGCCAGAGCCAGTATTTAACATTCGGAGAAGGGAATGGCATCCCACTCCAGTACCCTTGCCTGGAAACTCCCATGGATGGAGGAGCCTGGAAGGCTGCAGTCCATGGGGTCGCTGAGTCAGACACGACTGAGCGACTTCCCTTTCACTTTTCACTTTCATGCATTGGAGAAGGAAATGGCAACCCACTCCAGTGTTCTTGCCTGGAGAATCCCAGGGAATGACGGAGCCCAATGGGCTGCCGTCTGTGGGGTTGCACAGAGTCGGACACGATTGAAGCGAGTTAGCAGCAGCAGCAGCAGTATTTAACATTAAAAATTGTAAGTTTTAAAGGGATCAAGGCACAAATGTTAAAGCATAAGTAATAGCTAGAAACAGTTTTTAAATACAGGGTATGTTTTTTTCTTATCTTTTTCTGTCTACAATTTAATAAAATGATGGATAATTTATTTCCAAACAAAGTGAACAGATTGTACAAAATTCTATACAGAGAAATTGATTGTATATTTTAGCCTATCAATAGTGAGTTATTTCTGTAAATGTCAAAGACATATATATATGATATATATAAAGCAAAAAATATATATATATAAGATATATGTGTATATATAAGACATATAAATGAATTATGTAAGCAGCTAATTAAAACATTAAATTTTATATTCTCAATCTAAAGTAATAATTGTAAATGTAAAATATGCATCAATACATTTTAAAATTAAATATGGCAAACCCAATAGAGTATTGTAAAGTTAAATTTAAAAATAAATAAATTAAAAAAAAATAAAAAAATAAAATAAAATTAAATATTATTAAGTTCAGTGCCTGCAGCTGCTGCTGCTGCAAGTCACTGAGTTGTGTCCAACTCTTCGCGACCCCGTGGACTGCAGCCTACCAGGCTCCTCTGTCCATGGGATTTTCCAGGCAAGAGCACTGGAGTGGGGTGCCGTTGCCTTCTCCGTTAGTGCCAACTAGACCTTTCATTAATGATGGTCCAAGACAAGAAATTTTTTCTTATGGGAACTATAAAACTGACAGAGATATATACACACAATACGCACACACAGCTGTTATCAAGTACATATGAAATTGGGATATCACAAGGAAATGAACATATGAACACCCAGATTTCAGGAAAAGTGGAAATCAGGGTAATTTTGGGTGCATACATGGTAAAAATTGGTGGACATTTTCTCTAGGACCTTGCCCCACCTTGTAATTGCTTTTATCTCTGTGTACAAATTGTGATAAACGAGGGGCAATCTGATTGACTGTTGGGAACCAAATGTTTCTTCCTTCATCAAGGGTAGAGTAGGTAAACCTCTTCCCTCCTAGTAGTAGTAAGTGTTTCTCCTTTACTACTCACATAGAACACTTTACTCCTGATACTTCTTATACCAAATACGTGAGGCTTTTCCCGCACACTAAGCAACTCTCTGAGACAACAGCTGGATGTTCAACAGTTTAACTCAATCCTCACACTATCTACCTGACAATAGTATTGGACCCCACAGGTTAAATGGCTCAGCCCCACAAAGACTATCCCCCCTCCAATCTCAAGCAGCAGGCGCCCTGTTTACCCACAACTTCTGTCTGATTTGGCTACAAATTGGAGGTTCCTGTGACCCTCTTCTTAGGTTCAGTGAATTTTCTTGAACAGCTCACAGAACCCACAAAAGCATTTGCTTACATTTGCCTGTTTATTAAAGGTTGCCTTGGAGAATTCAGATGAACAGCCAGATGAAGAGGTACAAGGTCTCAGAGCATCCTGAGGGTAGCAGCTTCTATCTGAGGGGAGCTGGGTGCATTACCTCCCCAGGTGGATTTGTTCACCCTCCTCAAAGTGTTCTGTACTACCCACACTTGGGATTTTATGGAGGCTTCTTTATGTAAGCACGATCAATTATATTAGCTCTACTTCCAACTCTTGTGTCTTCTATAGATGAGTAGGGGAGAGGGGAGCAGGGATAAAAGTTCCAAGCTATTAATCATGGTTTGGTTTTTCTAGTAACCCACCATCACCCAGGAACCATCCAGGAGACCAATCAGAACAAAAAATGCTCTGAACACTTAGGCATTTGTAAGAGTTTTAGGCGCTCTGTGCTAGGGATGAGGGGAAGAAAAAAACTATTACGTATTTCCCACTGTCTCACAAGGGTCTATCTCTAGGCTGAGCTGTAATGGCTAAAGGAGTAGACACCCATAAACAGGGTGTCACCCATGAGAATATACACATAAAAAGCATTGTACCAATTCACCCTAGATTCATCTGGAGTTCCTGGTAGTTTTCAAATAAAAGATCATGATTTGGTCAACCATGTTCCAGAAGTTCTCATCAGTAAGGCATTATATGTCTATATTTTCTTCCGTTATTTTCATTTTACCTTATTAATACTCTTAAAATATGAGTGATAAAGTCACGCTAGTTAATTTTCCACCTATGTGTTTCTTCTTCTACAGAATGGCGTTCTCAATGACTGGGGCTAGAGGTAACTTCTTTTTATACGTTTATACCTTGGTGAGCACCAGTGTCTCTGGTTTTGGTAAACATCTCTTTAAGGAGTGACAGGGATTTTTTTTTTTTTAAGAAGAGGATAAGATATTTAAAAAAGTAACTTTTAAGGCCTACTGTGACATGGCATATGGTGACTATACAATCACATGTTGTCTTTTTACAATGTAACTTACCTCCTCACCATGCTCCGCCCCCTCAGAATGTCAGCTGGTTGGTTGTTACCACCCCAGCCAATGGAGTGTGACTGAGTGATACTGTACAACTTCTTCAAATCTGAGTTATTAAAAAGATACATTTTCCAGGGTCTCTCCACCTCTTCTGACACTTTCCCTGGACACCAGCCTCCATATTGTGAGGATGCCCAGGACATGTAGTTAGGATATGGCATCACCAGCTCAATGGATTTGAATTTGAGCACATTCCAGGAGATACTGAGGGACAGAGAAGCCTGGTGTGCTGCAGTCCATGGGGTTGCAAAGCGTCAGATACAACTGAGCAACTGAACAAAAGCAACTCCATCAAAGCTCTGTAGCTAACATGTCAGCTGACAGGCATCTTTGGTAAGTCAATGAGCCTTCAAAACCAGCCTCTGAGTTCTCAGATGAACCCCCAGAACCCACAAACAAAGAAATCCACTGTGCTGTGTCTGCATTCCCGCTCACATTACCAGAGTTCCGTCTGCTCGGTGTGTGTCATCTCTTTAGCACCCTAAGGTCTCTCTAATCTGGACGCATGCAGGAATGTGTGCTCAGTCACTTAAGTCTTCACCAGCTCTCTGTGACCCCATGGACCAGAACCCACCATACTCCGTAGTCCATGGGACTCTCCAGACAAGAATACTAGAGTGGGTTGCCACGCTCTCCTCCAGGGCATTTTCCCAACCCAGGGATTGAATCTGTGTCTCAGGCAGCTCCTTCATTGGTGGGTGGATTCTTTACCATTTAAATACCTGGGAAGCCCACACTCTGGATAGTCATTCGAATTCACTCAGAGATCTGAATTCATTCAGAGCATTTGGATGGCTTTTAGTAAATTGTTCACATGCATTTTGTTTTGATATATTTTTCCTAATAGCTATTTTAGCATGATGATAACAGTCCAAATATACTTAATGAATAAATGTACACAGACTTTGAATTAATTAATTTAAATATTTTTAAAAAATCTCTCAAAAATTGATGTTCAATTTATTGTTCAACTGGTGGGAAAAATGAAACATTAATGGAAATTTCTATAGCCTGATCTGAAATATCCCTATCATTGATTCACATTCTTAAGGATATCTCACTGTTTCTATAATCTCCTGCAGCTATTCCTATTAGGAAATGAAGATAATTATCACAAGAAGACACTTTTGAGTGTTTCTGAACAATATTCTACTTGACTAGTAAGTACAGTTTTATTTAAAATCTTAAAATGAAAAAATCAAATGGAATTAAGAACTCAGTAAATAGATGTTACTTACAGAATCAAAGGTGTATTTTTATTTGAAAAAATAAGCTCTAAAATTATTCAAATTTTTCAGTACCTGCCATCAGGACATAAATAAAGTGATACGTTTGCTTTATTTCTGATACTACATACTTATATTATTTGTTGTTGTTTCATCGCTAAGTTGTTTCTGACTCTTCATGACCCCATGGACTGTGGCCTGCCAGGCTTCTCTGTCCATGGCATTCCCCAGGCAAGAATACTGGAGTGGGTTGCCATTCCCTTCTCCAGAGGCTCTTCTTGACCCAGGGATCAAACCTGTGTCTCCTGCATTGGCAGGCAGATTCGTTACCGCTAAGCTCCCAAGGAGAAGGCAATGGCAACCCACTCCAGTACTCTTGCCTAGAAAATCCCATGGATGGAAAAGCCTGGTAGGCTGCAGTCCGTGGGGTTGCTAAGAGTCGGGCACGACTGAGCGACTTCACTTACACTTTTCACTTTCATGCATTGGAGAAGGAAATGGCAACCCTCTCCAATATTCTTGCCTGGAGAATCCCAGGGACGGAGGAGCCTGGTGGGCTGCCGTCTATGGGGTCGCACAGAGTTGGACACGACTGAAGCGACTTAGCAGCAAGCTCCCAAGGAAGCCTCATTTATATTATAGACAGACGTTGAAAAACAGTGTCCAATCATTATAACAGGTTTTGCATCACTCTAGGAGAAGGCCTTGCATTTACTGGCCTCATTACTTTAATTCTGTCAGGCCCTGTCACAATGAGGGATTTCAAATAATTCAAGGACTTTCTCTGCCATAAGCCCAGGTCTTGGCATAAAATAAGTGTTCAACAAATATGAACAGAATAATCAATGGATAAATTCACACCAAACAGTTCCAGAATATGAAGGATGAAGGGTTTCTCACTCCAAATGCAGGGCTTCAGGGATGTCAATTGAACACCCGAGTTTCTCAGGTCTCTTCACTCTCACTGGACTGAAACTGCAATGCTTCTCAGTTCCATGGAGCCTCTGCTGTCCCTTATCCATGAGCCTACTCTGCTAGGCTTTGTGGAGTCCCAGCCTACACATGGCGAGTCAAGACTCTGGCTGCAGGACAATGTTGAACTTCCGTCAGATTTCTGGGTCCACTCCTTTGTGCGGGCCACGCCTTCTTTACAATATCCTGGTCCCAAAAACTGAACTCTACAGTAGGCTGAAATTCTCATCCCTGCCTCTCTAGCCCAGTGAGATTACCATTCCTAGGTGAGTTCCACCTCTCTGCAGCAAGGTGAGAAAGTTCCCCCATTCATAGATCCTGGATAAAGGTGGCAGTCATCTCCAGTGTTTCTTTTAAGGATAACAGTCCTGCTAGATTCATTATTCAATGCATCAGAAAGGCCCCAGATACATTTTTTATGTGTCGGTGGGAGTAGTGAGTTTTAGAGTTTAGAGCAAGAGGGCAAGTCCAATTTTAGTTATTCAGTTATGGCCAGAATGAATGGCCCAGGAAGACAGCTTCTGAAAGAATTTTCTCTGAAATCCCACTCAAGCTTGTGCTCACGTATCTTGACCACTTTGATCTACAAAGGAGGCAGAGAGAGCGATGTTTTAGGCTCATTGGCACCTCCAACAATAGGAATGCCAGTTTATAAAGATGAAGGAGGAACTGGATGTGGATGGTTAACTAGCTGTCTCTGATGTAGATTGTTTACTGACCTCAGGGTGTTTTATGGATGAATATAAAGGACAGCAATGAGTATTATATTGATCATGCCTGGCATGTTGGTAAGCTAGACAGTTTCACTGGGAATGAACAAAACTTTAGAGAGTAAAGCATCCTTCACTAAATCATTTCTTTTCTAAAGTTCCTAACACATTATCATGCATGTGCCTCAGAAATTATTTTTTACTAATCTGATCCAAACATTGATTGACTTCTATATAATTTTAAAGATGTGGTATGAATTAGTATTCTCTAGTGAAACATAAAACAATAGAAAAAAAGCAAAACAAAGCAGAAGTACAGCAATTTCTCTTTTTGATGGCATAAAATATTAAAAAAAAAAATCTTCCTTGAAAGTAGTTGAGACAGTTGTTCCCGATGTAACTTTAAAACTCATAGAACAGCATGTAGTCATAGATGCTTTTATTCTTATTCCATAAATACTTGTGCAAAGCCTCTCCCTGCACTTAACCATAGGAACAAGAGCTGGTCATCACATTTTTCATGTATTACCCTGAAATTTCCTTTTCGAGAGAAGGAAAACACTACTGAGTTTGGCCAATCAGAATTTTTTTCCAGTATGTTTTAAACAAGGTTTAGGAAAGCTGGTCATACGTTTCTGCTTACTTAAAATCAGTGGCTTTTCTGTAGCCATGTTCATAGAGAAGTGGAGGGAAAGTGTCCATCAGGAAGAGGAAGCAAGGCAGATATAAAAAGATGGTCAGTGTTATGTATTTTTCCACAAATTTGATTGTCTGTATTTTCTGTTGTAATATTGTATAAGATCAACTCATACATTCTAATATTTGCTCCTATTTTAACATGAGCTATCTTGAGTCAGTGTATTATTTGCAACCAAATGCCTTACATTGAGTGGTATTGCTAATGTTGTTGAACTATTCTATCCTAACAAAGATGATCTAATTTAAGAATTATAAAATCCTACCATTTGCTTTTTAATATAACTATTTCATATAACTATTTAGGTAGAAAATATAATTTTACCTTTTCCAAAAATGTTATACATATAGATATATGTAATAACAGATAATGCTCAATAATTTTACAGTACTGAAAGACCATATCAATAAAAGTTGTTCTCTCAGGAGAACAACATTGAATTTTTATTGGAGTATGAAATATTTAACAGCAATGAATCAAAAGTCCTTTCTATTAATATTTAGTCTAACCATGCTTCAATTTTAGATAAAATTGAATTAAAATGATATATCTTTTCTTCCATAATGAATTTTACATAAATTTTCCATGGTTCAATACAGGTGTCAATGAGGCACTCAATTTTTATAAAACTATTAATAAAATTCAATGAGTAGGAGCATGTAGTAATTCACTGTGTGCAGACCACAAAGGAACAACCTGCTGTAAAAATGGTTTTTCAAAAATGTTGTTTCCTATTCCTTTTTAAGGCAAAAAGTTGACTTTGGAGCTAGAAAACCTGGCTTTTTTTCTACTGACTAATCTGTTACTATGAGCAAATAACTTAAGAAGACTGAGAATCAACTTTATCAAATAAAATACAAGCTATTGTCACCTCATACAGTTAATGTAGACATCTTGTGAGGTAATATATAACATGTGAAGTCATTTACACAAAAGAAAAATAATTTTGATTGATCAGTGAGTATTCTGGTGGCAGGCACTGAGTTTTCAAATTACATACATGTAATCTTAGCTGCACGATAATTCCTCCCTGAATACAAGCAAAAGAGCACCTCTAATAGAGCTGGATTCATACTGCCCTAAATGTTTTTGCAATTTGTTCTTACAAAGAAACTTGGCATTAATATCTCTCCAATAACAATGTTAATATATTTTGACTCTCTACTCTGGGGGGGAAATCTATGATATCATAATGAACCATAATTGTAAGTAATCCCTTTGAATATTCTTAGAAAGCTGCTTGTAATTACATGAAAGAGCATAAGGCATCTTGGGACCTTTCACCAGCTGTTTCCTGTCATCATGTCAGTCCCTGGAATTAGAAAATTTTAGATTCAAATGGATTTGATCAGACAAGGATATAGTGAAACAAATGGAGACTTTGATAGACCTTTCCAGTGGCAACACGATGAATTTCATTCTTGCTACAAGAGCTCACCCAATTATATTCCAGACAAGCTGTGACAAGTGGACTCAACTTACTGTACTGCACCCTGATGACATATTTGAAAGCATAATGTCTTCTCAAAATTGATTTTAACATAAATTTATGTCAGGAAAAGAACAGTATGCTTCCACAAGTAATGAAAAATACACAGGTTAAGTTAAACTTCTGACTTTGCATGTTGAGTCAGAACGCTAAGTAATCTGAATTCCTCTTTGTGTTTAAACAACATGAGAAAAGCTCAGTGAGATTCTATAAGACAAAGAACTGGCCAACATATATAACTGCAGAGACATTGCATCACCATTCCCCAGCCACCCCACCCAAGTGACCTTGCGCACTCTTTCAAATGACTGAAGCTACCAAATGAATGTACAGATCATCGATACATTCATTTGAATCACCTAGGGCCAAGCTTTCAGCATCGCTTCTTTGGATGAGGGTTCTGAAATTGGAGACGACACCATAACAGAGATAGTCTGGTACTAGTTCTATTCAAATGTAAATATGGGCATCACAAAGCATTAGAGAGGCTTGATTTCAATTTTTTTTTAATTGACTTTTAAGAAGTGAGTCTAAAGGAAATCAACCCTGAATATCCATTAGAAGAAATAATGCTGAACTGAAGCTCCAATACTTTGGCCGCCTGATGCGAAGTACTGACTCTTTGGAAAAGACCGTGATGCTGGGAAAGATGGAAGGCAGAAGGAGAAGGGGATGACAGAGGATGAGATCATTGGATGTTATCAGCGATTCAACGGACAAGAGTTTGAGCAAGCTCTGGGGGTTGGTGATGGACAGGGAAGACTGGCATGCTACAGTCTATGGGGTCACAAAGAGTCAGACACGACTGATCAACTGAACAACAACAAGAAGTGAGTATAATTCTTAGTTTAATTTAGTTGCTCTGTAACAATGTGTACTCTCAGTTTAAAAGTAAAATGAATCAAATAAAGATTAAGATGAAAAATAAAGGACAGAGATTATCAGCTTAATGCACAGCTTTGTTTGGTGTGGCAAGCCCTTTATCTCAATACAATTAGGCATGTAACAATATGTATTCACTAATTACCTAGAAGAATTAGGAATTAACTTGGGTTCCGTGGACTACCCTGATGTTTTCATATTATAGTAGGATTTAAAAGTGAAGGAGAAAATGCCTGTAGTTCATCCCCTAAATAAATAATAATAAAATTTAAGAGTATAGGTAAGCAAATATCTACTTCCATTGTTTGGTTAAGCAAAGTGGCTAAATCATGTAATCTATAAACATAAAATGTATTTGGAAAATGAAAGTTCTTTGTAGGAGTCCCAGAGAAATCCACTTTGAATAGGGCTTACAGCTTTCCCAACAAATATCACAGTGAAACAAGAATTTCTTTCTTTAGTCACTAGGAATTAAAACCTTTCAGAGAAAGCTGGGTGATATAATTGGTGATATTACAATTTGAAAAGAGGTACCTATATTGTGTTTGAAATAGAAGTATGTAATTGGCTTGTAGTTCTGAATTATTTTACCAAGGAAGGCAAGCTCTTTTCCTGATATACATCTTGAAGTGTTTAAGCGGAAAACCTCTAATTAGGTCAAACACCACTCAACCAGCCTGGCGAGGTGGCCTAAAGGCTACTGATTTTGATGATGTGAAGTAACTCAGTTTATGTGCTGGTAAGACGACTGTCTTTCCCGACATTGATGAGGCTGATACAGGCAAAGTGTTGCTGGTAGAAGAACACACATTCTCTCCAACTTACCTTCCTTTCCAATAATCATGTTATTCCCTGCATGGAGATGCAAGAAACCATGATGCTAACTTCCCCTCTATGAAAGTTTATAGCTCATTTCTGCCCCAAACTAGTCTTAGAAATATAGAAAGATGACATGGAAACATTTACTTATGATGGCTATATAAGGCAGCCTATATACTCAGAGTTTATCAAGCAGAAAAATGAGCAGAAGTGAGAAACATAATAAAGAAGAAATGTAGGATCAGCTTTAGTTTTGTTCACTGAGACTTCAGTTCAGTTCAGTCACTCAGTCGTGTCCGACTCTTTGCCACCCCATGGACGGCAGCACACCAAGCCTCCCTGTCCATCACCATGGAGACCTCCCAGAGGGGCAAACAAGCACCAGTGGAGAGAAGCTGAAAACATTTTGAGATATCTGGGGGCTGCAGAAGGAGAAAGCAATTGACCAAAACAGAGATGCCTTCTCCTGGGTCCAGGGAGGAGGCTTTCAGAAAAGAGGCCCCACTGATTGGATCCTCCAAAGAACCAAAGCTTAACTTCAGTAGCTGCGAGGCTCTCAGACCACAAACCCATGAGGCAGTTTCAGTCACATGAGAACTTTTCTTTGCCCTGTTTAACATTTCTTCCCTTATTGAATTCCAACCAGGGAAGGGCAGGAGCAGATTCTAAGTTGGGAGAAGGTAGAGAGGACTCCACCCCCACCCCTCACCTCTGTGGTCTCAGGCCCTTTCCTCCAGCAAAGCTTAACTGAGAGGGAGAAGATGACTTCCGATGAAGTTTGGAGGATTGCTTTTTTACAGGCTGGAATTTCAAACCAAAGATTGTGTTTGATAGTCTAAAAAGTTGTATCCAGTATTTGGAAGAAAAAAAAAATTCTTTGTTATGACAGAATTTTTTCTCTTTTATTTTAAGATATTTTTAGTCTAAGTTATTGCATCAAATTTGACCTATCTAAAGAGAACAGAAAGTGCTCTAAATCCCTGTTAGAAATTTGAGAATTTTTTTTGAGACTTTTGGAAATGCTAGAGCAGAAATACGAAGAAGTAGGCAAAAATTATAGATGTTAAATGGGGCTTCCCGGGAGGCTCAATCATAAAGAATTTACCTGCCAGTGCAGGAAACACAGGTTCAATCCTTGGGTTGGGGAGAACCCCTGGAGGAGGAAATGGCAACCCCCTGCAGTATTCATGCCTGGAGAATCCCGTGGACAGAAGAGCCTGGTGGGCTACAGTCCATGACTGAGCACGCGTGCATAGATGCTAAATATCGGAATCAATTTTCAAAAGTAAGAATTTGTCTTTAGTTCCCTCCATGTGGCTCACAAAGTAGTATCTGTGTAGTACAGTTTTGCAGAAAGGCAAGACAGAAAACAGAGAAAGCAGAGACAGTGAGGGGGTAGGAGGAGGGAAGAGACTTGTAAAGTTGGAACTGGTTAGCATATCCTTTTTCTTTAAAGATTTTTCATTTTTTAAAAACTTGGACTGATCTTAAAGTCTTTATTGGATTTGTTACGATATTGCTTCTGGCTTATGTTATTGTATTTTTGACTGGGAGGCATGTGGGATCTTAGTTCCTAGACCAGAGATCGAACCCACACTCCCTGCATTGGAAGGCCAAGTCTTAATCCCTGGGGCACCAGGGAAGTCCTTAAACCATTTCTTGACCTTCTTCAGACGTTTTGGGATGATGACATCTGGAAACAATGATTGATAAAAGTCCTCGAAAAGAATGGCGTTAAAACAGTGGCAGATGTAAGAAAAATTTCTGAAAATTATTCAAAAGCTTCAGTTCAATTCAGTTGCTCAGTCGTGTCTGACTCTTTGCGACCCCATGAATCGCAGCATGCCAGGCCTCCCTGTTCATTATCATCTCTCGGAGTTCACTCAGACTCACGTACATTAAGTACATGATGCCATCCAGCCATCTCATCCTCTGTCGTCCCCTTCTCCTCCTGCCCCCAATCCCTCCCAGCATCAAAATCTTTTCCAATGAGTCAACTCTTCGCATGAGGTGGCCAAAATACTGGAGTTTCAGCTTTAGCATCATTCTTTCCAAAGAAATCCCAGGGCTGATCTCCTTCAGAATGGACTGGTTGGATCTCCTTGCAGTCCAAGGGACTCGCAGGAGTCTTCTCCAACACCACAGTTCAAAAGCATCAATTCTTCAGCGTTCAGCCTTCTTCACAGTCCAACTCTCGCATCCTTACATGACCACAGGAAAAACCATAGCCTTGACTAGATGGACCTTAGTCGGCAAAGTAATGTCTCTGCTTTTGAATATACTATCTAGGTTGGTCATAACTTTTCTTCCGAGAAGTAAGCGTCTTCTAATTTCAGGGCTGCAATCACCATCTACAGTGATTTGGGAGCCCCAGAAAATAAAGTCTGACACTGTTTCC
>SJYV01034926.1:90560-107029 GCA_006410875.1 Neotragus pygmaeus | reverse complement strand
GGACCTTAGTCGGCAAAGTAATGTCTCTGCTTTTGAATATACTATCTAGGTTGGTCATAACTTTTCTTCCGAGAAGTAAGCGTCTTCTAATTTCAGGGCTGCAATCACCATCTACAGTGATTTGGGAGCCCCAGAAAATAAAGTCTGACACTGTTTCCCCATCTATTTCCCATGAAGTGATGGGACCAGATGCCATGATCTTCGTTTTCTGAAAGTTGAGCTTTAAGCCAACTTTTTCACTCTCCTCTTTCACTTTCATCAAGAGGCTTTTTAGCTCCTCTTCACTTTCTGCCATAAGGGTGGCATATCTGAGGTGATTGATATTTCTCCCGGCAATCTTGATTCCAGCTTGTGTTTCTTCCAGTCCAGGGTTTCTCACAGTGTACTCTGCATAGAAGTTAAATAAGCAGGGTAACAATATACAGCCTTGAGGTACTCCTTTTTAGAAAGTTTTATATCTTGAAATGCTTTATGGTCCACCAGACAGAGAAAATGTTACAAAAACAAAACAAAGTAAAAAAAAGTGATATATATTCATAAAGATTTACAGGACTCAATGAAAAGTGAGTAAAGTGAGGAAATGAATGAGTGAGTGAGTAGAGGCGAATATGAAACTCAGTCCAGCACCTGACCTGGGAGTTGCAGTCTCTGAATCCAGACGAGAGTATAAGCGGGCTCACAGCCTGTATACTCACACAGGACCCCATGCTTAGAAGGGTCCTATGGCTTCTTGTTCACCGTTTTGGTCTTGAAATCCATAATACATTTTGAAAGAGTCTTATATTTTCATTTTGCACTGGGCCCTAGGATTTTTGTAGCTAGTCCTGGGGGTAATGTATGCAGATTTGAAGACAATGATAAGATATATGATAGGAAGTTCCATCTCACTGATGCTCAACAAGGCCAGTGGGCTTCATCAGTGTGGCTGGCATCAGAAATTGTCAAGCATCTCAGCTAACCTCTGTTATCATGGCTTGTGTTTGGACAAGCATCTCCCAAAATACTTTGCAATGATATAATCATTTCTTTAGTAGTAAGTACCTTTCGAATATGGGAATACGTAGTAAGCATATAGATGAAGATGTCAGAGAGTTTAAAGTATTCTCACATTTCATGACTTAAATATGTATATTTTTAAGAGGATTTAGATCCTGAGACTTAAAAAAACTATTTACAGAAGAGGGAGTATAGTGAATATTTTATAACAAATGTAAAATGGAGTTTATCCCCTAAAAATTGTGAATCATTGTATTTTATACCTGAAACTTACTTAATATTGTCAATCAACTCTAACTATATATATATATATATATTAAATAAAAAAGCCAGACTTAGGATTACAATTTGGTGTTTTTTAATTGAAAATTAATTTAGGCTTCAGATAGATGGGGAAACAATGTCAGACTTTCTGTTTGAGGGCTCCAAAAATCACTGCAGATGGTGACTGCAGCCATGAAATTAAAAGACACTTACTGCTTGGAAGAAAAGTTATGTCCAACTTAGGTAGCATATTGAAAAGCAGAGACATTACTTGGCCAACAAAGATCTGTCTAGTCAAGGCTATGGTTTTTCCTGTGGTCATGTATGGATGTGAGAGTTGGACTGTAAAGAAAGCTGAGTGCCAAAGAATTGATGCTTTTGAACTGTGGTGTTGGAGAAGACTCCTGCGAGTCCCTTGGACTGCAAGGAGATCCAACCAGTCCATTCTGAGGGAGATCAGCCCTGGGTGTTCTTTGGAAGAAATGATACTAAAGCTGAAACTCCAGTACTTTGGCCACCTGATGCAAAGAGTTGACTCATTGGAAAAGACTTTGATGCTGGGAGGGATTGGGGGCAGGAGGAGAAGGGGACGACAGAGGATGAGATGGCTGGATGGCATCATCGACTCGATGGATGTGAGTTTGAGTGAACTCTGGGAGTTGGTGATGGACAGGGAGGCCTGGCGTGCTGCGATTCATGGGGTCACAAAGAGTGGGACACAACTGAGGGACTGAACTGAACTGATCATGTTAATTTCATATATATTATTGAAGTATTTAAAGCCATCTAAGAATCATTTTCACTTTTCCCTTTCATGTATTGAATAAGGAAATGGCAACCCACTCCAGTGTTCTTGCCTGGAGAATCCCAGGGATGGCGGAGCCTGGTGGGTTACCATCTCTGGGGTTGCACAGAGTTGGACATGACTGAAGCGACTTAGTAGTAGTAGTAGTAGTAAGAATCACCATATTTACAAATTAATCAAGTTTAGATTCCTGCAAAATAATTGTTAATATTTCATAGGTTTAGAAATAAAGAATTTTAAACATGACCTAATTTTATAAAACTGTTCTTTAAACTTTAGCTTTATTTATTCTCACATATTAATTTGAAAAACAAAATGAGTCTCTGAAAGACCTTTTATCTATCCAAAAGCATTTTTAAGAATCATATAACACAAACCTACATTCCTGCATCCCTGGAACTTGAAGAAATTGTGCCCATTCATTCACTCATTTATTTAACAAATAGTTGTTCAGCAGCATGCCAGGTGTGCAATGGTGAACAAGTAGACTTGTTCACACCTTGATGTCATTTAGGTATTGGTTTGGAAAATTAATAGTTATCGTAAACTTGATTTATAGGTAAAAATGACTCTATATCCTTGGTTTCTGGGGGGACAGCTTCAACAACTGGTAGGTCAAATGTTTTCATCTTATATTGAACAGATTGAAGCCCTAGGTTCTAATTGATGCCTATTGTGCTGGCATAGTTACTAATAGTTCCACTTTGACACTCACACTTTGGATGGCTAAAGCCTGTGACTTTACTCTTCTGTAATGGCTTAAACCTCTCAACTAGCAAAGCCACAGCAGCACACACACACTTTCTAATCTAGAGCGGCTCTGCACACTAGAGGAAATGTGAGCCACCAATGTCATTTAGAACGTTCCAGTAGCAACATTCTGAATATACACATGTGGTTAGTGGCTACCATATTGGAAAACGCAGATACAAGTCTTCGCATACTCTGGCATGGCTTCAATCTGAAGATCCGTGGCTTCATCACACAAAAATACCTTTTCCAGTGAATAGAAACATAGATCTTCCCCCATCAGTTGCCTTCAACTGGTGGAAAACCTGTTCCACACAGCGTTCTGTGGCTAGGAGTTCAGTGTGTTTCCACTTGGAGGCTCTCATGCACAAAATAGTTCCCAATGGAATGTTGTTCTTCGTGAGGAAGGCGTCCACCCTGTTCTACATGAGACATGAGTAATTTGGCATTCCCAGAGATGAGGTTCTGTGGGACTGCTAAACTAGCTGACAGAGGTTCACAGACCAAGAGAGAAGGCTGGATTTTCTCCCTATGTGGGCGTCCTCACTGAACACCGGTTCCTTAGAGAACACTGTTGAGGAATCAGTCTATCAGTGTTCATACAGGAGTGCCTAGGAGTCAGTTGTATACTATTATGTGTGATACTGCTTTTGTTTACAAATCCATTTACAAATACAAAACGTTTCAGAATCATCCAACATAACAGGAACTACAGGCTTCCAAGTAGGTTCAGAGGAAGGAATCAGTTTAACTTAATTCATTATCTTTCCTGATATCCTGACTTGAATCTGTGTGATCCTGGGAAGTCAAAAGCACCTCCCAGCACCTCTATTTTATCTCCTTCCACCAAAAAAACAAAACAAAACTGTGAAGGACTATCTAATATTTGGGAGTGCAACGTATGCTTGTAATATTTCAGCCTCATGATCTAAGTATCTGGGATTTAACCCCTAAGTGGTGCAATTCCACTTTTCACTTTGAAAGAGGCAGCTTTGTATAGCTATTGCTCCCTAAATTATTCCACAGGAGAAAACTTAATGACAGGAATCTATGAATACAGCATAGAAGAAACCACCTCACACCAAAAGTATTTAAAGTCCCCTGCTGTACTGAGCAAATTTGCATCTTATATGTGTTGGTTTTAACACACAAAATAGTGCATTTCCTCAAAATGTTGGATGAAAGTGAAGTTTTATGCATAAAGTTTCCCTTAGGACAGAGAACATCTGAGTTTCTGTGTGTCTGCTGCTGTTCTTCTGTACCCTAGCTCCTACAGAGATGCATGACTTTGTTTAACAAATGATTATAGAGCTCTTATCACATGCCAGGTGCTACATCACTTACTGGGAAAACAGGCTTTATAAGAAATATAGCTGGTGTCTTTCTCTGTAAAGTTTGCACACAAATTTATCCATAAAACTGCTGGCTCAATATTTTCCCCAAAAAAGATAGATTACAGATGCCTACTGAATCAATGAGAAAATATGGTAAAAAAAAAATACTAGTTAATGTACAGAAGGAATGTAAATGTCTGACATTTTAGCTATTCTTTCTGGAACGTCTTCTTAATATCAGAATAGAGAGGGAGGCATTAAGCTCTTCTGTAGTATTCTCTGAAGTGGTGACTTCAGTAGATGATATCAGTGTTGGTGGACTGATTCCCACAGAAGTGCATCCAGGGTAAATCTGGACCCTCCCAAGTCAGGATGATCCAAGAGTTGACCAACAATCAAGGAGTGGCCCTCTTGTTTACTGAGATCAATACTGAACATCAGCAGCAAGAAAGGTCGTTTTGAATGGCTTTTTTCTGTCCCTGGGGGACTGAGCAGATCAAGGAGTCTAACAACAGAAAATAAGATGAAGGAAACAAAAGGAAATACTTACGATGATTGATGTGAAAAATCCTGGGACTAGTACACGTCTTGATGTCTGTAACTACAAATGAGAACAGTGCCATGTGGATGGTTTTCAGGGTGGATTTCTCAGAAGCTCTGCAGCTGGCCCACTTTGCTGTATCAAACCTAAATATCCTCTTTTCACATTGGGGCTCTGTATAAGATTTCATTGCAGAAGCAAGCATTTATAAAGCTTAAAAACTTGAAATACGCAAGCCTAGATGATTTCTTAGTTTTCATTATATTCTAAAAGTCTACATTTTTAATGAGGACAAAGGAAACAGAATCTTTTGGCGCATCTTCTGTTGAATCCGTAATTATATTTAAAATGCTTTTTTTCCCTTAATGTGTAATTAATGAGAGGAAATCATAGCCCCTCATCAGTCTAATTTAAATCATTGTGTGAGTTATTTTAAGTGAATAAGAATACCCACTAAAACAACCCTAAGTGTTGAAAGCAGTTAGTTCTATAAAGATAGGTATTCATTAGGCAAATATTTAGCCTGTCTATGCTCGAGTCCCTCCAGAATGAGGTGTGTCTTTCTTCTTAAGTCAAACTTAATTACTTAATAGGGCAATTAAAAATAGTGGATGCTTTAGATGATAATTTATGAGGTATGAGGTTACATTACTGTATAGTTACGTATCTTGCAAGGCTTCTTTGTCTCCATAAAAGGTGTTAAGATCATCTTGTAGTTTCTCTAGCTAAAACTATGGAAGAAAACTTAACTCAGCCTTCAGAAAACTTCAGAAGTCATTTCTTTCAAATAATGTTAAATTTTCATGTGCTTAGCCTGTCATTTTTATCTTTAGGCTGTAAAAATCTCATATTCTTTTTAAAAATCTTAATTAAACTATGGAAAATAAATGAGCCATATCTTTCCAAATGACAAGTTGAATGACAAATTTATTTCATAGTAGAGCTAAGCACCAAACACTGATAAAATTCAAAGCATGCTTTATGAAGAATATACTCTGATCTTTTATAAGATCTTTAAACACATGATAAAATATTGATTGACTTCTCATTATAAATATTGGAACTTATACTTTCACACAAAAAGGAAAACAAGAAAATATTTTTCTGATACCCTACAGGCAGAAGGAGAAAGGACTGAAACCCCTCTTCAGTTTTGGTTTGTTCTGCCTGTCTAGGTGATATCGTATCTAAGCTATGCTTCCTTAGTGAAATGGAGGTGACCATGTTGTGTGGGAGACATGGCTTTTTGATGTCTGTAGCTTCACGAGGTTTAGGAAGACAACAACTTTTTCTGATAAATTAATATGACTTGGATCCCTATCTCAGTGCAAGTGTTTCTTTTCTACCAGGAATTCTTTTAAAATGTAGCCAAACAAAATCAAAACTACAAAGCATCACCTCACACTGTTCAGAATAACCATCATTTAAAAATCTACAAATTATAAATGCTGGCAGGAGTGCAGAGAAAAAAGAACTGTCCTGTACTATTAGTGAGAATGTAAATTGGTGCAGACACTATGGAGAACAGCGTGGGCGCTCCATAAAAAACTAAAATGTTAGAGATGCCATATCATTCAGCAATCCCACGCCAGGGTGTATATCCAGAAAAAGACAAAAATTCTGATCAAAAATGACACTGGAATTTCTCAGCCACAAATATGACAGAATGCCGTTTACAGCAACATGGATGGACCTAGACATTATCATACTAAGGGAAGTAAGCCAGACAAAGAAATACAAATAACATGATACCACTTAGATGTGGAATGTGAAAAAAAAAAAAAAAGATTTGAAATAGCTCAGCTGGAATTCCATCATCTCCACTATCTTTGTTCATAGTGATGCTTCCAAAGGCTCACTTGACTTCTCGCTCCAGAATGTTCAGCTCTAGGTGAGTGTCCACACCATCGTAGTTATCTGAGTCATTAAGATTTCTTTTTTTGTACAGTTCTTCTATATATTCTTGCCATGTCTTCTTAATCTCTTCAGCTTCTGTTAGTTCTTTTATATATTCTTGCCATCTTTTCTTAATCTCTTCAGCTTCTGTTAGATCCTTGCCATTTGTCTTTTATTGTGCCTAGCTTTGCATGAAATATTCCATTGGTATCTCTGATTTCCTTAAAGATAAATCTTTCTCTCTAATCTTTCTGATTATAGTATTTTCCTCTATTTCTTTCATTATTCAATTAAGGCTTTCTTATCTCTCCTTGATATTCTCTGGAATTGTGCATTCAGATGGGTATATCTTTCCTTTTCTCTGTTGTCTTCGGCTTCTCTTCTTTCCTCACCTATTTCTAAGGTCTCCTAAGACAAGCATTTTGCCTTTTTGCATTTCTTTTTCTTGGGGATGGTCTTGATCACTAGCTTCTGTCCATAGTTCTTCAGGCACTCTGTCTACCATATCTAATCACTTGAATCTTTGTCACTTCCATTGTATAATCACAAAAGATTTGATTTAGGTCACAGTTGAATGGTCTAGTGGTTTTCTCTACTTTCTTCAAGTTAAGCCTTAATTTTGCAATAAGGAGTTCATGATCTGAGCCATACTCAGCTCCAGGTCTTGTTTTTGCTGACTGTATAGAGCTTCTCCATCTTAGGTTACAAAGAATATAATCAATATATAATTATATTTTATACTGATCATGTTATATACATAATATATTGAGCAAGAGAGTTCCAGAAAAATATCTACTTTTCTTTATTGATTACACCAAAGCCTTTGACTGTGTGGATCACAGCAAACTGTAGAAAAAATTTGAAGAGAGGGGAATAAAAGACCACCTGACCTGCCTCCTGAGAAATCTGTATGCACGTCAGGAAAGGACTGTTAGAACTGGACATGGAACAACAGACTGGTTCCAAATGGGGAAAGGAGTACATCAAGGCTGTATATTGTCACCTGTTTATTTAACTTATATGCAGAGTACATCATGAGAAACGCTGGACTGGAAGAAACACAGCTGGAATCAAGATTGCCGGGAGAAATATCAATCACCTCAGATATGCAGATGACACCACCCTTATGGCAGAAAGTGAAGAATAACTAAAGGACCTCTTGATGAAAGTGAGAGAGGAGAGTAAAGTTGGCTTAAAGCTCAACATACAGAAAACTAAGATCATGGCATCTGGTCCCATCACTTCATGGCAAATAGGTGGGGAAACTATGGAATTAGTGACAGACTTTATTTTGGGGGGCTCCAAAATCACTGCAGGTGGTGAGTGCAACCATGAAATTAAAAGATGCTTCCTCCTTGGAAGAAGAGTTATGACCAACCTAGACAACATATTAAAAAGCAGAGACATTACTTTACTGACAAAGGTCCATCTAGTCAAAGCTATGGTTTTTCCAGTCGTCATGTATGGATGTGAGTGTTGGACCATAAAGAAAGCTGAGCACCAAAGAATTAATGCTTTTGAACTGTGGTGTTGGAGAAAACTCTTGAGAGTCCCTTGGACTGCAAGGAGATCCAACCAGTCCATCCTAAAGGAAATAAGTCCTGAATATTCATTGGCAGGACTGATGCTGAAGCTGAAACTCCAGTATTTTGGCCACCTGATGTGAAGAACTGACTCGTTGGGAAAGACCCTGATGCTGGGAAAGATTGAAGGTGGGAGGAGAAGGGATGACAGAGGATGAGATGATTGGATGGCATCACCGACTTGATGGGTATGAGTTTGAGTAAGCCCCGGGAGTTGGTGGTGGACAGGGAAGCCTGCTGTGCTGTTATCCATGAGGTCACAAAGTGTTGGACATGACTGAGTAACTGAACTGAGCTGAACTGAACCTATACATGGGCTTCAAGGTGGCGCTAGTGGTAAAGAACCTGCCTGCCAATACAGGAGATACGAAATGTGAGTTCGACCCCTGGGTCAGGAAGATCTTAGAGGGGGGCACAGCAACCCACTCCATTATTCTTGCCTGGAAAATCCCAGAGACAGAGGAGCCTGGTGGGCTACAGTCTGTAAGGTCGCAAAGAACTGGACATGACTGAAGTGACTTAGCATGTACACTGTGTCAATTATAAAATGAAAAGGCACACAACTGTTTTCTCACCATTTTCAAATATTTTAGAGATCATTTAAAAATATAGTGTTCAATACATTTTAAGTGAAAAGAGAATCTGTTATAAAATAGTTTACAAAGTACAAATATAGTATTCAAATATATGCTGTAAATACATCTATAAAGATCCAACGTATAAATATTTGATGATTCAAATTTTTATAAATAGTTGATTATGTGTTAATAACAGTTAGAAAGAAGTTGTGGAATCTAAATTTAAGATACATTTGTATACAGACACTTGAAGTGTATACACAAATGCTAATAATTATTTTTCAATAGTTAATTTTATTATGGACGAGCGTAAGTGTTCATCTTAAATATCCTTCCGTCCCTTCATGCACTCTAGCTTTCTATGTTTTCCTCCCTTACTGTAGAGAGCCCGCTAACAGCTCTCCCGCTCCTGGCGTTTATTACCCTTCCTTCTTCTCCTGCCCGTTGATTGGTGCACCCCACTACTCTGCACACACTGGCCAGCTGTGTCAGTCTTGAGTGCCTCACTAAGGCACTGTCCAACTCTTCGCGACCCCACAGACTGCAGCCCACCAGGCTCTTCCATCCATGGGATTTTCCAGGCAAGAGTACTGGAGTGGGGTGCCATTGCCTTCTCCACCCTACATGTATATGTAGATGTATTTTCCTAGTTGAAGATGTTTGAGAATAGAGGCTATGTTCAAATATCAAAGTCTCGTAAAGCATAATTTTCTTACATGTGTGCAACTATAAAGATGAAAGAAAGTTTCACTGAAATGAAAGTCTTTTTCACAGCTACAGAGATTAATAATAGATTAATGATAGTAACAGCTATCATTATATCCTCTTGGATATTCTCTTTATGTTCAGTGCTGTTTTAAGGGGCAAAGACACATATTCTCATCTAATCCTTGCAGCAGTTCAGTGGTGCAGATTTGCATGTATGGTGACCGACCATCCAAGCTTGCATTTAGCACTGAAAGCCTCCTGTCCTCAGGAAACCCTTAAATCTTGGCAAATCAGGACAGTGGAACACCCAGATAGTAACACCACTTTGTTGATGAGGAAACTAGACTTAGAGGGGTTAAGGAATTTGCCCCAGATCACAAAAGTGGTAACTGGAAGAGGCAGAATTCTAAACAGGCAGTCTGGCATCAGAGAACATATTTCTTCTTTTTTCCCTTGAAGTTAGCTTGTGCTTTTATTTGTCAGTATAATTTAACTACAGTGGCCTGAAAACTTTAGTGATTAAAAGGAAAATACATTTTACATCAGAATCCAGCAAACACACACACATGTAATGTACGCTGTGCGGTGCTCAGGCACTTTGGTCGTATCTGACTCTGTGACCCAGTGAGTGGACTGTAGCCCGCTAGGCTCCTATGTCCATGGGGATTCTCCAAGCTAGAATCCTGGAGTGGGTTGCCATGCCTTCCTCCAGGGGATCTTCCCTACCCAGGAATCGAACCTGTGTCTCCTGTATCTTCTACATTGCAGGTGGATTCTATACCACCGAGCCACTGAGGAAGGCCCTAATATATATACATTCATAGAAGTGAAACAAAAGTTTAGTCTAAAACATCTACCCTGTTTTTGTTTCTTAAGCAGTTTTAGGCTTACAACAAAATGACAGGAAGGTACATAAATTCCCCCGTATGGCTTCTCTCCTCACAAGCCTAACCGTTATCAACAGAGCAGAACTGGGATCTTTTTTTTTTTAACCAAGGGTGATCTGCTTTAGGACCTTATAGTCACCAAGGTCCCCAGTTCCTCTTTGGGTTCATGTTAATGTGAGTTTGGACAAAAGTATAATGACGTACATCCATTGTTATAATGCCATTCAAAGTATTTTCACTGCTCATAAAACAACTCTATACTCCATGTATTCATCTCCCCACAAATTCCTGGCAACTATTGATCTTTTTATTGAAACAGCATATTCTTAATTACCAGATGCATCATAATAGCATAAAAAGACCAAACTCAGAAGAGATGGAAATAATGACTTTTAGGGAAAGTAATTTTTTGAGTGAAAAATTGAGAAGTTCAACTATGATTTCTTTCACTTTTCGGATATAATTGCTAATCCTTAGGCTGGTTAATTTCTATCCCCCCAGTATCACACGTTAAGAAGGACAGAGTCAGGTTTCAAGCCTAAGATGTCTGACTTCTCCAGCTGTATACTTTATCAGCATCCACGGAAGAGGTAATTGGTGAAATAAATGACAAATGGGGGTGGAGGGAAGCTCTGGCCAACAATGATGCTAGTGACATTATGCCACCAACCTGCCCAGAGGTGGGTGACTTATCCAGAGGTGGAGACGCCTAAAAACCTGGGATATTCAGTTCTCACCATGAGAAGTTGGGATTTGATCAGAAGGACAGAGCCCAAAAGTGCTGGAACCACGTCTTCTTAGCATCAGTTCAAGCTCAGAGGCTCTGCTGCTGAGGTCTTCGTTCTTGCTCTTCCCCAAGCTACTTTCCAGCTTTCCCTTCCTCTGAGCTACATCCGCATCCTCCTCAAAAATACTCCTATTGCTAGATTATTCAAGCTCACGATAAAAGGAAACTTTTCTAATACAAATGGCAAGGCAAAGGCTCTGATGTGGATGGGGATAAACCAAGCAGAGGGAAATATGGTTGAACAAAGAACACTATAGAAGTAGAGACTGAGAGACAGGACATCAAACTGCAAAGATCTTCAAGTTAATTGTATTAATCAGGATTCTTCCTAATGTCTGTGGATGAATATAGATATTCTTGTAATTTTATGTACTATACATTTAGATATATTATGTTCATTATATGATGGTATAATTATAAGTAATGGTATTTATAATATCAGTTTACATTTTTGTATTGATACAAATATATTTATAGAAATAAATTGCAAATATTATAAATTTTGAATATTACACATAAACGTATTATCTATAAAGATATAATTTCTTGTAAGGAGTTGGCTCACATAGTTATAGAGGCTGAGAAATCCCCAGATCTTGCAGTTAGCAAGCTGGAGACACAGGAGACTCAATGGTGTAGTTCCAGCCTAAGCCCTTGTCTGAAGACAGTAGAAGACTGATATTCCAGGTCAAAAAAAGTTAGCAGAGAGAGGGAATGCTTTCTTGCTTAACCAAACACCTGGACATCCCTGATCCCATCAAGTTGATCCATAAAATTAATGATCAGGCTGATCCTTGTTGGCAACCTTACTAGAAATGCTTGAAAAGGGATCTGAGGCTGAAGAGGTATAGGTTTAAAGAAATCTAACACCCAACTTTAAGATTTTATGACTGTATTTAGAGTGTTTGAGTTAAGATTATCATAACTGTTAGGGTAAAATAAAGCTAATTATGCTGAGAGAAGTTATAAGGAAAGGGATGGGATTTACCATTGGAACAATACAAGAAGAGCCTAACATTCTGTTGCTTCTGGACCCACATACAGATTTCTCAGGAGGCAGGTCAGATGGTCTGGTATTCCCAGCTCTTTAAGAATTTTCCGTAGTTTGCTGTGATCCATCAAGTCAAAGGCTTTAGTATACTCAGTGAAGCAGAAGTAGGTGCTTCTCTGGAACTCTCTTGCTTTTTCTATGATCCAACAGATGCTAACAATGATCTCTGATTCCTCTGCCTTTTCTAAGTCTAGCTTGAACATCTTCAAGTTCTAGGTTCACGTACTGTTGAAGCCTAGCTTGGAGAATTTTGAGGATTACTTTGCTAGTGTGTGAGATGAGTGCTTTTGTGCGATAGTTTGAACATTCTTTGGCATTGCTTTTCGGGAGGGGGGGTGGATTGGAATGAAAACTGACCTTTCTCAGTCCTGTAGTCACTGCCGAGTTTTCCATATTTCCTGGTATATTGAGTGGAGCACTTTCAGAGCATCATCTTTTAGGATTTGAAATAGCTCAGCTGAAATTCCATCACCTCCTCTAGCTTTGTTCACAGTGATGTGTCCTAAGGCCCACTTGACTTTACACACTAGGATGTCTGGCTCTAGGTGAGCAATCGCACCATCGTGGTCATCTGGGTCACTGAGTTCTCCTTGTGTGTTCCTGCTGCTTCTTCTTAATACCTTCTGCTTCTGTTAGGTCCATACTGTTTCTGTCCTTTATTGTGCACATCTTTGCATGAAATGTTCCTTCATATTTCCAATTTTCTTGAAGAGATCTATAGTCTTTCCCATTCTGTTGCTTTCCTCTATTCATTTGCACTCAGAGAAGACAATGGCACCCCACTCCAGTACTCTTGCCTGGAAAATCCCATGGATGGAGGAGCCTGGTGGGCTGCAGTCCATGGGGTCGCTAAGAGTCGGGCACGACTATGCAACTTCACTTTCACTTTTCACTTCCATGCATTGGAGAAGGAAATGGCAATCCACTCCAGTGTTCTTGCCTGGAGAATCCCAGGGGCAGGGGAGCCTGGTGGGCTGCCGTCCATGGGGTTGCACAGAGTTGGACATGACTGAAGTAACAGCAGCAGCAGCAGCATTCATTTGCGGTGATCACTTAGGAAGGCTTATCACTCTTGGCTTACTGGAGTCCATGGGGATGCACAGAGTTAGACATGACTGAGTGACTGAACTGAACTGAATGTCCTGTATTCAAATGTAGAAGTTCCTGCAGAGAGCACAGGGTCAACTATCATCTGTTTTCCTGTCTTAATTTTTCTGCATTTCTCCTCTATCCCAACTCTTTTTTCTGCTGACATATCTTGCTTGAGCAGATGAGTATGGCTGACCAGGCCTAGTATTTACACTGCAGTTCGACGTAAACTTCCATCATCAGATGATACCCTTGTGTGCATCCTATTGCAATAGTCTCTTAACTGCTCTCCTTGATTTTGTCCTTTGCCCCATATTCCAAGTTCGTACAGAGATCACGGTGATATACAAGCTAGGGATTCCCCATTGGTCCAGTGTTTAAGATTTTGCACTTTCATTGTGGAGGGCTCAGGTTTGATCCCTGAACTAAGGTCTCACATGTTTTGCTGTGCAGCTTAGGTAAATGAACCACTGATCCTTTATAAATGAATAAATCAATTCTTAGGAAGCACTACTACAAAGCTAGTGGAGGTGATAGAATTTCAGCTGATCTATTTCAAATCCTAAAAGATGATTCTATTAAAGTGGTGCTTCAATATGCCAGCAAATCTGGAAAACTAGCAGTGGTCACAGGACTGGAAAAAGTCAGTTTTCATTGTTTTCTGGGAAAGCTAAGATAATATTACAGAATCATCTTTCTCCTTCAGAGATTCGGTTTAAAAAAATCACTAAAGAACATAAAAACATTCCTGCCCAAAGAGATATAGTAATAGAAGACATGAGAGTCCCATAGTACAACACTAATCAGTGGATGATATTTATTATGTGTCCATTGGATACAAAGCCACTGTTGAGACATTCTTCTCTTTACAGCTAATCTCTGATCCTTGATGTCAAGAATGGTAGATACTATATTTGTCTGCTCAGCAATCTTTATTGCATTTAAGTGATTTTCCTTCTCCATTTCATTTGCTCCAAAAAGACACTCAAAGTCAAATCAGGACATAAAACAAAACAAAGCACCATACGGTTATTGGAATAAGAAAAGTTTTAACTAAAGAATGATAAACTATATCAGGGCATTGGAGTAACAGGAGATCAGCTAATAAAAAATAAAGACAACTCTAGATAATTAGGAATAGCAGACACAAGAAGAAGCACTACCCTCAGTGTAGCAGATTAAATAGTCATGGTCACCCAAAGCTTTAGAATGTGACCTTATTTGGAAATAAGACCTCTGTGGATGGAATTAGTTAATTTAAGATGAGGTCGTATGGATTCGGTTGTACCCTAAATCCAATGACTGGCGTCCTTTAAAGAGGCCTTGTGAAGATGCACACCAAGGAGTGCACCGTGTGAAGATGGAGGCCCAGATCCAAGGATGCAGCTACAAGCCGGGAACGTCTAGGGTCGGTGATACCCCCGAGCACTGGGGGCTCCCCTCAAGCTCAGTCGGCAGGGAGTCTGTCTGCAGTGCAGCAGACCTGGATTTGATTCCTGGGTCAAAAAGATCCCCTGGAGAAGAAAAGGGCAACCCACTTGAGTCTTCTTGCTTAGAGAATCCCATGCACAGAGGAGCTTGGTGGGCTACAGTCCATGGGGTCATGAGAATCACACACAACTTAGCAGCTAAACCACCATCACCACTAAAAGCTAAGAAAGAGACAAAGGATGGTTTCTCTCGCTAAGTCTCCACGAGGAACCAAGCCTGAAGATACCTTGATTTTCGACTTCTGAACTCCCAAAGTTTGAAAGAATGCATTTCTGTTGTTTTAAAGCATCAAGATGTGGCAATATGCTATGGCAGCACTGAAGAAATGAATCCACCTAGAACTGCAAGAGAATGACAGAAGAAGGGCACCTCCCCACCCCCAGGACTGAGGTCCAGAGCTCTTTGGGGCGGTCACAGCCGTGGGTCACTGGATGGAAACACAGTCACTGTGATGCCTCCCTGGTAGAACTCACTGTGCATCTGTCTTCTGGGATACCGGAGAAAGGGAAAGCCGTGCCTAGGTGGTAACTTGCTTGAGGCATCCTACCATCAAATTTGCCAGGAGGGTTGCTGGGGAAAGCTGCCAGGCGCTGAGAGCTGCTGAGCGTGTGCACGGGAGGAACTGGGTGCATGGGGAAGTTAGCTGCAAGACAAGAGCTGCGCACTGGAGAAGCTGCTGCCCTACCCGATCTGGGGGCTGGCAACGCCAGGCACATCAGGCTTCTGCCCCGCAAGCAAGACGGTGCAGGAAAGGACAGCCCCTTCCTCCTGAAATGTTTCTTCTGTGCTTTCCACTGACAAAGCTTAACATGGTGCCAGGTGGCAGAGAGAGTATATTTCTGTAATATCTTCTAAAAAACCCAAATGAACCTTTTGGCCAATCCTCTGTTTAAATGCTCGGCCTCCATTTTCAAAGTGTGGGAAATGAATGTAATGGATTGACATAAACTGATAACTCGTCCAAGGGTCAATCTTGCTTTTTTGTTTTTGGTTTTGCACACCCATTCCTGAGCCATGGGACTGAGGACTTGGATTTTGGAAAACCATAGACTGTACTGAAGTACCAAAGCTTGAGAGAGAGAAATTCCTTTTTTTCTTTGTAGTGCTAAAACTAAAGACCGTGAAGCTGGGGTTGTAAAAACCCATCTTACCTGATATACAGAGAGAGTCTACCTACAAAAATAAACAGCACAGTCACAGACTCTATGGAAAAACACAGAGGCTGTGCCTTCATGAGAATTTGTGTGCGTATTAGTCACTCAGTCATGTTCAACTCTTTGCAACTCCATGGACTGTAGCCCACTGGGCTCCTCTGTCCATGGGATTCTCCAGGCAAGAATACTGGAGTAGGTTGTCACGCCCTCCTCCAGGGGATCTTCCTGACCCAGGGATCGAACCTAGGTCTCCTGCATTGCAGGTGGGAAGTCCTGCATTGAACCAGGGATGTCCAATGACACCACTGGAGTCCTGGATCCAGGCTTACCTGCAGTTTACTCCCCAGATTCCAATACAGTTCTGTTTTTCCACTGTTTGGGTTGAGTTTCTGACGGTCAGCTAAAATTATCTTAACTATCAGCTGTTATCTAGGCAGCAGTACGGCAGCCCTAGGGTTAAACTTAAGTGTGCTTTGTTTTTCAGAAACTAACCATTAAAATGTAGAAAGTTCCATGTTCCCTCTCCAAAAAAAAAAAAAAAAAAAAAAAAAAAAG
>SJYV01034926.1:66511-90466 GCA_006410875.1 Neotragus pygmaeus | reverse complement strand
AAAAAAAAAAAAAAAAAAAAAAAATAGTTACAGTGTTTCCCAGTCAACAAAGTTCCAGTTTGAACAACCAAACACCCACTTACTTGCAGTGTTTGACACCTAGAATAGCTTTCCCTCCTTACCATGACCTTGCCTACCCTTTCATGAATATGCATGCCCCCAGGTTTAAAGCTTCCCTGGTCCAGTGCTTTGGGGAGACTTCGAGAGATATCTCACTGTCTCTTTACTCATCACAAGTAATAACTGCCTCTGCTTTTATCAAAAGCACATGATGTTTTCATTTAAGCCAAGTGTTGAGCTCCGTCTAATTTGGTAGCAGTCAGAAGGAGTTTCCTTGGCCTGGTCTCCAGCACGCTGTATTTGGAGGATGTATGTTCTTTGGAATCAAGTGAATCACGCTTAAATTCTGCTACCTCTATTTATTAACTGTCCCCTTAGGTGGTCATCAATTCTACCATCTCTAAAAACAGATAGAATTCTCTCATGGCATTGGAGAAAAAAAAGAAGGTTCAGATAATGCCACTTAATTCTCTCAGTTCAATCTCTTCATTATTGCATTGACAATATCAAGCTACACAGTAGTTGTATTGAACCATACTTCTCCAAAAGAGTCCAAAACTACATATGTAGAAGATTCACCTGATAAAAAGATGGACTGAAAAAGATCCTTCTGTAGATGTCTGTATGCAATTCCTTCCATCCAGCCAGACACTTTTCACACTTTGTTGAAAGCTCTGGCAATAAATACTCCCTTTTTTTAGGTCGCCAAAATTTGGAGAAGGGCCTGCTCTTCTTAATCTTCACAAGGTTTTGAGCTCTAGTGAATCAGGAATTGGAAAATATGGTGGTAAGACTTGTATCTGTATATGCCCTTTGTTCTGAGGAGTTTATTGACTCTTTAAAGGTCAAACAATCCTGGAGAAGCCTTTTGACCTTTTGCCCCATGCCTGTCCACAGCAGACGGCAAGGCTTCCTCGCATGATATCCCAAATGTTTTCTTTTTCTCCCAATCTCCGCCATTGCATGCTTTAATGTTATTACCACATGGCTTTAAAAAATGGCCAAGTCTTCTCTCTGCACAAATCCAGACAGTTCTTGGAATGTAAGCCAACTCATTTGTTTTTTTCTAATTTCCTTCAGTGAAGTTAGACATTGGGGGCGTTTAAAATCTAACCCAAGCATGTCTAAAGTATAAAAATCCTGTTGCCTTTTATGTCATCAGCCAATCTAATTATAAACTCTATAAAGTTGCTTTTCTTTTTCCTACTCTTAAGAAGCCCTTTAAAGGAAGGGGTTGATTTTTAATGGCTTCCCTTTACAATTTCCTTACTGTGTTTGAGATGGAAAAGCTTTGACTAGTACCTGATAGTGTTTGCCTTTGTGGTTCTGTAGTAGTACCAGCAAGTCTCTGGCTTTAAAGATAAGCCAAAGTGCTTACTGGATTCTTGAGCAGTGATAAGAAAAGAAAAACAATAAAGACAAGTAACTCAGACGTTTTTCTTTCTTAGTTGCTAGAAGACTCTTAAGGGGTTTATAGGAACTATACAAGGTGGAAGAGGTACAGTGTCAGAAAGCTGTTGAAGAATAAATATATATGCATATATTTGAAATGACATAATGAAAATAACTTCAAAATAATTAAGATCCTTATAAAGACAAAATACGCCTATTCACCTTAAGTCTAGATACCTCACCCAAATTCATGTTTATGTATTTGTTTGCACATTTTTCTCTAAATTCCATTTTTAGTATTGGCTTTAAATTAAATCACATAAATGTTATTTTTTTCTTGTTCTTTTTAAGTCTATTCTCATCATTTTTTATTAAAATAAAAAGGCTTTCTTAAAGCATTAAGGAATATGCAAATACCAATGAAAATTTGATATTCATATTTATATATTAAATTATATATCTAATATTTCATTATATATAATTAAAGGAAATTTATAAATACTAATGCAAGATAAAAAGAGTTTACTAGTTGAAGGGAATCATGCTGTTCTAATTGGAAGAGGCAATGTGGACAAGATTACAAGATGGTCGTGCATATTTGAAAGTAAGGCATTCCAAGCAGAGGAGGTCACATAATTTAAATTAGGTGGATTGGCAATGGTCATATGGTTCTGGTAAGATTAGATCACCAGTAGTTTGAAAATTCTAGAAGAACAGACTGTTTATCCGTGTATCTTTGGTGCATGGCCATCTGGCATGTTATCAATCGGTCATTTAACGAAAGAAGGGAGGGCAAATGAATAATAGGATTGGAAAGACAGGCTGAGCCACATTGTAACACCCTGAATGCTAACCTAGGGAGCTGCATTTTACTGATGTGTGGTAGAGGCATCTATGAAACTGTTATCAGCAGGGGCATATCACAAACACTGCAAGTTGGGAAGATTCATAGAACAATGTGTAAGACACCAAGTGTGAGGAGAAAAGTGTCAGTCACCCACATGCACATTTTTATATGGCGGAGGAGAAGGTTACTCCAAAAGCTCTGGGAGAGTAAGGCAATTAATAGGTGTTTTGTTTGTTGTTTGGTTGGTTTTTTACTTATTAAAGTGATTAGAAAAGGGTCAGATCATGTTTGCTGTACTTGGATGGATACCAGAACCAAAAAGGAGACGCTGGGTAAACTGAGGATCAGAGACATTGGCGCTGTGCTCACCATGTGCCTGGCACTGTTTTAACTGCACTGTCGGCTAATTTTCCCGACAGCTCTGTGAGCTAGCTAGTAATCTAATCTTCACTACCGAGGGAGGAACACAGGTTATCTGAAAACTGCCCACATCACCCAGCTCCTAACAGGTGTAAGCCCTGGCCTAGGGACTCCACCGGAGGACCGTCACTGTGTCTCATCTGCCCAATTATCCTCATTACTATTCATCTCCTCAACCTTGGCTGATTTATATAAACCCTCTGGGTTTTATTTTCTTCATCTGAAAATGATAGAATTAAATTAAATTATGTCTTACCTCCTATTTAGCTCAAATACTCTAGTATTCATTAGCTGATTCTAAGGCTTTGGTGACTAATTGTGATTGCTAAAACATATTTTCCTGTGACTCTTCGTTCAGTCCCAGTGTATGCAGTCCCCTTGCAACATTAATAACCCTGAAACAGTCTGGATTCCCTTATTTCTGGATTTGGCTAGACTGAAACTTACAAAAGGAAAGTAACAGTGGCAAAAACCTTATGAAAAGGAATGGAAAGAATAGAAGTGGAAAAAAAGAGAGAAAAAGAGAAGAGAAACAAAAAGGAAGGAAGAAAGGAAATGGAAGTCCTAGAGAAATTAAAGACCTGAATGACCTCGGCATCCTTGGCATATTCTTAGCATATTCAGACTTGAAGAGCTTCTGAGATTGGGGAAAATTAAGCCATACACTTGCAGGGACCTGTCATTGCCCTGCACATGGCATGCGCTCACCACCACGCCATTGCCACCACCATTATGAGTACCCTCCGTATCGTCACCATCACTCCTTTTGCCTTTTTTTGCTCTTTGAGAGCTCTTCAGATAACATTTCCCACTAATATTTTCTCTTCTTTCTCTGTCTCAGTGTTTTCTATTGCTCTCTTTTTTCTTAAACCTAATGGAGTTTTCCTGTATTTATGTCAACTGAATGGAGGCATTTAGGTGAGGCCTCCAATATACTGATTTAAATCTGATTTTGTTTCACTTTAACGATGCCTTGCTCTATAATTTTTAGGCTAGGTTTGTCTTACCTTCAAACCCTAGTTCCATAGAACAGAACTAAAAACAAATTTTTGCTTTTGCATGGATACATTATTTCTAAAATGTGAAAATAGAATTTAATACCTTCCAAAAATTTCCCTTTTCCTTGAGTTGCCCTGAAGTCAATTTTAAAGCTAGGTTTTTCTAAATTGAAGACCTAGCATCTCAGGAGATTTCGACCTTTTTGAAAGAAGAATGGAATAGATGATGGGATGTACTATTTGGATTATCCTTTAGGACTGGGTCATTTATTCCCTAAGCTGCTGACAACACACCAGTTGAATCCTTCCTCTTTCTCTAGAAATTTTCTCAGCCCAAGGAGGATCTTGGAATCAGCTTGCTTCCAATGGCTGAAGATCTCTATGGGGATACAAGGACACAGACTCCTTGTCTCAATTCTAGGCAGCTTTGAGGGATTACCTCAAAGCTCCTTCCGTCCAACCCTGCCTGCCTTCTGCCTTCCACAGGTGCTAGTCCTGAAAGCAGTCTCTAATAAACCTTCTACACACCCATTTCTGGCTCCAATTCTATTTCCTGGTCAACCTGGCCAGCAAGCATTGAGGACTTGGAACAGACTCTAAAGTTTCTGGTTTTCATTTGGTGCTGAGAGAAAAACCACAGAAATTCAAATGCAAAAGAATTTTTAAAAAAATATGGTGGTCTGACTGAGAAATACCACTAGCCTTTGAAAATAAATGCCTCCAGAGGTTATGTAATTTTATAGGATAAATATGCTTACTTGTTCCAAATGAGGTCTTAAAACTTACTGGATCATCTGAAGTGACATTGGAAAACAAACAAGTTTTAATGCCTGCTCATCATTAATCCAATATTCCATAGAGCCAGTATTGAATAGGTTAGCTGTAAGACTAGAGTTTATTTATGAATGAGTCAGATGAGGGCAAACATTCCCAGGCTGGACTGATTCATCTTGTTTGCTGAACTTGAATAGCATAGCCTCAAATTACACCCAAAGATAACCTGAACTTTGATGATTTTCACCATGAGGTTTCAATTAATTTCACAAAGGGCTGTTTCCTTGAAGGTACAAAATGTGAATGCATTGACTGCAAAGAAGTTTGCAGCCACTGAACGACTGTGATTGAGAGACAGTCAGTCTGTTTCAAGTTAGCATTTAAAGGTGACTTCAAAGTATTAATCCTAGTATTTTGTCTTGCAAATTAGACCGACAGAAATTTGTTTCCTTTGACTTTGCTAAAACGACATAGACATATGAGCTTTGTAAAAGTAAAAAACTTTTACATTCAAAAGCAAAGAAGATGAAGTACCTGTCTTTCAACACTCCTTGCTCAGTTGTGTCCGACTCTTTGCGACCCCATGGACTGTAGCCTGCCAGACTCCTCTGTCCATGGGATTCTCCAGGCAAGAATACTGGAGTGGGCTGCCATGCTTTCATCCAGGGGATCTTCCCAACCCAGGGATCCACCCCGCATCTCTTGCACTGGTAGGCGTGTCCTTTACCACTATCTCACCTAGGAAGCCCTCAGTCTCTCCATCCGCTGCTGTATGCCCTTCTCTCTTTTCAGGAGTCATATTCTGCATCTGCAGGCTTTCTAGATGTCTGATTTGAAGAGGCTTTCTAAGATCTTCCTTCAAGATAAAGACTCACGTAAGAATTTTTAAAACTCACTAAGAAGGATAACCTACTACTTCAAAACTCACAAAGATAGAAATGAAATATGTTTATTTTAAAATGAAAAGGTCAATACCTTTACCATATAAAATAATAAATGCACTTAGAATTCTTTAAAAGGCAGCAGACTCAAGAGGCAGTTAAAACTATTCCTTTGCAACTCAAGAATGGAGAAAATTTTATTCACAGCTGATGCTCCACTTCAACCATTTCAGACATCTAGAGCTCTGTCTCAGTTTGCGCACCTACACAAAATAACTGAAGAACTTAAAAACATAAGTGCATGTATAGGTAGCAGTCAGATAAGACTGGGATAAATCATATGTATAGTGTTCTTGTCTCTAAGCTCATTTCATAGTTTTAAAACATGAAATGCTAACATCAAATTGCTATTTTTAATTTTTTTTTTTTCTGCAGAGTGACCTTGACATTCCTGTCCCTCCCTTTCCCCTCACTCTCGGCTAATTATTTTAAGATCTGCCTCTGCTAAAGAAAACAAGCAAATGTGGGTGAGGCTATGTGGAAAGGGATTTTATATAAAACAGACATTCTATTTTTAGGGAGAGGAACCGCGGCATCTTTAAAGTGGCTCCGCAAAGGTAAGATTCTTTAAACAGTGAAACAAGGAAGGTTACGAAGCGAATAAAGGGAGAAAGTCAACAAGAGTCAGCAATGGAAAAGGATCTGCCTGCCAATCCAGGAGCTGCAGAAGATGGGGATTCGATCCCTGGGTCAGAAAGATCCCCTGGAGGAGGAAATGGCCACCCACTTCAGTCTTCTTGCCTGGAGAATCCCATGGACAGAGGAGCCTGGCAGGCTACAACCCATAGGGCTGTAAATAGTGGGACAAGACTGAATGACTGAGCATGCACGCAAGAGCATTTACTGAAACAAGATGAGCCTGAGTTAAATCACAGAAGTAACTAGGAGAGAGAAGCCGCCCCAAAGACACATGTTGGGCCGCATCATGACCCCAGGCTGCTTTAAGGGCATCCTCTTATCAACTTGGGAGTCCCTTTGCGGGCTCCTCACAGGATTACAGCTGATAAGTCATGACAAGCACCCAGTGGAAACCCAGTCAGCTAGGAAGGGCATCACCCCTTTTGGTGCATGCATTCACATTACTTTGGCACTTATTATTATCATTTAAATGTAATCTCACCTTAGAAGGAAAAAAAAAATCCTATTTGCTGCCGACTTAAGCCTGACAAAGTAATTGAAGTAGCTTATTAAGGCTTCTAAATGAGAGGCTCCGGATAGAGGAGCTGAGCTGGCAGCCTTGCAGAATGAAAACATCACATGCCTACCTCGGTGACATGAGCTCGTTAGACTCATGTCACACACACATGCAAACACACACACACACTCCCTCTCACACACACACACACATGCACACACAGAGGAAAGAATAAGAAAAGGACAACAATAAATTCCAATCCACCGAGGAAGGAGCCAGGTTTCATGTCCTTTTTTTTTTTTTTAAAGATACCACTCCACATCTAGAACAGAGTCACAATATCATAGTTCAAGCCACAGCTATTTATCTTTCTTACCAACAGCAATCTGGCAAGTTAGGCAGAAATGAAAGAAAAAAGTTACTGATCACCAGTCCATTCTGAAGGAGATCAACCCTGGGATTTCTTTGGAAGGAATGATGCTCAAGCTGAAACTCCAGTACTTTGGCCACCTCATGCGAAGAGTTGACTCACTGGAAAAGACTCTGATGCTGGGAGGGATTGTGGGCAGGAGGAGAAGGGGACAACTGAGGATGAGATGGCTGGATGGCATCACGAACTCGATGGACGCGAGTCTGTGTGAACTCCGAGAGATGGTGATGAACAGGGAGGCCTGGCGTGCTGCAATTCATGGGGTCTCAAAGAGTCGGACATGACTGAGCTACTGACCTGAACTGAACTGAATGCATGCTCAATAAGGTTCAACTCTTATGATCCCATGGACTGTAGCCCACCAGGCTCCTTTGTCTGTGGAATTTTCTAGACAAGAATACTGGAGTGGCTTGCCATTGCCTCCTCCAGGGGATCTTCTGGACCCAGGGATCGAACCCATGTTTGCTGTGGCTCCTGCATTGGCAGGTGGGCTCTTTCTGAGCCACCTGGGAAGCCCACTGATTACTGATAAAACCTGTTATATACAACCATTAGCTAAAAATATTACATTCTAGGAATTTTCCCTTTATCCATAAAAAATATTTGTCTGAAAGTGTTCATGTGGGATTAATCTAGGACCCTACAGATATTAAAATCCAAACACAACCAAGTCCCTTTTATAAAATGTAATAGTGTTTGCATATAACCTATATGCAAACTCCATATACTTTAAATCATCTCTAGATTACTTACCATGCTTAATATAATGTAAATAATATGTAAATAGTTGTAAATAAAATGCAAATGTCATGTAAATCATTGTCTGAATGCAACAAATTCAAGTTTTGCTGCTTGGGACTCTGAAAAATTTTCCCTCGCTTTTTCTCATCCTCTGTTGTTTAAATCCATGGATGCAAAATCCACAGTTATGGAAGGCCTACTGTAACAATAATTTTGTCTGCTTCATCCTCATTAAGTAAAGTGATAGCAGAGACTGGAAGCATGTAAATGCCAGGGTGACCAGGTCTGCTCAAAGGTGCATTTTATGAGTCCTGTGGAAGACGAAGTGAAGTGAAGTGAAGTCACTCAGTTGTGTCCGACTCTTTGCGACCCCATGGACTGTAGCCTGCCAGGCTCCTCCCTCCATGGGATTCTCCAGGCAAGAGTACTGGAGTGGGTTGCCATTTCTTTCTCCAGGGGATCTTCCCAACCCAGGGATTGAACCCCGGTCTCCAGCATACCAGGCAGATGCTTTAACGTCTGAGTCACCAGGGAAGCCCAGTGGAAAATGAAATAAGTGTCAAAAGATCAAATGACAAATATGTATTGGGTGCTGACCATGTGCAAAGTGGCATGTGTAGCACAATAGAAGTTTTAGGATCAGTCAGCAGAGCAAAGAAACTAAAGCTCAGTGTATTAGCCAGCTAGGGCTGCCGTAACAAAAATACCAGAGACTAGGTGATTTTAATAATAGAAATTTATCTTCTTATGTGACTGGATGTGACTGGTGATAGAAGCAAGGTCTGATGCTGTAAAGAGCAATATTGCATAGAAACCTGGAATTTTAGGTCCATGAATCAAGGCAAATTGGAAGTGGTCAAACATGAGATGCCAAGAGTGAACGTTGACATTCTAGGAATCAGGGAACTAAAATGGACTGGAATGGGTGAATTTAACTAAGATGCCCATTATATCTACTACTTGTGGGCAGGAATCCCTTAGGAGAAATGGAATAGCCAAAATGGTCAACAAGAGTCCAAAATGCAGTACTTGGATGCAATCTCAAAAACGACAAAATGATCTCTGTTCATTTCCAAGGNAGTCATGTATGGATGTGAGAGTTGGACTGCAAAGAAGGCTGAGAACTGAAGAACTGATGCTTTTGAACCGTGGTGTTGGAGAAGACTCTTGAGAGTCCCTTGGACTGCAAGGAGATCCAACCAGTCCATTCTGAAGGAGATCAGCCCTGGGTGTTCTTTGGAAGGAATATTGCTAAAGCTGAAACTCCAATACTTTAGCCACCTCATGCCAAAAGTTGACTCATTGGAAAAGACTCTGATATTGGGAGGGATTGGGGGCAGAAGGAAAAGGGGACAACAGAGGATAAGATGGCTGGATGGCATCACCGACTCAATGGATGTGAGTTTGAGTGAAGTCCTGGAGTTGTTGATGGACAGGGAGGCCTGGCGTGCTGCAATTCATGGGGTTGCAAAGAGTCGGACACAACTGTGTGACTGAACTGAACTAAACTGATCTTATAGTTCTGAAGATTGGAAATCCAGGGTTAAGGTATCAATAAGGTTGGTTTCTGGTAAGACCTTTCTGATTTGTAGATGGCTGCCTTCTGGGTCCTCACCTGACCTTGGCTCTGTGCATATGTTGAGATGCAGGGAGACAGACAGAGAGGGAACTCTCATTTCTCTTCTTCTTCTTATAAGGACACTGTTCCTTTGGGATTAGGGTCCTACCTTTACAACTCACGAAGTATCTATTTTCATTGAGAAGTGAAGTTGCTCAGTCATGTGTGACTCTCTGTGATCCCATCGACTGTAGCCTACCAGGCTCCTCCATCCGTGGAATTTTCCAGGCAAGAGTAACTGGAGTGGGTTGCCATTTCCTTCTTTGGTGGATCTTCCCGACCTGGGGATCGAACCCATTTCAGTTCAGTTCAGTTCAGTTGCTCAGTCGTGTCCAATTCTTTGCGACTCGATGGGTTGAAATCAGGTCTTCTGCATTGCAGGCAGACACTTTACCCTCTGAGCCACCAGGGAAGCCCTATTTTCATTAGGTAATTAAAGTAGCTTTTATTGGAGTACAGTTGCTTTACAATGTTGCACTAATTCCTGTTGCACAGGGAAGTGAATCAGCTATACGCCGGCATGCGTCCCCTCTTTTTGGATTACTTTCCCATTTAGGTCATGACAGAGCATTGAACCGAGTTCCATGTGCTATAAAATAAGTTCTAATTAGTTATCCATTTTCTGCATAATAGTGTGTACATGTCAATCCCCACCTCTCAATTCATCCTACCGTCATTTCCCCCACTTGATGTCCAACATTTGTTCTCTATACATGTGTCTCTGTTTCTGCCTTGTGAATAGGTTTGTCTTGTACCATTTTTCTAGATTCCATGTTTATACATTAATATACACGTTGTTTCACTCTGTCTGACAGTCTCTAGGTTCATCCACTCTCTGCAAATGGCATAATTCCATTTCTTTTTGTAGCTGAATGATATTCCATTGCATGCATTACCACGTCTTTTTTTTAATTTATTCTCCTGTTGATAGACATAGACATCTAGGCTGCTTCCATGTCCTGGCTATTATAAATATTAATGATGCTGAAGTAAACTTTGGAGTTCATGTACCTTTTGGAATTATTGCTTTCTCTAGGTATTTGCTCAAGAGTGGGATTCATGGATCATGAATTTTCAGGCTGTTTTTCAGGCACTCAGTCATGTCTGACTCTTTGTGACCCCATGGGCTGCAGCATGCCAGGCTTCCCTGTCCTTCACCATCTTCCAGAGCTTGCTCAAACTCATGTCCATTGGGTTGGTGATGCCATCGAACCATCTCATCCTCTGCCATCCCCTTCTTTTCTTATCTTCAATATTTCCCAGCACCAGGGTCTTTTCCAATGAGTCAACTCTTTGTATCTGGTGGCCAAAGATTTGTAGCTTCAACTTCAGCATCAGTCCTTCTAATGCATATTCAGAATTGAATGGTTTGATCTTGCAGTCCAAGGGTCTCTCAAGAGTCTTCTCCAATACCACATCAACTTTTGAAAGCATCAATTCTTCAGTGTTCAGCCTTGTTTACGGTGCAACTCTCACATCCATACATATGGTACTGTTCTCTGTAGTGACTGTATGAGTTTACACTGTCACCAACAGTACAAGAAGCTTGCCTTTCCTCCACACCCTCTCCAGCAATTATTGTGTGCAGCTTTTTGGTAATGGCCATTCTGAACGGTGTGGGATGATACTTCATTGTAGTTTGATTAGCCTTTTACTATTGTTTACTGATGTTGGGTCTCTTTTCATGTGTCAGCGGCTCTTAAAGCCCTGTGCCTGCATGGTGTTTTCTTCTTATCTCTCACCAAATAGGCTAACCTGCAAGAATATGGAGCATATTCACAAAAATACCCACATCCTATCCTGTTAAACTGGATCTGTCCCCATGGGAACTTATGTTTACTTCTCATTTAACTGGATGCAGGTCTGCCAACGTGGCTAGCTGTGGGCAATGTAACATGAGCACAGGTTTTAAGGGTTATGCGTGGTTCCACCATCTTTCTTTTCTTTTCTTTTTTTTTTTGTCTGCCACAGGAATGCCAGCATCCAAGGCAAGCCCTGCTCTTTCCCCTGGATGCCAGAAGGAAGAAACAGGCCTGGAGCAGGGCCCACCTCAGGCCTTGAGCAACATGCGAAGGTGGTGAGACAGAAGCCTTCATTGCGGTCAGCAGAAACTAACGACTGTGTAACATCTCCTCCCACGAAATCCATATTTTGAGGGTTTGCTGTGTGCCAGGAGCTTGGCAAACATCACTTTCTTGATTTCACAACAACTGTATGAAGGGGTTATGATAATCCCCCCCACCTCCTGCAACTTCAGGAAACTGAAGTACAGGAAGGTTAAGTTCTCTAAAGCTACACAGCCAGAAAGCAGCAAAGCCAAAATGTAAACAAAAGGCTAGCTGATTGTTAAAGACAAGCTGTTAGTCTTCTCCATGAACATTTGATGTCGAATAAAAAAATCATAATAATAACACCCTAAGGTTAAAGCTAGCATAGGTCCTGGAAGAGACTGAGTGGCTAGTGCGATAGCAGCTAAAGCCCAGATATCAGCACGAGGTTATCTTTGCTGTCCCCTGCTTGGGTTTTCCAGAGAAGCACATACAGTCCCTGCGAGAGGATTCTGACTATTCACATAGGCCCAGGCGGCGATTCCAGCATGGGTGGCCAGGGCCTGGGTTTTGTTTGTTTTACAATATGTTCGAACATTGCCAGCTAACATTTTTCAACTTTTTTTTTCCCTTTTCAGTCAAACCAATTCCAAATGTTTGAAATGCTAAATGGTGGGAAGAACTAAGAGTAACCAGCAGGACAGAGGGGTTTTTTTTAATTATGAAAAATAAACACTTTGAAGAAAAGCAAGATTCATCTCCTCACTCTAGCAGGGAAGAGAGGAAGGCAAACCATCACCCATTTCAGACATCATGGTAGAAAAAAAATAGTTTTGTTTTGGGTGTTTTATTGTTCAAGATGTCTTTAAATATTGGAGAGATGAAATGATAAATGATGTCTAACTTATGATGGAAAATAACCTAAGTCCTTTGCTAACAAAGGTCCATCTAGCCAAGGCTATGGTTTTTCCAGTGGTCATGTATGGATGTGAGAGTTGGACTGTGAAGAAAGCTGAGTGCCTAAGAACTGATGCTTTTGAACTGTGGTGTTGGAGAAGACTCTTGAGAGTCCCTTGGACTGCAAGGAGATCCAATCAGTCCATCATAAAGGAGATCAGTCCTGGGTGTTCATTGGAAGGACTGATGCTGAAGCTGAAACTCCAATATTTTGGCCACCTGATGCGAAGAGCTGACTTATTTGAAAAGACCCTGATGCTGGAAAAGATTGAAGGTAGAAGAAGGGGACGACNTGGTCATGTATGGATGTGAGAGTTGGACTGTGAAGAAAGCTGAGTGCCTAAGAACTGATGCTTTTGAACTGTGGTGTTGGAGAAGACTCTTGAGAGTCCCTTGGACTGCAAGGAGATCCAATCAGTCCATCATAAAGGAGATCAGTCCTGGGTGTTCATTGGAAGGACTGATGCTGAAGCTGAAACTCCAATATTTTGGCCACCTGATGCGAAGAGCTGACTTATTTGAAAAGACCCTGATGCTGGAAAAGATTGAAGGTAGAAGAAGGGGACGACATAGGATGAGATGGTTGGATGCCATCACCAACTCAATGGACATGAGTTTGGGTGAACCCCGGGAGTTGGTGATGGACAGGGAGGACCTGTGGCCCATTGGGTCTCAAAGAGTGGGACACGACTGAGCGACTGAACTGAACATGAGTCCTTATTAGTTAGGAACCTCTTTAGTTGCAATAACAAGAAGTCAATCCAATTTTTCCTTCCTCTCTATCTCTCTGTCCTTTGCTGTATGACCCTGTGAGGAGTGTCTTGTTACTGTAGATAGGATCGACTTTCCTCATTGACCCCATGGGGATTGCTTTGCCAACAGGAGGAAGTGCCAATATGCCAGCTGACAGCATAAACTAATGCCAAAAGCTCAGCTTCTCTGCACACCAGTACCGAATCAAATCTCAGAGATACAGTTTCGATGAAGTAGGAAAGGGTAGCTTTAGTACTTTGTCAGACAAAGGGGGCCACAGTGGGCTAATGTCCTCAAAACCATGAGTCCCACTTGGGAAAGATAGAGAGAGGCTTTATAGTAATTGTTCAAAGAGGCAGTGATCAGCTTGTGGATCTTCTTCTGATGGGTTGTTGATGAGGTAAGTTAGAGTCAGCATCATCAGCCTTCGGGTCCAACTGTTCTGGAGTCTACATGCTTGAGGGTGGCATATCATCACGGACTTCTCCCAAATGGAGAGGGTTTCAGTATCTGCAAAGCAGTTCAAAGATATTACTGTGTGTATCCCTTGATGGGGAAACAGGACTTTGCCCCAAGGCTGCTCTTGACTGTTTCTCCCTGGTCTCACATCCCGTGCCTTCTCTAGTTAACAGTCTCTTCAATCCGTCCATGAGGACGCAGGAAACGTCATGGAAGCTGAATGAGGGCTGTTTCCTGCAGTCAAAGAAATACGGGACGTAAAGACCTTGTATCCAGGAGCCCCACAGGGCCATGCACGGTATCAGAACCTCAGGGAGTCTTCCTTCTTTCATTTGTTCTCTTGACTGCTTCTCCTTCCATGAGAAAAACATGCCTGGGCTAGCCTGTTGACGCCAGAAAGAGACCACGAGCAGGAGGAAACATGAGGTACACCCAGCCCAGCCCAACCCAGCTTAGCTCACTCCTGGCCAACCGGCACATTCTCGGGGTAGACAAACGCTAATTGCTGTTTGTTCCAGAGAGACTGTAGCTGTTTATCATACGGATAGTCCGATTCAGGGCAGCTTCAGTGAAAAACGTTTATTGAGAGGCTAGAAAGGCAGTCTATACATTCTGAGGGAGATCAACCAAATTGGACCTAGAGAAGCGTCAAGGCCATAACCTGAACTTGAGCAGCAGAGTTCGTGGACGCTATGGGGCTCTGCCGTGCGTCTTGGTCTCCCGGTCAGTCACAACCATCGCGTTGGCCCAACCTGATTTTCTGGGCCTCTTACCGAACAGCGTGGCCTGTTGGCTGTGGCCCTCCTCTGTGGCAAGCCGTTCCAAAGTGCTAGAGACTGAAATGATGAGTGGAAAGGGGTCCAGCCTAATTTATTTAAAGTGAAGGGAAAACTTACTCGCACCCAAAGTTTGGCCCGGAGCCTAGTTTTTGCTGTTTGCTTGCCCCCCGGCCCCCTCACCGGTGAGGCGTGCAATTCAGTGGCTGCCTGCGGGAGAGGCCTACGGGATCCTCCTCACGACGCTTGAAGCCCAGGGCACAAGGGGAGAGAGGAGGCCGTGCCCTCTCGGCGAGCCGCTGCTCCGCAGCCTCCCAGGGCCCGCCACCGAGCAGTGCCGCAGCTGAAGCCGTGCTCCCTTGCTGCCTGGGGTTCCATTCCGGCAGCTCGCCTCCGCGGGCTACGAGTTCCTCGAGCACCAGGCTCTGGGGAGGCTCTGTCCACACCCACTCAGAGCCCGTCTACCAAAACCCGCCTCCTGCATCGGTCGGTCTCCTACACCCGCCCTAACGGCTGGCTACAAAGCGTGTGGCTGGAGACCCAGAAATGCATCCTCTCACAGTTCCGGGGGCCGGAAATCAGGGGGTCAAAGAGCCAGCTTGCTCCAAAGCCTCCGGGAAGAATCCGCTCCGGGCCCGCCTCCCTGTCCTTATTCGGCTCCGCGACCTGTGGGCGTCCCTGGCCCGGGAGGGGCGGACGCGGGGAGGCCCGGCCCCTGCAGCCCCGGGGATGCCCGGCCCGCTTCAGGCCCGGCGCTGGCAGCAGTGCTCGGTTGCCCCGCGGACAGACGGGCCGCGCTGACCTCGGTCTCCCTCCTCACGTGCTCGCCCCATGTGTGTCTCCGCGTGTCTTCTCCTCTTCTTATGAGGGCACACGTCATATGACACCAGGGGTCCACTCCGCTCCATATGACCACTTCTTAGCTCACTGCATCTGCAAAGAGTCTACTTCCCCATACAATCGCATTCGGGGCTCTGGGAAGGAGGCGAATTTTGGGGAGAGGAGGCTGGAGACACCCTTTCCCACCCAGGCGCTTAGTGCCACAGCATCTGGACCTCCACAGGACTCTCAGCTGCTCGGGTCATGCTGCTCTCAAGCCAGCGACCTCTTTTGAATATCTTTCATTAATGGGGTGCTCAGTTCCTTGGAAGTCTGTTATGTCTAATTTTTAAAGAGCTGCTCTTTAGCAATTAGTTCAAATACCCATCAATAAAAGTTTAGATAAATAATGTGGGCTATTTTCATAGAAAGGGATCTTGACAAGTCATTAAAATTATGAAGACCTATAGTTATGTCTTCTGCATTTTTAGGCTTCCCTGATGGCTCAGAGGTTAAAGCGTCTGCCTCCAATGCGGGACACCTGGGTTTGATCCCTGGGTCGGGAAGATTCCCTGGAGAAGGAAATGGCAACCCATTCCAGTATTCTTGTCTGGAGAATCCCATGGTGGGTTGCAGTCCACGGGGTCACACAGACACGACTGAGTGACTTTATTTACTTTATTTACTTATAGTTATTAACACATAAAACTTACACAACAAATTATTGAATAAAAAGCAGATTGTAAAGCACATTTTAAACTAATTAAACAAATTAGTTTCATTTATTTAGAGACACAAGTGCATTTTAAAACATGAAACTTGAAAACAGTTGAAGTTATTTTTGGATGTCGAAAATAAAGATGGGCTTTTTTTTTTCAAATATTTATGTAGTGACTTTTTTATTTATTTCAAAAATGTTGAAGTATTTTTAAATAATTGTAAAAAAAAGGAGCATTATTCTTTGATTAGAAATATTCTTTCTAATCACTTCCATCATCTCTCTGCTCAGTCTATGACTTCAGATTATTGTGAACTAATCTTAGTGACATTTACAAAAAAATCTCCAGTAAGACATTATTTGCCACCCCCCAAAATACAATTCATAAATTCTAATGCTGACTCATTTCTTCCTTTATTTCTCTACCTTAGAAAATGCAAGCTCTTTAGCTTATGAATGAAAGAAAATGAATGAACAAATTATCAAAGGTCATTTTGACAGCACTGGCTTCTATTATTCCTTTTAATTCTTACCAATTTAGTAAGTGGTGTATAGAATATTTTGTTTGATTTTTTGTCAACAATATCATTAAATATCTTTTATCAAAATCCCGTGGACAGAGGAGCCTGATGGACTACAGTCCATGGGATTGAAAAAAAGTCGGATGACTTGGCGACTAAACAATTGTGCTGATTAATCATTTTACGTTCCTTCTGTGAATTAGCTGTAGTCCAGTTTTGCTCTTTTAAAATAATTGATCTATAAAAACTATAAACATATTATGTATAATAACCCTGTCATTGAGATATAGGTAATTGCTTATAGTCCATCATTTGTTTTTATCTAAGTCTCATCATTTGAACTTTTCACTTTCAGACACAAAAAATATTTTCTTTAGACTTTCAACTATTCCTGTGTTGCTTAGAAAGAACTTTCCCATTCCCGAAATTACAGGTAGTATTCTCTTCTATGATCTTCTGTAAGTGTATCTTTATTTTAAAGGCATAGTGAATAAGGTAAGACAGTTACGACAAAACACCTCAATAGTGCAAAGCCCCTCAGTCTTGCCAGTTTCCTTTTCATGTCTTCAGGGTTTTTTACTCATTATTTCACAAGCAGTGAGTGGACAGTAGTCATCTGAGATTTAAAGACCAGTAAGTCCAAATGCTTGCCAATCACAAAGAGCTCACAAAAGACATTCTGAGATACTATTTGTAAAATATTTTGGTCATTTTTACAATTTCTCAGTTGTTCATTCTGGCTCGAACTCACTTTCAATAAGACAGAATTTTGAGAACATCTTTGATAAGCCACTTCATTAGGGAGATTACATTCATTGTTATCACAATCTATATAACCAGGTCCAAATGAAAGAGTTTGTATAAAATATTACCACCTACAGTATATCTAGACCAAGTGTTATTAGGATTACCACCATACATAATAATGGAGAACTTTTTCTGAATAATGGCTATGACCTTTAACAATTATTTATATTAATGCTTAGAGCAATCTATAAAGAAGAAATTATTAAATTATTGCCTCTATTTTCCACACACACACAAATGAGGCATATAGAGTTAAATTTGTCTACAGTTCAATAGCTGGTTCAAAGCAGAGTCAGAGTCAAATACACATTGCCTAATGGAGAAAGCAACTCATACTCTTATTTTAGATGGTATGTATTTAAACGATGATAACAAAGTCCAGACAACATCACCAGCAATGGAGAAATGGGGCTTCTACAGCATTTCATGAACCACTTATCCGTTAGTGAGTACACAGGGTTCACACTTCCCTACTGAGAGTCAAATGGCGGAAGGTTACAGGAAATTACTTTGTACAATGTAAAGGAAGGAAGAGAGAAATTAGCATTTCAAAGCTGATGTGCATCTGAGAGGGAAATCTCTAGAACAGATCTGCACCATGCCGCAAGAGCTGCTGATTGACATGCAGTGAAATAAACAGGCGCGGTGTTCCTCAGGGCCTTCTCCCATAAGATCATCCCAGTCAAACCACCTCCCACTCCCTTCCACCTTGTCCCTCCATTCATCAATCCAAGCTTCCCCATGCTCAGGAAGCCTTAACACACCTATGCAGGATACTTAATGGATCATTTGTCTGCAATCTACTGAGTACTGCTTTACATTTTTGATGATTTACATGTAATATTTGTGTAATTCTTATTTTGTAAAACATTTATCCATACATCTCCTCATTTAAGTTCTCCAGGTAATTCATTACTGACTCTATCCACATGAGTTTAAGCAAGCTCAGGGAGCTGGGGATGGACACGGAGGCCTGATGTACTGCAGTCCAGGGAATTGCAAAGAGTCAGACATGACTGAGCGACTGAACTAAACTGAGGTAATTCTAGCAAAGTACAGAAAGAAAAAGTGATGTTTTTATTTTGCAGGTGAGAAACATTATATGAAAATTCTTTAATCAATGAGGAGGCAACACCTTCTCCAACCTCATGTCCTAATGCAAGAACCTTGTCGGTAATTGTCCAGGACTAGTATTTTGTGAAACCTCTTTGCCTTTGGTCCTACTGTTCCTAAAATACTTCCCCCGGGAGCTTCCAATTCTAAATCCTTATCATTTTCTCATTAAAAGACAGTCTGTTGAAAACACAGACACACATGCACACACGCATGAGTCTATTGGAATGTATGGTTTTCCTTACCATGATTATTTAAGCATCTTCAATATGTGACAACTCCAGGAAACACACTTGAGCTCCACCCTTTTAATTTTAGCATAATTTCAATACTGAGGATAGCACTCAGTGTCAATTTCATGTATGAGAAGTTGCAAAGACAACTTTTTTTTTTTTTTTTTGGCAAAGATATCTTGATCTTTTCAAGCCAAGAACTCTGAAGGAAAAAAATCTCATCTGAATGCAGAGTTCTTATTATTTTTCTATTTAAGAAAATGCTACTAATGTATGGTTTCACCTAATAGACACTTTCTGTAATTAGTCAGCGGAAATGGCAATATTGTCAGTAGAGCTATGAGAAAATGGAGGGATATGCCACTGGGGAACATCACTCTGTGCCCTGTGGTCCTTGAACTCCAGCAGCTATTTCTAAGGAAACAGAATCACATCTGAGGCTCACAGGCTTTCCAGGGAAAAGCACATCTGCATAAACAGCTCGGGTCTCCTTCAGTGCTCCTGCCTAGAGTTTTCATCAGTGTCCCTGGGTGTCCTTTGATGAGCTGCTTGCTTCTGCTCTCCAACCACAATTTCTGTTTAGTTCTCACCCCCTCTCAAGAGAACGGGACATTTGGCAAGCTTAGAGATTGCTTTGCAGACAGTCATTCAAAAGCTCCTATGAACTCTCCCCCCCCCCTTTTTTTTTTTTCCTTCTTGCCTTCTTTAAGAAAAGTTATTGAAACTTTTCTAAATTAGAGTAAATCTAGATGTCTGCATAGAGGACGTTAGTGATTTTTTAAAAGTCGGTCTTTTTTTTTTTCCTGAATATGCAGTTGAGCTTTAGCTTGTTCTTATCCTAATAGTGACTAAACGTGAAAGACAAAATACAGTAGGTATGATTAGAAACTTCCCATTAGTATATACACTGCTGCTGTGAATGTAATGCGTAATGTGTGTTCTATACAACCAGGATAAGGCAAATTAGTTAAGAAGTCTGATTCTCTTCACTCTGACAGAGTACAAATGGTCGTCTTTCCGGAGTGCAGGAGGAAATGAAGAAATAGCATGCTTCTGGAAATTTCCTTTTCAGCCCTGAGCAACCTAAAAACAATAAATTTGGTTAAAGCAGAAAATTCCCTCCTAGGAGTCAGCAGTCTTTACAAACTGAATCTTCACAGACACCAGGTTGAGATTTTGACCCAAGTAATGCAGAGCTAGTCTTTTTAGGCTTTCATTTTCTTTTTTTCACCCGTAAGAATGAATCCTTTTTTTTTTTTTTTTTTTTAAGCCAGGGCTAGAAACATTTATTGTACGGAGTACAATACGTTGTCATTCATCACCAGGGTTTTAAAAGATTGATATGTAATTTCATGGCTAAAGTTTCCCCAGGGCATTATTCACTCATACAATGTGGGAAATTTGGATATGATGTGATATTGAAGAACAAAGAAAGGTTTTACAGGCCAATTTTTATAGCTTTATCTCCCTACATACAAGTACCCATATCTCTATTTATACCTTCACTTATCATGAAACAAAGTCAAGTAGCAATCAATCATGTGGTAATAGAACAGTTTATGAATGTGACAGTGAATTGTAACCAGTATAGTCGTCACAGGTAGATATATATTTCCCTAGCAGTTATGCCATTTATTTCAAAGAACTTCAAAATTCACTCTAAGAAACTACATATTAACCTATTTCTCTTGAGACTCCTTTCCATTTTCTGTTATAATTTCCCGAGCTTGAACATTGGCCTTGAGCAACAAGAATGTGTCTTCAATGTCCACTTCTTGCTACTTGCTATTGGCTTGAAGACATTTGTTGAGGTGATTCTGAAAAATGACATTACCTTTCTCTGGGATCGTCAGTTTTTCTGAGAGAATTTTGTATTATTTAGTTTTTCTTTCCTTTCAGAGTACAAAGCTTTTCATCAGCTTTCTGTAACTTTTTTTCAATGAGATTTATGGGCTGAATAAAATGAGCTCACCCAGTGGGTGCTATACAAGTAGCTTCCTGTGAATTCTCACGGTCAATTATTTTCAATGTACCAGTAGATCATAAATCTCAAAGGCCATAAAAATATTCTTTCTCAAGGTATGCTCTATTCTGTAAATTCCAAGGTGGATGGCCATCGCCTCAGATTCTAAAAGCTCTTTTTTTCTTCCTTCTTTTTCACTACAAATGATTTCTTAGTGTCTGAGACTTGTGTTACTGAGGAACAGTAACAAATCTCAAGATTTTCAATGTTTCTGCAAAACATAAACATTAAGAAGAGTGAGATCTACACAAGCTCTGCTTTCTAAGTATCTTTCAGCCTCCTGAGTGACAGAATTTCAGTTGTGGGAAAGAGAGAAATAATTCATAGAGTAAAAAAATAAAGAAAATAGGGGGAGGAAGGTAAAAGCATTTCATCTTCCCTTCAATGTTATACAAATAATCAAGGCTTATCAACAACAATCACTGCATTTATTATTAAAATATATGTTTTTCAACTTAATTTTTTCTGAAATAAGAATATATTTTAAATCTATGTGCAGTTTTAATGCCACAGTGTTTCAGTTTTATTTATTTTTTTCTGAAAGTCTTATTGAAAGGGAGGTATCTAAATGCATCTAATCTCTTAAAACAGAGAAATGTATTCAAGTCCTACTTATTTCCTAGACCTGACCACTAACTTGGCAAATAGAACATTAACACATGTCTTGTGAGTCTGGAAAGCCAAATTCAATGTTTATAATAGTACATGACATTGAACTGGGAATCATATAATCTAGGAAGGAAACATATAACGAGGCAGTAAATGAAACTCCACCCTGGGAGGTAATAATATGGAGCTGGATCTCTGGTTGGGCCAAACACCAAAAGAGGTATGACCCTGCTGAGGAAGCCGCTCCCTGAGCGGAATGCTGGACATAAAATGTTCTCTTCTTTAAAGTTCTCTGTTTCCTTATATCAGTATTATAATTGACAGAAATAATTCTAATTTTAACAGCCAGTGGATGTTGCTTTTTTTGAAAGGTAGTGAAATCAGATCATTAGAGTAGCACACACAATGTGTTGAACAAGTAATGCATGGAAGAGCCCAAAAGAATATTCCAACAGTGAACCTAAGATTGTGGGGCTCTTTTCAAAAAGTGAAGTACATGTTCCAAAATTATCAATGTCTGAAATAATGTTCAATAGTAATGATAAAGAAATCACAGCTTGATAACTAAGTACAGCTTGATGGAACAGAAGCTGAGGATCCATTAAAATATGTAGATGAGAGAATATGATCAAAGGTTTTGAGTATTAAATTACGCTATTTACTGTTAAGTTGTACTTCACAGTACGACAAAACTTTATAAAGCATTTTAAGGGGAAATTTTTAGTCTCAAGGTGAATTTAGTCTCAGGCATGAATTAACCCAAAGAGGCAATTATTCTTCTATCCTTATTTATATTTATTTCATTTCCACTTAACTAGTTATAGTGTGATAATTAATTTCCAGTTTCCAGTGAGGATTATTTAAGGATTTGCTTTTTAAACCATCATTTACATATAGATACTTCTGGTATTTAGGTGAGATGTGGTTCTAAAACAGCAATGGTGGAGTACATTTATGATCATGTTTAATATGCAACATTAAAAATAATTACTTTCCAAGGAAAGGGTACAAAAAAAAATCATGAAATGTTGTAGACTTACCATTTAAAATCAAGAAAGTAAAACACTGCAAGGGTATAGGTGCTCCTTTACTCATTTAAGTTTTTGTTTGTTTTAGTTTTCCTTTGGTAATGGGTGAGGAGGCTTACTGAAGAGATAATTTAAACCCCTGGATTCTGCGTGTGAGTTTTTGCACCACTTAAAATCAATGCTGATGATGATTTAGGCCATGAAATTAAGACTCTTGCGCCATGGAAGGAAAACTATGACAAAACTAGACAGCATATTAAAAAGCAGAGAATTACTTTGCAGACAAAGGGCCATATAGTCAAAGCTACGGTTTCCCAGGTAGCGCTAGTGGTAAAGAACCCACTTGCCAGTTCAGGAAATCTATGAGATATGGGTTCAATCCCTAGGTTGGAAAGATCCCCTGGAGGAGAACATGGCAATCCACTCCAGTATTCTTGCTTGGAGAATCCCATGGACAGAGGAGCCTGGCGGGCTATGGTCCAAAGTGTCTCAGGGTCAGACACGACTGGGTGACTTAGCACAGCTGCACAGTTTTTCCAGCATCAGTTTCCACAGGTATAAGGACCATAGAGAAGGCTGAGTACTGAAGAACTAATGCCTTCAAATTGTGGTTCTGGAGAAGACTCTTGAGAGTCCTTTGGACTGCAAGGAGATCAAACCAATCAATCCTAAAGGAAATCAACTCCAAATATCCACTGGAAGGACTGATGCTGAAGCTGAAGCTCCAATACTCTGGGCACTTCACGACTTAAGTCGCTTAGAAACTGAACAACAAAAACAGCCTGTCTAATATCTTTTTCATCGCTGAGTACAAGAAACAGTCGCTAGTTCTTTCTAGACGTCAGTGGATGACTCATGATTATAATACTTATAAAAAGGAAAGGAAAGAAAAAAGAAAAGAACAAATGGGAAATCTAGCACCACTCTCACATCTGGCCCTATGGAGCTGTTTTGTTCTGTTTGGCTGGCAGTTGAGAATCAATCTGGAATCCCACTGGCTAAATTATGAACTGCCAGAGGCAGATCTGTTCCATTGACTGTTACATCCTGGTGAACAGACTTCCTCAAAGCAAAAGTGAGACAGAAGAATTCTGGACCAACTGGAGAGAGTGTTACTCATTTCCACACGTACCATCCCAGGTCGGTATGCAAATTGCCACTTCATATATCATATACAATGACATTAGCCAAACAAAATAAAGAATTAAAAAAAAAGTTTGCCACTGTGAGATGCATACACATATGCTGTCTTAGTTCACATTCTAGAATGTGATTGTGGGTTAGACGCAGGGTAACTCCTAAATGTGAAAGAAATTAACATGTAAAAAGGAAATGGAGGACCAGTTTTTTCAAGATAGCAGAAGAACTTTTACCGACTTTTACCAGCTTTTTGTCAGTAAACGTTCAGGGAGCTTTTCCCTCAAAATAAATTCGTATTAAAAAATAAACTTGATGACACCACCCTTATGGCAGACAGTGAGGAGGAACTAAAAAGCCTCTTGATGAAAATGAAAGAAGAGAGTGAAAAAGTTGGCTTAAAGCTCAACATTCAGAAAACTAAGATCATGGCATTTGGTCCCATCACTTCATGGAAAATAGATGGGGAACAGTGGAAACAGTGTCAGACTTTATTTTGGGGGGGCTCCAAAATCACTACAGATAGTGATTGCAGCCATGAAATTAAAAGGCGCTTACTCCTTGGAAGAAAAGTTATGACCAACCTAGATAGCATATT
>SJYV01034926.1:18714-65626 GCA_006410875.1 Neotragus pygmaeus | reverse complement strand
GGGGCAGGAGGAGAAGGGGACGACAGAGGATGAGATGGCTGGATGGCATCACTGACTCAATGGACGTGAGTTTGAGTGAACTCCAGGAGTTGGTGATGGACAGGGAGGCCTGGTGTGCTACAATTCATGGGGTCGCAAAGTCAGACATGACTGAGTGAATGAACTGAACTAAACTGACAAAAAAAAGAAATCTAAAAAAGAAAGTTCTGACTATAATTTTATCATGGACTCAGTGGTAGCTATAAATAAGAATTACACCAGTTACCTTTGTATTGTGGTTGATTTTATACAATTCCTGGTCTTATAAAACTAGGCTGGACTATCTGTGTGTCTAGAAGAATTCTGACTCTCCTTATGCAGTCCCCAAACAAAACAAAACCATTTCTAAGACCTTGTTCTAAACAGGTATTATTCCAAGGTTTAAGAAGTGAAGTAATAACAGAGCAGTATTCTTGTAGAGCCTACATTTAAGGAGGAAAAAAAATGAAAATAAACAAAATAATTCTTCCATGGTATTAGAAAGTATTAGGTATTAGGAGAAAAACAAATCAGGAGTCCAAGACTTCAGATAAGAAGTCTAGATTCATGTCAGAGTATCTTTAGTCTTGAACTAGGTAATGTCACCAAGATGGGTTAGAAACTGTAGAAAATAGACAGAAAAGGAGTTTGAAGAGTAAGTTCTGGACTTTTAAAAATGCAAGATAAATGAGTAGGATCTGGCAAAAGAGATCGAGAAAGAGTAAAATCAGATGGCAAGAACATGACGTCCTGGAAGTCAGTGGTAAAAGTCTTTATAGGTGAAGGTAGTGGTTATCTGTGTCAAGTGGCATGAAGGGGTCAAATGCATGAGCACAGATGTCAAAAAGAGAACAACATGCTGCAAACATATTTTAATACAATTTTGGTCACTCTGAGAGCCCAGGGTCGGGGGAGAAGATGAAAATATAAAAAAAGAATGTGAAGTAGTAGCAAATTTTTGCTGTGTTTTGCACAAAAATGCACATTCTTGCAGTAAGCTGTCTTGCCTTCCTGATTGATCTTGTCTCTTGCCTCTCCCTGAGACACCATTTGCCTCTAGAATAACTTCTCTGAAGGACTGTATCCTGACCCTTACCTTCTTCCCACTTGATTTATCATCTGTCTTGCTGGCCAGTCAACATAGCCATGAAGAACAGGCCCATGGACACTCATGTTTGTTTACCCCACACACAGCATGGTCCCTTGAGCAAAATAAAGCTTCATGGTGTTTACTATCGAACAGAGGAAGGAAGGGAGAATGATGGTGCTGCGAGGGAGGGAACTGAGACAGAGAGCTCATGAGGGAGGAAGGGATGGGGGAACAGGAGAAAGATAGGTCTGCCCACGAAGATTGGCGTTAAGTCAGTTTGCAGAGCAGTGAGACATCTGGAGAAATCTTCAGGGAAACGAGATATGACACTGAGAGCAACGCATATGCAGGAAAACTGTCCTCATTCCCAGTAAATAGCCATTTGTTATCTGCCTTATAAGGGTTCCCCTGTGAGCACTACAGTTAGTCAAGGGTCAGTCCGTGGAATCCTTTCAAGGTCCCGTTAGCACTTAGAAAAGGAGTGTTAAATTTCAAATATGTAAGTTCACCTGGTGAAAAGGCTTTGTCTTTACCCTAAACTTCTTTTTTTAATTGTTTTTTATTCTCAAAATAAAATTCAAGGTCTCCTGAGAAGAATTATGAACCTGGTGGTTTTAATTAAGTTAAGTAAGGATTAGAAATATTATGAACAATGCTCAAGAAGGAATATAAGCAAAATCCTCTGAAACAGATTTGACAAAAAAACTTTCTCTAAGGGTTTAGTAAATAATTTTCCCTGTTCTGTATCTCATCTCTCCCAGTCTACTCTCCATTTTCCTACTAAATATCTGAAGGAAGATTTCTGTATAAAATCCAATAAAACGCTTTCCCATTTTTTCTTGTAGAAATTTTATAAGTATCTATGCTCCTAGCCAAGGTCAGTTACTGTAATAACTGGTTCCAAATCTGGAAAGGAGTATGTCAAGGCTGTTTGTTGTTATCCTGCTTATTTAACATATATGCATATGCAGAGTACATCATGTGAAATGGGGGCTGGATGAAGTAAAACTTGGAATCAAGATTGCCAGGAGAAATATCAATAACCTCAGATACACAGATGACACCACCCTTATGGCAGNCAAAACCAGGCTTTTCTCTCTGCATACCTAGTTGTATACACAAGCCTTTGGTGATTTACATCATCTTCTGGCCAAAAGGCCAATTAACATTTTACAGCCTTTTTTCTGATAAGAGTTTGTCAACCAGAAGACTTATTTGTGTTGTTCTTCTCAAAGTCTGGTGCCACTCTCAAAAAGCACTAAATAAAGTTACATTCTTACATAACAAAGATACAGCAATTTATAACAAGTAAAAGGAGTACAGTGATTTATAACAAAAGAAAAGTAATTAACTCAAAAGTCTAGTGTTGCTAACGTCAAAACTACTATATAGCTTTCTCCATATCCCGATTACATTGATTAATATCCTCCCAGGTGCCTAAAAGATAAAGAATATGGAGGCCTGGCAGCAATCATTGAGTCAACAGTGAAATCCATCACCAATATGATTTTTAGCTCTTTAGAAAAGGCTCTGTATCTTTAAGATGCTTTAAGCTTTGTGCCTCTCACAGCTGGGGAGCTGTAAGCAATTCACAAGTTGTAAAAATTCAGGGGGAACCTGTTAGGCAAGCTAGAGAGTTATCAGAGGGGGTTTGAACTGAAACTTCCCTTTCAAATGCAGAAAACTGAAACCCTGAGTTGACTTTTTCCAGAGTGTGTCAGAAGAATGGAAAAGCACAGTACAATAAGGCAAGCAGATTCTGGTTCTGGGGGTACATGCTCAGGAAATTCAAGGGGGAACCCTGAGGCCTGACTCGCCTTGCCCATCAGGCCTCTCCACATGACCTTGTCATGGGTGGGATCTCCAGTGCTGGCTCCTGGCAGTCAATAAAGCAGAAATATATGTTTATCTGGAACTCCAATGATCCAGCAGATATTGGCAGTTTGATCTCTGGTTCCTATACTTTTTCTTTTCTTTTTTATTTTTCTAAAACCAGCTTGAACATCTAGAATTTCACCATTCATGTATTGCTGAGGCCTGGCTTGAACAGTTTTGAGTATTACTTTACTAGTGTGTGAGATGAGTGCAATTGTGCAGTAGTTAGAGCATTCTTTTGCATTCCCTTTCTTTGGGATTGGAATGAAAACTGACCTTTTCCAATCCTGTGGCCACTGCTGAGTTTTCCAATTTGCTGGCTTATTGAGTACAGCACTTTCACAGCATCATCTTTCAGGATTTGAAACAGCTCAACTGGAATTCCATCACCACCACTCGCTTTTTTCATAGTGATGCTTCCTAAGGCCCAATTGACTTCAAATTCCAGGATGTCTGGCTCTAGTTGGGTGATTACACCATCGTGATTATCTGGGTTGTGAAGGTCTTTTCTTGTACAGTTCTTCTGTGTATTATTGCCACCTTTTCTTAATATCTCCTGCTTCTGTTAGGTCCATAATTTCTGTCCTTTATTGTGTCCATCTTTGCCTGAAATGTCCCCTTGGTATCTCTAATTTTCTTGAAGAGATCTCTAGTCTTTCCCATTCTATTGTTTTCCTCTATTTTTTTTGCACTGATCACTGAGGGTGGCTTTCTTATCTCTCCTTGCTATTCTTTGGAACTCTATATTCAAATGTATATATCTTTCCTTTTTCCTTTGCTTTTTGCTTCTCTTGTTTTCTCAGCTATTTGTAAGGCCTCCTCAGACAGCCATATTGCTTTTGCATTTCTTTTTCTTGGGGATGTTCTTGCTCCCTGTCTCTGTACAATGTAATGAACCTCCATCCATAGTTCATCAGGCACTGTCTATCAGATCTAGTCCCTTAAATCTATTTCTCACTTCCACTGTATAGTCATAAGGGATTTGATTTATGTCATGCCTGAATGGTCTAGTGGTTTTCTCCACTTTCTTCAATTTCAGTCTGAATTTGGCAATTAGGAATTCATGATCTGAGCCACAGTTATCTCCCAGTCTTGTTTTTGCTGACTGTATAGAGCCTCTCCATCTTTGGCAACAAAGAATATAATCAATATTAATTTGGTGTTGACCATCTGGTGATGTTCATGATAGAGTCTTCTCTTGTGTTGTTGGAAGAGAGTGTTTTCTATGACCAGTGTATTCTCTTGGCAAAACTCTATTAGTCTTTGCCCGGCTTCATTCTGTACTCCAAGGCCAAATTTGCTGTTACTCCAGGTGTTTCTTGATTTCCTACTTTTGCATTCCAGTCCTCTATAATGAAAAGGACTTCTTTTTTGGGTGTTAGTTCTGAAAGTTCTTGTAGGTCTTCATAGAACCATTCAACTTCAGCTTCTTCAGCATTACTGGTCTGGGCATAGACTTGGAATACTCTGATATTGAACGGTTTGCCTTGGAAATGAAAAGAGACCATTCTGTCGTTTTTGAGATTGCCTCCAAGTACTGCTTTTCAGACTCTTTTGTTGACTCTATGGCTACTCTATTTCTTCTAAGGGATTCCTGCCCACAGTAGTAGATATAATGGTCATCTGAGTTAAATTCCCCCATTCCAGTCCATCTTAGTTTGCTTATTCCTAGAATGTCAACATTCACTCTTGCCATCTCCTGTTTGATCACTTCCAATTTGCCTTGATTCATGGACCTAATATTCCGGGCTCCTATGCAATATTGTTCTTTGCAGCATTGGACCCTGCTTCTATCCCCAGTCACATCCACAGTTGGATGCTGTTTTTGCTGGGCTCCATTCCTTCATTCTTCCTGGAGTTATTTCTCCAATGAATACCTATAATTAGACCTAATAGTAAACACAAATTACATTATGTAGGGCATTGGTTCCAAATAGGAAAAGGAGTACATCAAGGCTGTATATTGTCACCCTGCTTGTTTAACTTCTATGCAAAGTACATCATGAGAAACGCTGGACTGGAAGAAACACAAGCTGGAATCAAGATTGCCAGGAGAAATATCAATAATCTCAGATATGCAGATGACACCACCCTTATGGCAGAAAGTGAAGAGGAACTAAAAAGCCTCTTGATGACAGTGAAAGAGGAGAGTGAAAAAGTTGGCTTAAAGCTCAACATTCAGAAAACGAAGATCATGGCATCCGGTCCCATCACTTCGTTGGAAATAGATGGGGAAACAGTGGAAACAGTGTCAGACTTTATTTTGGGGGCTCCAAAATCACTGCAGATGGTGACTGCAGCCATGAAATTAGAAGATGCTTACTCCTTGGAAGAAAAGTTATGACCAACCTAGATAGTATATTCAAAAGCAGAGACATTACTTTGCCGACTAAGGTCCGTCTAGTCAAGGCTATGGTTTTTCCTGTGGTCATGTATGGATGTGAGAGTTGGACTGTGAAGAAGGCTGAGCGCCGAAGAATTGATGCTTTTGAACTGTGGTGTTGGAGAAGACTCTTGAGAATCCCTTGGACTGCAAGAAGATCCAACCAGTCCATCTTAAAGGAGATCAGTCCTGGGTGTTCATTGGAAGGACTGATGCTGAAGCTGAAGCTCCAATATTTTGGCCACCTGATGCGAACAGCTGACTCCTTTGAAAAGACCCTGATGCTGGGAAAGATTGAGGGTAGGAGTAGAAGTGGATGACAGAGGATAAGATGGCTGGACGTCATCACCAACTCGATGGACGTGAGTTTGAGTGAATTCCGGGAGTCGGTGATGGACAGGGAGGCCTGGCGTGCTGCGATTCATGGGGTCGCAAAGACTTGGACATGACTGAGTGACTGAACTGAACTGATACCGGCTCATAAATTCATCATCACCAATTTCATAACTAGCATCATTATCACATTAAGTCATATTTATCGAGCATTTAACTTTGTGTTAAGCGGCACCTTCATGTGTGTGTATGCACACGCTCAGACTTGTTCGACTGTTTGCCACCCTTTGGACTGTAGCCCTGCCAGTCTCCTCTACCCAGGGACTTTCCAGGCAAGAAGATTGAAGTTCGTTCCATTCCCTTCTCCACCGGATCCAGGTGACACAGAGATCTAACCATCTCCCCTGTGTCTCTTGCACGGCAGGTGAATTCGTAACCTGCTGAGCCACTGGGGAAGCCGCATTATGCACAGTAATTCATTTTAACCTGTGCAACACCCCCAATTTGCAAAATGAGAAAACAGAGACTTTGGGGAGCTGGCAAGTCACATAATTTGTAACAGTGCAGAAATTCAGATCCAGACAGTGAAACAGAGCCAGCATTCTTATTCATAACTCAACATTGCTTTCCAGGGTAAAAGCTTGGATATTGAAGTCAAACAGACCTAGCTTTAAAGCCTGCCTATAGCATTTATTAATTAGAGAACCCTGGATGGAAAAAAACAAAACAAAAACAAAAACAAAAAAAAAACCCCTGTAGACTCTAATCTTAATATTTTTACTTGNTTGCTTTCCAGGGTAAAAGCTTGGATATTGAAGTCAAACAGACCTAGCTTTAAAGCCTGCCTATAGCATTTATTAATTAGAGAACCCTGGATGGAAAAAAACAAAACAAAAACAAAAACAAAAAAAAAACCCCTGTAGACTCTAATCTTAATATTTTTACTTGTAAAATGATATATATATATATATTTTTAAATCAACCTTTTGGGGTTGTGTTGAGGCATCAATAAAAGTTGATTAGCAAAGAACAGCCCATAGTGTCTGACATGGGAGTATTCAGTAAATTGTAACTATCATCATCATCATTGTTCCTGGTAGTCTGAAATCTTTGTAAATGATCTCTGCTTTCTTAGAAAACGTGAGTCAGTCCTTCCATAATTTCAGGGCTAAATTTGAAGTCATCAAATTTAATTCCCATATCTACCAGCAGTCCATTTTCATCTACTTATTCAAAACTGGCATGTAGTATATTTATTTCATGAAGTCCTTCTTTCAGCATTGAAGTGACTAATTCCAACTACTTTTCATTTAAACTGGTTGACACGTTGATTTATAATTGTTACTCTACAATTTGTCTGTCTAAAATTGTTTTCAACAAATAAATGTTCACAAGTTTCCCTCAGAAAAGTCACATCTGCATTTTCTTAAATTAGTACAGAGGAAGGATTCCCCAGGTGAACAGTGGCTATATTACAATATATATACACTGGAGCAGAAATTGTAGGAGAAAGGAACATGAAAATTATGTTCAGTTTATTCTCAAAAGGACTTACAACCTATAATCAGGGCCTAAATATAACCAATATTATCTTGAAAGGTAGTCGTCATAGGAGATCCAAAAATGCAAAGCATTTTGTCATCAAGATGAGCCACTTTGCAGAAGAAAGTACCTGGATTTTAAAGTCTTGTGGTTTTGGGGTCACCCTGAGGTAGATATTATTCAATCTGATCTAGGGCAAATCACTTAACCTCTCTGAACCTGTAACTTTGCATCTGAAAGACAAAAAGAGTGAGCCTCCCCTCTAAGATTGGTGCATTGATCAAATAAGATCCAGGGGGAAGGTGGGTTGGAAAACGCCGTGCGCTCCTGGCCGCCTAGCAGTCCGCAAACGGTCTCAGTGATTTCCTGTCTCCTCCCTCTATAATAAAACAACAAAGCCACCCAATAAATACTTCAATGGGGATATTATTGGACTTTTTAAGAACTTACTCCTTGAACTTTCTTTCAGACTTAAAGGAACACGTAGATATTATTTAACAGAACTACAATTTGCTATCCTACTCTTAAAACTTTTCAAAGCTCATTAAAAACTGCAACCATGTGAAAAATTCATTTGTATCTTCTGCAAAATCCCTGTTGAAGATATTTTCTATTATGTCCCTCAAAGTGCCTTAAATTATTGCCAATCTATAAATGGCTCATAGAATTCCACACCAATGATGAATATGCTCTGAAGACCTGAAACACTTCTCTTTATCTGACAGGTGGTTGAAATGGAGTTGGTGTCGCAAGGGGTGGCCACAGATGGGCTCTGCCCCCCTAGCTCCACCACCAGGATCTGCGTCTATGCCTTAAATGCAAGCCCTCCAGAAACAATCTTAATGATGGTTCTTGATATGGAGAATGTTTGTTTTACCAATATCTTACAAGGACTAAAAAACACATCTTTATAAATCTTGATTAGCATATCAATCTATAACAAATACTTGAGATAAAATAGTGTGCTTTTCAGGCAGATACAACTTTAAGACTGTTCTAAAAAAAAAAAAAAGACTGTTCTAGCCTGCCTCCCACCTTTCAATCAGGTGTTCCACAACTCAGGAAGTTCTAGACTCACAGATGGATGTACAGCACCATGCTCCTACTTTTTTCCTCCTCTCTTAGGAGGATTCTACTTTAACTGTATTTTTTTTTCCCCTGATTTAAGTGGGAATCAGTTTGCATGAAATCCCATGAATCTCTGAACTCCCTTTCTCAAAGCAATAATCTAGTTAGTCTTAGATGGAAAAGTCTCAGAAAGCCTGCTTTATTTCTTTTTCTTCTTTCTGCCCCAGTGTAGAATGTTAAGCCTTTCAGGAATCACTCCCATAAATAAAAGTAAGCATAATTTAATGCTCCATTTAAGTAACCAACTTGTCTCAGCTTCCTCTGGTAATTACTCAATTATTTTTAAGTCTTCTAGACTACATAAACGAGTCCTTGGGACAAGCCGTCTCGAGGTTTTTTTGTGTGTGGTGAAGTGGAATTACATTAAAATATATAAAAGGAAGACACAATAAAAGGCTCATGGAAGTTTAGAGTTGAAGAAAATGTAAAAGTCATCTAATACAATCTTCAGCTTGATTTACGGATCCTTTCTGAGAACTTTTCAAGTTGGTTGAGGGTAAAGGTCCTCACCATCTATTTCACTTTGTATGCCCCCACAGAGCATGAACTTCACTGATCTACACACAATGGGTTCTCAATAAATATTTCTGACAATTGTTGAAATATATAATATATAACCTCATTGGGCCCAACTTGTCAGTGCCTATTGGTGAATATAAATTATTTCCTGTGCTGTGTGTCCACCTTCATAAACACTAAATACTGAATGTTGATGCTCAAAGTAAGAATGGAAACTTCTCGGAATTTACTGGATCGTGGAGGGTGTAACTCAAGAACAGTAATGTTACTTTAATGTAGCAGTCTGGGTGCTAATATGATATATTTCTGCTATTAAATTTTAAGAGGTTTTAGGAGAAAAGGTTTTAGCACTGGGTAGAAGACATTTTACAACATCTGGTTTGGCATTTCAAGAAATATTCCCCAGAAAGTCCTGCAGTCCACTCATGAAAAATGAAGAGAAAAATGTCTGGCTTTTCTCTGACCTCTATTAAATGAGAAGTTTCATGTAAGGCTAAAGTTGCCTGTCTCTGGGTCAACTTTTTATCAGTAGAATGTAGAGAAGATGTAAAAGAAGATGATAGAAATGGAATGGGGTTGATAGAAATAAAAATGAAAAGACTGATTCAAAGGAGGTTTTCACTACAAAATAGTAGAAATATTGTAATTATTCCAGCCCATGTACCCTGTTGTCTGATATAACACAACTCATGACAAACAGAAAAATCTCCCCAAAGCCATGAAATATTGAGACCAGTCCCAGAGCTTGCAAATGTGGTCAAGTGGGATATCCATGTTGAGGAGAACAGAAGTATTCAATGGGCGGCTAGAACTTCAGTATCGTGTATAAGACCTTAGCTCTTTGAGGACTGAACTTATAATTGAGTGATATTTGCATTACTAAGGTGTTTATTGTTGTTTGGTTCCTAAGCTATGTCTGACTCTTTTGTGATCCCATGTAGCCTGCTAGGTTCCTCTGTCCATGGGATTTTCCAGACAAGAATTCTGTAGTGGTTGCCATTTTCTTCTGCAGGGGATCTTCCTGACCCAGGGATCGAACCCAAGTCTCCTGCATTGCAGGCAGATTCTTTACCACTGAGCCACCTGGAAACCCCACTGAGGTGCTTAGCACAAAGTAAAAATTAATAAACTTTTGTGACCCAATTAATAGAACATTTGTTTTTGTCATCATTAAGTCTTGTTTATTTCTTTTCTCCTTTTAGCTCTAGTGAAAAATAACACACTGCTATGCTAGACCCTCATTCTAGGATTTTCCTTGGGATCTAGATAGAGGGCTCTTTCATTGATTTAAATATGTCAGTAATTTTCAGCCTTTTACTACTGAGAAGCAGCATAAAATAGTGGTTTATTCCATGAGTCTAGAATTTGACAGGCACTTCTTTGTTAATTGAGGGACAAAGGACAAAGTATAATCTTTTAGTCTTCAGTTTTCTCATCTGTAAAGCAGAGAAGATAACACGAACTCTGATACAGTGGTTGTAAAGATTAAAACATATAATGCGTATGAGTGATTAGCATATTCACTATCCCATTTCTAAGAGACTAACACATATGTCTTAATGAGTTGTGTTCTGACTGCTGGAGTTAAGTGAAGTAGCGCTTTGAACTGCACACCCTAAATATGCTGCATACTCTTCCAGCTGTTACAATATAATTTTGAAAACAAAAACAAAAACAAAAAAAACACTTGACTTTGATTATATGTGAAACTTTAAAATTATAATGTCTGGGTGTTTATTATCGCTCTTCAGTCTCAAAATGGAATATCAGTTAACTTTGCTATCAGATATATTTCAGTGATTACACCAGTACAATGTTAGCCATTCAAGGAAGGAATTTAAAAATCTGAGAGAAGATTCCATCCATGCCACTTCCACCTTTTTCATGAACTCAGTTTCCTTGTTTGTCAAATGGCTACAGTAGTATTGACCCTTCAAACCACAAAGGGTAATTTTGTAGACTGTATATGTGAAGCCTTTCTGAAAATATAAAATGTCTTAGGCATATATATTTCTCTTATTCAAAACACACTGGTTAATGGTTCTAATTACATTAATATCTATGCATAAGTATTTCCCTTTATACAAATTAGATAATCCACAAGCACTATTTTCTTGTCTTTTTTTTTTCAATATTTATTTGTTTGGCTGTGCCAGGTCTTAGTTGAGACACAGGATCTTCACTGTGTAATCTGAGATCTTTCTTTGTGAGGTGGGGGTTTAGCTGCCCCTTGGCATGTGGGATTCAAACATCCTGCCCAAGGGTCTACATGTCCCCAGCATTGCAAGGCAGATTCTTCACCACTGAACCACCAGGGACGTCCCTGCTTTCTGGTTTCCTAATATTCTCAACAACATATCTTTTAATGATCAAGTAGTGTATGAAATGGAGGACCGTAGTGTGCAAACTCTGAGTGTGATGAGATATTAAATGCATTTGAAATAGCTGCAAAGAAAGAAAATTTAGAAATTAGAAATTGTAGGTTCATAAAAATGGATGAAATAGACTAAATGGATGTGTCAATATCTGTACCCTATATTCTAAATTATACAGAGTGAAATCTCTTTCATATAAGCACATATCCACATGAAAAGCTCTGGAAGAATAAGAGTGATTATTTTTAGTTTTGGGGTTAAGGAGGATTTTACTGCATATAGAAAACAAAATTATAGCCAAATTTCTTTTTATAATTAGTCTGTACTATAATCAGAAAAAAAAAATAGACTCTAAACTATACAGAATGTATGTTCCATAAGTATACTTGTAGGAACGTTTTAAACTATAAAATCTTTTGTTCAGGGATAAGAAGACTCTATTATGAAAAAAGATGGCTGCAGGACTGCTCTGTTTTAAGCAAAGCTGAGAATTGTGGGGCTTCAATCAAAGGTCCAATTTTTTGTCTCTGCATTTTACAGGAAATCTGGTCTCTAGTCTCTGAGGTATGCAGTTAGAATCCATCAAACTGCATTGTCCCAGACAACATAATGGACTTCTTGCATAATAGTTCTCTAGAAGAAAACTGAAGATCAATCTTGTTTAGCATTACTGACTACTGAGAAAATAGATAGCAACAATATAAGGTTATGTTCAAAATTCAGGTAGGTACATGATATTTACATCTTATATTTGTATGACATTTTGAAATAAAAAAAAATCTTTCACATTCATTGTCATAAGTTAGCATGTTACAGCCCCAACTTCACTATGTAATACTCAGGTAACTGGCTTGGTGTTCCTAAGAATGCCCAAAATGAGAAGTGAGGTGGAAGATAAACTGCAAGCTGTCTAAAATCCTTTCTGTACCCACCACTCTTATTTACTTGCCCTCATGGGAAGTGGCATCTCTCAGTGGTCCACTATCTTGACTTTTTCCCCCACATGCTTCCAAACTTTTCTCACTTAAATATAAAGAATCCAGTAGCTCAACTGTTTGCAAACAACATGGAAAGAAAGGTGATTTAAGAACAGATATTTATCGCACATTTTGATTTTAATTCCTTTCCGTTTCTACAACTTTCAGTGAAGCATATGGAAAACCCACTCACAAGAGTAGTACATTACCTTGTGCTCAAACAGTCATGCAATGTTTTAATATAAATATTTAACACAATAATGTGTTTTTTTCTGATCAAAATAAATTCAGACTAAATGATTCTAAAGAGAAGTCACGATTGAAAAAACTATACTTTGACTATTCTGTTGCAAATGTATTTGCCACATTATAAAAAGAGAGAGGCTGTTTTATAACGGTAGATTAGATGGTGGAAAGATTTTTTTTCAGATTTGGATTTATGCGTAATAATTATGAATCTGATTTGTTTCCAAAACACTTATTGACATAGTATATGATGTCCTTGGTCATATCTTTTATCCAAAGCAACAAAAACAAAGAAACTGACATGATTTGTGTTTTTGTTCTATTTCCTCGGGAGACCTGGGTTCGATCCCTGGGTCGGGAAGATCCCCTGGAGAAGGAAATGGCAACCCACTCCAGTATTCTTGCCTGGAGAATCCCATGGACTGAGGAGCCTGGTGGGTTGCAGTCCACGGGGTCACACAGTCGGACATGACTGAGTGACTTTACTTACTTACTTAAAGCAACATGTAAGAAAGTACATAATTGCTGTTATGGTTTATTGCCAGTGCAACCGTAAGTATCTCTTTATCTCACCCTACGGGTCTCACCTTACTTCAACCTGCTAAGTATTTCCTGCAATCTGTTTTATTTATCATGTTCAATTGGCAAATGAGATGACTAATTAGTTTATGCATTAATTACTTTTCCATCTGTGTTCCCTGTTAGAGGAGTGAGAACACCAATGGCAAGTAATTAAGGCTGACTATGGCCCATTACCACTCCTGGTTCTCTTGCTAATCCGCATGCTCCTTGCCAGATATATATGGAAGACTCATACCTTGAGATAAGTTTAGCTAAGTCCTGAGCCAGTAAAACTTTATGCTAAGTCTCAGTTCAAAACTTTTTAAGCACACAATTTTTATATACAGATATAGATATAGATGGTCATTAAGTAATAAAAGTCTATTATGTAATACATAAGCAACATATATGTAAATAAATAAGCAGTAAAGTTACATGTAATAATTATATGTATATATTTTATTGTTTATTTTAATAGTTTTTTCTTGAAGAAAAATACATTTCAGATTAGAATTACAGATTTTTATTTTAGAAAACAGTTAAAGGAATAGCTGTTTATAATAACCTATGACTGCTGCTGCTGTTGCTGCTGCTAAGTCGCTTCAGTTGTGTCCGACTCTGTGCGACCCCATAGATGGCAGCCCACCAGGCTCTCCCATCCCTGGGCTTCTCCAGGCAACAACCCTGGAGTGGGTTGCCATTTCCTTCTCCAAATCTATGGCTTCTATAGTCTAAATTCAAGATGTTCATTTTACGATGAAGTAGTATGTGAATACGTGCAGATGAGAGTGTGTGCTTGGGTATGTTNGGCTTCTCCAGGCAACAACCCTGGAGTGGGTTGCCATTTCCTTCTCCAAATCTATGGCTTCTATAGTCTAAATTCAAGATGTTCATTTTACGATGAAGTAGTATGTGAATACGTGCAGATGAGAGTGTGTGCTTGGGTATGTTTGTACAGAGACAGAAAGCTGACTGAAGTGAATTAGTTTTTTATTCACTAATTTCGACTCCTTAAAAAAAAAAGGAAGAAAACACTAATACACATCCTTTGTAAACCCTATAACAATAAAATTTTAAGTAATCAATGAAAACTCTCTCCAAGCCTCTTCTGTTCACACACCTACTTTAAGATGATATGTACCCTCCAGAGCTTTTTGTTTTACCTAGTTAGACAATAGGTTACTAAGGAGACAGGTACATGCATGCATCTCTACATATGTGTATATGTTCACATTATTGTTAAAACCTAAATTGCCAAAGATCACTGGGAGCAAATCTGTGCTCTTAAAAATCTATTTTTTTGATTCAAGAAATCAAGAGCAGACATACCAGAGGAACCGCAGGATGCTCTTGACAAGTGAAAGGAGGGAAGGCCCTAGCCTATGGCTTGGTACCCACTGAAGCAATGTGAGGGGAACCTAGAGGATGCTGGGATGAGTTCTGGACCGGTTCCTGGCTGGCTGAGAAGTGGGATGTACTAGGGACGGGAAGTAACAGAGTCATGGGATGATGGGCTCATGGGTGTCTTCCTAGGGAGAGATGTAATAAAGCAGAACTGGGGACAACACTGGAAAGGATCACAGTGATTTAAAGAGGGGGCTTTCCAGGGCATTCTCCATCTGCTGTTTGACCTTGGGAGAAAAGTCGTTTCCTGGTAAATTGGCTTGATTGGTGTTCAGAGTGTTTTGCTCTATTTCATCCAAGCAGATTTTCACTACCTCATACATATGTGTAACTCTTACATCTATTCATATATATATAGATATATATATTAATGTATATATACACTTAAGAATTACTTAGTCATGTCCGACTGTTTGTGACCCCATGGACTGCAACACGCCGGGATTCCCTGACTATCATCAACTCCCAGAGCTTACTCTAAATCTGTCCATTTAGTCAGTAAGACCAAACAACCATCTCATCCTCTGTCTTCCCCTTCTCCTCCTGCCTTCAGTCTTTTTCAGCATCAGGGTCTTTTCCAGTGAATCAGTTATTCACATCAGGTGGTCAAAGTACTGGAGCTTCAACTTCAGCATCAGTCCTTCCAGTGAATATTCAGGATTGATTTCCTTTAGGATGGACTGGTTGGATTTCTTTGCACTCCAAAGGATTCTCATGAGTCTTCTCCAACACCACAGTTCAAAATCTTCAATTCTTTGGTCTTCAGCTTTCTTTATAGTCCAACTCTCACATCGATACATGACTACTAGAAAAACCATTGCTTTGACTAGACAAACCTTTGTTGGCAAAGTAATGTCTCTGCTTTCTAATATGCTGTCTAGGTTGGTCATAGCTTTTCTTCCAAGGAGCAAGTGTCTTTTAATCTCATGGCTGTAATCACCAGCTGCAGAGGTTATTTATGTACACTTTTATATGATANAAACCTTTGTTGGCAAAGTAATGTCTCTGCTTTCTAATATGCTGTCTAGGTTGGTCATAGCTTTTCTTCCAAGGAGCAAGTGTCTTTTAATCTCATGGCTGTAATCACCAGCTGCAGAGGTTATTTATGTACACTTTTATATGATACCATCCTACACACCTAATAGGAAGCTGTAAAGATCTCAGACTAAGGCCATTTTATATAAATGGTGCTAGAAATTTTGGAACACATTATTGTCCATGGTTTTCTTTGAGTTTCTTATGGTTTTAGAAGACTTATTCCTTCTTCCATTTGTTGATTCGTATCAAAGCATCTAAAACACTCTGATATGTGTAGGTCAGTTCAGTTCAGTTCAGTTGCTCAGTCGTGTCCGACTCTTTGAGACCCCATGAATCGCACGCCAGGCCTCCCTGTCCATCACCATCTCCCGGAGTTCACTCAGACCCACATTCATTGAGTCTATGATGCCATCCAGCCATCTCATCCTCGGTCGTCCCCTTCTCCTCTTGCCCCCAGTCCCTCCCAGCATCANCTACTGGAAAAACCATAGCTTTGACTATATAGACCTTTGTCATCAAAGTGCTCTCTGTGCATTTTTTTTTTTTGTGTGGCTTATACAAACTAAGTTTATTTCTCTTTGATATAAAATAATATGAAAAAAGTCACTCAGGGCTATTTTACTCTTTCATGACCATACACTGTCCTTCCAGTCACTCTGCATTCCCTCCCAAAAGTTCAGTCCACCCATTTGGTAGCACAATAACTTTAAAAAAACGATTTGGTAAGTTGTTCAGGAGACAAATTAAGAACCATATCTTGGGATCTGTCCATATTTGACAGATCCCAAGAATACCTTTGGCTTTTTTTTTTTTCCTGAATTTTTTCACCTTTTTAACTCTGTTAAACCTGAGTATATCCATATCATCTGAGCTACCTATGTTCACAGTTTACACTCAAAAGAAATGCTTCTATATGCTCATTGAGAGATACATACGAGAGTGACACAGACCAGTCCTGTTCAAGTGCTAAATACTGGGATCAACTGAAACATAATTGGAAGTAAAATGGGTAACTAACTGGAGGTAAACTCATACAAATGAGGACTACACAGAAATGAGAATGGATGAGCTTTGTTATATGCCACATATGCCAAATCACTGATCAACCTCAGAAGCATGAGATTCAACATAATAAATTAGATGTAAAAATGCATACAGCTTGAAACCCTGCATGTAAATTTTGATAGTAGACCAGAGCCTGGTGTAGTTAGAGATCTGGACTGTGGTTACCCTGGGAGTGTGGGTTACGAGTAGGAGCCTGAGCTCTTTCCAAGACTCAGGTATCCGTCTGCTCTTTGCCCTGGGTCCTGATAACACATGTATTTAGCTTATGGAAAACCATCAAGCTGCACTTCTTGGTCATGCACACTCCAGGTTGCATACTATACATCAATAAAATTTGTATTAAAGATTTTTTATTTACATCTATTCTGACAATTTGTAGGAAGCATTTTAGCTATATCATTATTTTTCTGTGTTTTTTCCTAATAGGATATGTGGAAAGGATAGGCTCAATTCAAGAAAACAGTTTGGTAAATCCTTCAGAACTAAACATGCAACCAAGCCTTCACAGGCATTTGTCGCATGAAAGAAAGAAACATGTTCACACCAAAACCTGTATGAAATGTATAGAGTAGCACTATTCATAATGGTCCAAACTAGCAAAGAGTCACCCTACTTGTCTTTCAGTAGGTGAGTATTTAAATAAGCAATTGTGCATATTATGCTGTGAAATGCTACCCAGCAATAAAAAGTCAGGGAATATTGATACACACTATAACTCAAATGACTCAAGGGAATTATATGCAAATTGGGAGGAAGCCAATCTCAAAAGGTCACATACAATATGAATCTATCTATGTAATGTTCTTGAAATGACAAGTTATAGAAATGAAAAGATTAATGGTTTCCAGAAATTAGAGAAGGGGCACTAGGGTCAGACAGGAGAGGGGTGTGGTAATAAAAAGTTAGCCAGGGGATCCTTGAGTTGACAGGGCTATTTTGTATTTGATGATGGTGGCAGATTCATGAATCTATACATGTGATTTAAAAAAAAAAAGGCATAGAACTAAATACATACAAATGACGAGAAGTAAAACAGATGAAATCTGAGTACAAGATCAGAGGATTGTATGAAAGCTGGCATGCTGGCTATGAGGTTGTACTACAGTCTTAACAAGATGTTGCTTTTGGGAGAAACTGGATAAAAGGTAGTTGAGATGTCTCTGCACTATTTTTTACAACAGTCTGTTGATTGACAACTTGCTTAAAGTAAAACAATTTAATAACAGTTTTTGATAGAAAGAGGGTGACCCTAAACTTAACAATATGCTAACCTTGGCAGAGACCAATAAAAATGTTTTAAGTGGGCAAGAGCCTGCATTCACTGTAAGTCTGTAAAAGAGTAGCCAATGAGGACGTTGGCCAATGAACATTGATGGCAATGAACGTTAGTACTGTGTGTGCATGGTATTAACAGATCCAAACAAAGGATGTGCACTTTTGTGTGAATGTGAATCTGGGTGTTTGAGCATGTGGGGATGAGTTATTCAGAAAGAGCAAAGGAAACAGAGAAAACTATATTCTGTGGATTCTGGTCCTGTCTACAGGAGTGAATATATTGTTAGGCCAACATAAACATGTACAGGCCAACTGGTAAACATATCTGTTTCATGGGAAAATGCCTTAATTTAGCTTTTGAAAATTGCATTTCTGATTTAAAAAGCAGTAAGAACTTGAGACTTTGGAAACTCAAAAACATAAAAGGAAGCATGTTTAAGCTGACCTTATAAACACTAATTTTTTTTTTACAATATTTTATTACACAAATGTCTCTACTTATCCATAGAGGATATATTCCAAGACACACAGTAGATACCTGAAAACAAAGATGGTATATTGAATTCCGTACATATACTTTTTCCTATATATACATACTTATGAGGAAGTCTGGGGCTTCCCTGGTGACTCAGACAGGAAAGAATCTGCCCGCAATGCAGGAGACCTGGCTTCGATCCCTGGGTTGGGAAGATGCCCTGGAGAAGGGAATGGCAGCCCACTGCAGTACTCCTGCCTGGAGAAGCCCATGGACAGAGGAGCCTGGTGAGCTACAGTCCATGGGGTCACAGAGTTGGATGTGACTGAGCGCACACACACACATTCTTCCCATAGATCTTAGCAACCACAGTGTATTATTTTTCCTTATTAAATTGAGAACTTTAACATTTTCACTTAAAGGAAGCACTTTATGATGTCTGCCTGGCGTATCCCAACTGCTGCCCTCACTAGTCTTGCACTTTGGGGCCATTGTTAACTAAAGAAGGTGGCTAGAACACAAGCACCGTGGTACCAAGAAGAGACCTGATAACCAAGAGGGCTCCTGCGTGGCCTGCAGGTAGGATTCTCTGGACAGAGAGATGGTTCACATCACCGGCCAGACAGAGGAGGACAATGAGACGTTATCAGCTCCTGACAATGGCGGGCGCGTCGGAACTTTGGCTTTCTTTATTTCTGAATTTTCCTTTAATATTTTGGGACCAAAATTGACTGGGAAATTGAAACCATACAAACTACAGAGAGGGGGGACACTACTGCATATTTATGTACTTTCATATTATTCTGCAGGCTTCTTTCACTTATTCTCTCATGAGTATTTTTTTGTAATAGAAAAAAAAATTTAATGGTATTTTTTAATACTTATGTAATGACTCCCTTTACAGAAATATCAGAATTAACCAGTGTTATATTTCTAGGGCCAAGGTGACTTTTTTTTTTTTTTCAAAAAGCAAAATTCCCCACTACTTGAGTGTGGACTGCACAGTGATTTCCTTCCAGAGTACAGTAAATTAAAGAAGTAAAATGTGTGAAAACTGTGGAAACCCCACAAACCCCTCCTCAGCCAAGAGATCTAGGGTGACATCAACAGCAATGAGTCGCAGTATCGAAACTTGATATGTGATGAAAATGACATTTCACCTCTGTGGTCTTCCTTCCCAAACTCCTAAACTCATTATTGTTGTTCAGTGGCTAGGTCACATCCGACTGTTTGTGACTGCAGCATGCTAGGCTTCCCTGTCNTTCAAAAAGCAAAATTCCCCACTACTTGAGTGTGGACTGCACAGTGATTTCCTTCCAGAGTACAGTAAATTAAAGAAGTAAAATGTGTGAAAACTGTGGAAACCCCACAAACCCCTCCTCAGCCAAGAGATCTAGGGTGACATCAACAGCAATGAGTCGCAGTATCGAAACTTGATATGTGATGAAAATGACATTTCACCTCTGTGGTCTTCCTTCCCAAACTCCTAAACTCATTATTGTTGTTCAGTGGCTAGGTCACATCCGACTGTTTGTGACTGCAGCATGCTAGGCTTCCCTGTCCTTCCCTGTCCTTCACCATCTCCCAGAGCTTGCTCAAACTCATGTCCATTGAGTTGGTGATGCCATCCAATCACCTCACCCTCTGTTGTCCCCTTCTCTTCCTGCCTTCAATCTTTCCCAGCATCAACATCTTTTCCAAAATATCAGCTCTTCACATCAGTTGGCCAAAGTATCGGAGCTTTGGCATCAGTCCTTCCAATGAATATTCAGGGTTGATTTTCTTTAGAATTGATTGGTTTGATCCCCTTGAAGCTCAAGGGAGTCTCCAGTCTTCTCCAGCACCACAATTCAAAAACATCAGTTCTTCAGTACTCAGCCTTCTTTGTGGTCCAGCTCTCACATCTGTACATAACTACGGGAAAAACCACAGCTCATCATAATGATGGTTTTGTAAAAACCAAGACACGCATGCAGTGGAGCTTCTTTCTACAAAGCATCTGACCAGTCCTCAAAACTACCCAGGTCAGGACTCCTCTGCTGGTTCAGTCTGCCACTCCGGGGACATAGGTTCAGTCCCTGGTCTGGGAGGATCCCACTTGCTGCAGAGCACCTAAGCTCAAGCACTGCAACTACCGAGCCCAGGCCAAGAGTCCATGTTCCACAAGAGAAGCCACTGCAGTTGAGCGGCCCTCACAAAGAATAAAAAGCCCCTGCTAGCCATGAGGAGAGAAAGCCCACACATGACAACAAAGACCCACCACTGCCCCAAATGATAATAACTTAAAAACAAACAAACATCCGTATGTCTTCTTTGGAGAAATGTCTATTGAGTTCTTTGGCCCATTTTTTGATCGGGTCGTTTANAGATGGCTGGATGGCATCACGGACTCGATGGACATAAGTCTGAGTGAACTCCGAGAGATGGTGATGAACAGGGAGGCCTGGCATGCTGCAATTCATGGGTTCGCAAAGAGTCGGACACGACTGAGCGACTGAACTGAACTGAATCAACTAGAAAGGGAAAATGGGGTGGGAGTGATGGCGCTGGTGATGGTGTCAATGGAAAGTAAGGAGGTTATTTAAAGAAGCTTCCTTCTGCCTCCAGAAGTTGTACATATCATTACCACTCACAGTCCATTGGCCAGAACTTAGTCTCATGGGCACACAAGGGCAAAGTAAGATGGGAAGTACTATCTTAACTGATTGGTCATGTGCTTAGCCAAAGCATGGAGATTCTATTGGGAAAGAAAGAAGAGGAGAATGAAGGAGAGCAGTAAGCAGGCTCTGCCAGAGTTGCCTATTTCTAGAAAAAATGTGAAGCTGTTGATAAGAAAGTATATAAATATAATAAAATCACAAAAAAGCCCATGATCAATAAAGAAATCAGGATAAGATAATCAGTGGCAGTGGAGTCCATGAGGAGAGAGTGGGGCAGAATCACACAGAGTCCTGGAGGAGTAGGGCCTTAGTATCGTCCAGTGTCCCATGGCCTGATTCTCAGCTTTGCTGGTGCAGAGACCTGATTTTGTCAGAGTGTCTAGAATTAATCAGATGGCTGGAAATTTACATCTGTTGCACTCCCAGGAGAATAGAGAAGCAGCAGAAAATCGTTTATTAATTTATAATGAGGATGATTTCTTTCTATGTCTGAAATAATTGTGATCATTATTCGGGGTGAAAGTGAGCTCACTCAGTCATGTCCGACTCTTTGGGACCCCATGGACTGTAGCCTATCAAGCTTCTCCGTCCATAGGATTTTCTAGGCAAGAATGCTGGAGTGGATTGCCATTTCCTATTCACCTCTAAATACCAATTTCCTTAATCAAATTAGTAATCAGAAGGTTTCTTGGAAGGTGTGGAACTTGGGAGAGATTGATGGAAGGGTACTGTGGAAGGAGAGTTCTTATAAATAGAGAAATAGCTTGGTGAATTCAGCTTCCCTGCTTGTGTCTTTCCATAGTTCTGCCCACTCTTGAAACTGTGCCATATCAACACTATGGCAGAGCTTCTTGTGAAAGCTGACCTCAAAGTCTAGGGCTCCAGTATACAAACAAGACTAGTAATGGCACCCCACTCTAGTACCCTTGCCTGGAAAATCCCATGGATAGAGGAGCCTGGAAGGCTGCAGTCCATAGGATTGCTGAGAGTTGGACACGACTGAGCGACTTCACTTTCACTTTTCACTTTCATGCATTGGAGAAGGAAATGGCAACCCACTCCAGTGTTCTTGCCTGGAGAATCCCAGGGACAGGGGAGCCTGGTGGGCTGCTGTCTGTGGGGTCGCACAGAGTCAGACACAACTGCAGTGACTTAGCAGCAAATGGGGTAGAGTTTTGGCAGCGCTCCTTCTTCCTCAGTCATGGGGGTTGCTCTTGTTTGCAGTGGAAAGTTGTGCTTGGGCCAGAACAAGCTTGCTATGCTGGAGTGTAAGTGAAGTTAACTCGATCCCTGAAGGTTTGCTTACACCTCCCTTCCCACCAATTTTTATAGGCTTTCATGGATCCAGACTCACTCTGCTCTCTTGGCTTATGACATGGCATCTGGTTTTTTCCCATGCTTGTTTGCTTGAGATTGCTCTTACTCTGATACTCAGAAACAAGATCAAGAGGTTTTACTATCATGGAAATATTTTTTCTTCTCCTTTTATTCCCATACTATTTTAATTATTATATTTACACAAACTGTGAACTTCCAGATGTTCAAGCTGGTTTTAGAAAAGGCAGAGATCAAATTGCCAACATCCGCTGGATCATGGAAAAAGCAAGAGAGTTCCAGGAAAACATCTATTTCTGCTTGATTGACTATGCCAAAGCCTTTGACTGTGTGGATCACAATCAACTGTGGAAAATTCTGAAAGAGATGGGAATACCAGACCACCTGATCTGCCTCTTGAGAAACTTATGTGCAGGTCAGGAAGCAACAGTTAGAACTGGACATGGAGCAACAGACTGGTTCCAGATAGGAAAAGGAGTACATCAAGACTGTATACTGTCACCCTGCTTATTTAACTTCTATGCAGAGTACATCATGAGAAACACTGGGCTGGAAGAAGCACAAGCTGGAATCAAGATTGCCGGGAGAAATATCAAGAACCTCAGATATACAGATGACACCACCCTTATGGCAGAAAGTGAAGAGGAACTAAAAAGCCTCTTGATGAAAGTGAAAGAGGAGAGTGAAAAAGTTGACTTTAAGTTCAATATTCAGAAACGAAGATCATGGTATCTGGTCCCATCACTTCATGGGAAATAGATGGTGAAACAATGGAAACAGTGTCAGACTTTATTTTGGGGCGCTCCAAAATCACTGTAGATGGTGACTGCAGCCATGAAATTAAAAGATGCTTNGCTCTGGGAGCTGGTGATGGACAGGGAGGCCTGGCGTGCTGCAGTCCATGGGGTCGCAAAGAGTCAGACATGACTAAGTGACTGAACTGAACTGAACTGAAGAAAATTTGAAGAGTGTAGAGTTTAATTAACAGTACTGTGTCGACATTGGTTCATTCACTCTGACAAAGGTACTGTATTAATTTAAGAGGTTAAAAATAGGGGTAGTGGATGAGGTGTATGAAAACTCTGTAGGATCTTTGCAATTATTCTCTAAACCGAAAACTTTTCTAAAATCAAAAGCTAATTTTAAAAATAAAGTGCTGAAGACTTTTTTTTTGCATAAATATTTTTAAGTTTTTTTTTTTTTTCCTGAATAAAATAGTCTAGGAAGACTATCACTCGGTCTCAAACTTTGCATATTTTAAAAATTTGACATATAATTGCTTTATGATGTTGGGTTAGTTTCTGCTGTACAACAAAGTGAATCAGCCGTATATATATATATATACTCCCTCCCTCCTGAGCCACTCTCCCTCCTCCTGCCCCTCTGGGTTGTCACAGAGCGCTTATTTGAGCTTTCTGTGCTATAGAGCAGCTTCCCACTAGCTATGTGACACATGAAGAACTCTTTACATCTCTTGATATGTATTAACAAATCATTTTCCACACATTCATGCTTCCTGCACTTGTATTTCATTAAATTGTATAAGTGCATTTATCATCACACTTAAAATGCATATGTTCTTTAGAAACAGTATCTACCAGTTACTAGATATTTCAATTTCATCAGCAAAAGAAATGGAGGCCTCAAGTTAATTACTGTGTTTCTCTAATCACTAAGGCTAGCCATCAATTAAAGCCCCTCTTGGACATTTGTGCTTCATAATCTATGAGACCTTGATTCTTTTCTTTTTCTCAAGCTTTTATGTTCAGTTATTAAATCTCTCCAAGCATGTTAAAGCTATTAAATCTTTGTTTCTTTTGCTACAAAATTTTTTCATATGACTTCTAAATGCATTTATCATTCTTTCTAAAGCACAACAATCTTAAATTTATATGTGAGAGAGTTTATAGAAATCATTTGCTTGATTCTTATGGTTTTGTTCAAACCATACCTCATCCTTAAATTGAGTAAATTTGTGCTTATCTTGTTTTAGTTGCATTGGTTTCATTAATTACATTTTCTCTGTAATATATTTGCAGAGCTTGTAATTAAAGGAGTTAGAGTGTTACTTCTGAACAATGTTCTGCTTTCCCACTGAATCTGCCTCCTGGTTTGCTACATAGTAAGTTCATATGGTTGTTTATTTTGTGAATATTTAACTTGTAGATTTGGCAGTGGGGGGTTGGTTCCAGTACTGAAATACTTTAAATGTTATAGTTTCAATATAAATATATAAAAATGATTATAAATAGTATGATTGAATAAATACTAGCTGTTATACTTAGCAACGTTTCTCTGTAACTCTCAGCAATTGTTTTTCTAATCACAACTTTATATAATCAGGTTCCAAAAAAGTCACATTATAACATTTTACTACAATAGATTTGCATAAAATCTGAAAAAAAGAGGAATTGGCTTATCATGTTCAAGTTCCCATCTGTGGACTTGGTATTTCTCATCATTTTAAAATCTTCTTCTTCCACATCTCTCAGTAAATATATTCAGATTAGTTCAGTTCAGGAGAGTTCTTATTACGATGACTTGCAAGCATTTTTGTTGTGGCTTCTATTGTGAGTGGAAATTTTTTCCCATGTGTGTTGACTAACTGATTGTTGATTACATAAGACATCTATCAAGTTTTGCACCTTTGTTACTTATATAGATAAACCTGAATTTACATCTTAGTTCCAACAGATTGATTCTCTTGAATTTCCCAGAAAGAAATCCTTATCAAATGCAAGACATTCTTATCAAACACAAATACTTTTATATTCTCCTGATATTAACCATAAATATTATTTCCATTTCATTTTTATTGCTAGACAGCCCATAAAAGTATTGCATAACAGTGGACATCCTTTGTGGTGATTTTTGTGAAATTACTACTGTGTTTTCTAAGTTGTGAATGATCTTGAATGCTGACAATGCTTTCTACTTTTTGTTTGTCCTGGAAAGATGGTAAAGCATGAGTTTCGTGTAATGTCAAACTTTGAAAGATTGTGTCTCTCAGACTGCCAGTCTAGTGCTACCAAAGGGCTAATGGCACCTGCCACAGTGGCTTTCTTCAGCACTTTTCATCCCCCCAGGATGGTCTTCCCTGGATAGTTGCTGTGCTTATTGTCTTCTAAGCTAACCTCTGCATTACTTCCTTAAAAAAACATTCATAGATGGTTGTTTCCCTCACCCAGTCCAAGGCAAGATCACTTCCTGCATGGGCTGAAACACCTTATAAATAGATCTAACAATGTGATTAGCACATACATGTGAAATTGTCAGCCCATCTGCTCCTAAACCATAGCCTCTTCAAGAGAAAGCAATTCATATTATTCCTAATTTTTGTCTCTAAGAATTGGTTTTACTGACAATTCCAAGGGATGAGTTCTAGCAGAAATGCTAAATGAAAAAGTATATACACCTGCTTAATAATACTGAGATACAAATTTCCAGGGACAATCACAGTGCCTGGCAAAAGGTATTTTTAAACTGTTTCTTGAGCAAAACAGTATCCTGATGATGACATATTGGAATTAAGGTCAGTCATAGATGCTACATCGCACTTGGTGTATTCCCACTTCAGTATTTATTGTTTCCCCTTGCTTACATAGCCTCTGTCTCTGCATGATGATTTATTTTACTTTGCATAATGTCCTTAAGGCCCACCCATGCTGTTGCAAATGACAGGGTTTCTTTTTATGGCTTAGTAATATTCCACTATGTGTACCTGTGTGCGTGTGTGTGTGTGTATCACACCTTCTTTACCAATTCATCTGCTGATGGGTACTTTAAGTTGCTTCCACATGTTGCCTATTATAAACAATGCTGCAATGAACATAAGGATTCATATATCTTTTCTAATTAGTGTTTTTGTTCTGTTCAGATAAATATTCAGGGTAGACTTACTGGATCATATAGGGGTCCTGGTTTCCACTTTTTGAGGAACCTCAATTCTGTTTTGCATAGTGGTTGCACCAATTTACATTCCCACCAACAGTGTCTGAGGGTTCCCATTTTTCCACATCTTTGATAGCACCTACTTCTTGTCCTTTTAATGGTAGCCATTCTCACAGATGAGCAATGTTATCTCATTATGGTTTTGGCTTGCATTTCCCTGCTGATTAGGGATGATAAGCATCTTTTTACGTATGTGTGGGTCATCTGTATGTCTTCCTTGGAAAAATGTCTATTCACAGCTTCTGCCCATTTTTTAAAAATCAAATTCTGTTTGATGTTGATAAACTATGATTTTGGTTTTATGGATAAGAAAGAGACTCAGAAGCTCTTTGTGAATTAGAGACTTTAGAATTGAGTCTAGAGCTTTTTCTGACTTCAAACCTGTCTGCTCTTTATTCATGCACTGTAGTACATTTTCCACCAAACCAATGACTATTGGAGTTTACAGTATAAATGAGGCCAGAGATTGCACTCCTGGAGTGCAGTCTAGAGAAAACCTCTTAAGTCCTTGAAATGTGCGAATTCACAAATCAAAGAAAAAAAAAATCATGTTATTCTTTGGGGTTGTATAGAGACACCATCTACCACACTCCAAACAAAAAAGCTAAAAAAAAGACTAAATAAAGTTCATTTAAGCTTAACCATACAAAAGACTTTTCATTTATAAGGCTAAATGATTGTCTCAAATAGTTTAAGAGAATTTCTATTTTAAAATAATCTCTCTTAATCTTAAATACATGTGCAATTATTGGAATAAACTTAATTGATTTTTTGAAAGCCTACACTGCAAATTCATATTAAATATTTTAAAATCACTATTATAACTCTGAAAGATCCCAGACTTATGCTGGCCGTTCGGAATCTATGTGACATTGAAGTTGGAGAAAGTGTCAGGCAAAGGAAACTTGTTCCCTCAACAAATCAGGCTCTGCTTTTATCTAAATTATGAGTAGGAGTGAAATGTTCTTATTTCAGCTGATTTTTCATATTCTGATATTCTCAATTTAAGCTCATGTCTTATCTGCAACCTGATTTTAGAACAAGCCGAATTTTCTGCCAATTAACTTCAAAATCCCTAAAAGCCACTAGTTTTCAAATTTGTTTCATTTTTCCATGTTTAATTTGGTGGTACTGAATAAGATTTTTCTCATGAACTTCTGTAGCACCTATTAGGCACTCAAAGAGCTTCGGTGAAATTTTAAAAATTTGCTCAATTATTTTATCTCACCTGTTCTTCTGTTAGAAATAAGAATAATATCGCTTTTGAGGCCATTTCCCATCATCCTACCTCCGTTCCTCCTCTCATTTACACGTGCTAACTTTTTTGTTATTCTTCACGTCTATACTCAGACTGCAACTAATATCCTGTCTACTTGCTTATTACCCTTGTCCTGGCAAAGAATCCTCTTTAGGAACAAGAGATGTGTCCTACTGGACCCCACTCATATTCACTCCCCACCAGCTTCGTCTGTCTTGGTGGAGCTGTGCAACCACGCTTGTTGTGGTTTAGCCTCTAAGTCATGTACCGCTCTTTTGTGACACCATGGACTGTAGCCTGCCTGGCTCCTCTGTCCATGAGTGGGTTGCTATTTCCTTATCCTGGGCATCTTCCTGACCCAAGGGTCGAACCCACATCTCCTGCATTGGCAGGTGAATTCTGTACTAGTGAATCACTTGGGAACTTGGGGGAAAGAAGGGAAATGCATGGTATCTTTAAGTATATAAAAGGCTGTCATGCAATAGATGAAATAGCCTCATCCTATGGTTCTGGAGGTCTGACCAGGATAGAATTTAAAGGGAAGTAGTTTTTATTTGATTATATGGAAGAAAATATGAGCTGTAAAAAATACAACGTGCTGCCTCTGGAAATAAAATTTGTCATCACTAATGTTTTCAGCCACTTGGAAAGACTACTTTTCAGAGACTTTTGCATTTAAGGAACAGATGCGTCTGAACAGGGCTTCTTCTCTGCTCTTGCTTCTGTTTGTCTGTATTCTTCTCTCATTTTCTGTGTCTGCAGATTAAATCTCCCCAGCAGTATGGAATACGGCTGCTGGCAAGCTTAGGCATAATGATCCAATGGAGAAAGGCTTTCTCTTTTCCTCAGTGTCTGTATTTCTTCCGTGTAAAGGTCTCAAGCCCTGACTGGTTCTTGAGCTCACTTCTTGAATCAGTTGTTATTGATGGTGGTAGCCTACCGGGGTCCTTTCTCCATGGGATTCTCCAGACAAGAATACTGAAGTGGGTTGCCATTTCCTTCCCAACGGATGGTACAGTAGTTAATGGTTTCCCTGGTGGCTCAGTTGGTAAAGAATGTGCCTGCAATGCAGAAGACCTGTGTTCAATCCACGTGTTGGGGAAATCCCCTAGAGGAGGAAATGGCAACCTCCTCCAATATTCTTGCCTGGGAAATCCCACAGACAGAGGAGTCAGGTGGGCTACAGTCCATGGGATCTGTGTCTACTGCAGCTCCTGCATTGCAGGAGGATTCTTGACTGCTGAGCCACCAAGAAAGCCCAATTTCCCCTTAAGAACTGTCAAATACGTATTTGTCCTTTAGGACACCAATAACTCAGAAGCATTACAAGCATCTGATTTGGAATAATTATAATATTGCTTAAAACATTTGGAGTCTGGGAATTAGTTGCCATCTTTGTTTTACCTGAGTTCCTTTTATGAACGCTTTGGAGTTTGTACGGCTCTGTGAGCCATACACAGGCTGGGTGTAGACGGGAGCCTGAGTGTCTTTCTCTCCAACTCTGAGCTTCTGCTTTGTTCACATCCATTGACCCTGGGCCAAATTAGGGAAAACAATATGCAAGCCATCTGATTATTTCTGTTTGCTTCGCTAGGAAATGCAGCACTTTGCTTTCAAATGAACAAATGATTAATCAAGACGTGACACTGTTTGTGAGAGTTTAGGGCTTTGGCTGACATTTAGCAGATTGAGAATTGAATATAACACAGCATGAGAAAGCTTGACTTGAAGGTCTCAGGGTTTCTGGTAAGTGGCCAGGTTGAAGGAAGGGCAAAGTGGTTGAGAGAGCTCAAAAGAGATCTGTGAGTGGTATTCAGCATAGCAGGTTCTGGGCTAGAGGGGTTTTTTGTGTTTTTTTTTTTTTTGCAGGCTGTTAAAGAGGAACATTTTTGAAGAATGTTTTAATTAGCTTTTGCTCTAAAGTATCAAAACGTGTATTTAAGGTACACAAGAGAGTTACCTTATTTGTTAATGGTATTAAAGTTATTGAGGAAATATTGGTCCTAGGGAATACAGAGTAGATTACTTTATTTTAATAGTTGATAATGGTATCAAAAAATACGGAGAGTATTGTGAATATGAAATCCAGTTACATATGAAGGCACATAATCTATTTACTGCATTTGGACCTATTTCTTAATAAAAGAAACTGTTAATCCATTAAAAGAACACCTTTTACTTGACAGTTGATAAATACATAAACTCTCTTAGATTCTTATTCTTGCCGTTCATTAATATTTTTAAACCCATGCATTTTAAAATTTTATTTTATATCTACATATATTGATTCTTTTTCAAATTTGTTTCCTATTTAGGTTATTATAGACTATTGAACAGAGTTCCTTGTACTATACAGTAGGTCTTTGCTGGTTATCTATTTTAATATAGTAGTCAATCCCATACATCTGTTGGAAATGAGGGCTAGAGGTAGGGGGTATGGAGTAAGTATGATGACCTTGGAGATTAGCATTATTAATTATGTCTTTGTTTAAATTTTTAAAAAGCCTCAATAATACTTTATTCTTAAAGAAAGGCAGAAATAGCAAGGCAAGATGGTGATTTTGCTGGAAGGGCTTTGGATCATTATTTTAGAAGGCACGTAAATGTCAACTAGGACTCTGTCCATATAAGCAATATTTTTGTACAATTCTATTTCTCAAATAATAGACTCAATATCCTTCAGGTACTATGAGATTCCCACAGGGGCTTCAGTGTTCTACTTTCTCATAGGGGTGAGCCTCTCAAAATGACTTTACAATGCTTTCAAGAGACGCCCTCACACAGACCCTTATAAATGCTTCATCTCTTGATATTATATACTGATCTGGTCTGAGTTACTCAAGCTTCACCCTTTTATTGCAGGGTAGCATGGAAGCCTCTGGAGATGTGGCTTCTGTTGGGTTTAGGACATACTTCACACCAAAGCTGCCAGACGTAGTTGCCGTGATCCTAGGGTTTAGTTCTACCGGCATGCACGAGAAGAAAAGCTTGATTCACAGCCTCTGAAATGTGAAGGTTTCAGGGGAATAAAATGGTGCATGCCAGACCCTCTGGCCTGTAGCTGACTTCAGTTTAAGCAAACAGGTTATAAATAACTCATGGCATAATGTTTGAGATTGGATAATGATAATGAAATGTTCTACATTCTTTTTTTGGAATTCCATATAATGTTAAAAGTTTGGTAAGGAATCATAAAGTTGCCCTTAATTGGAAATTCCTGAAAAGTTGAATAATTCTAATATTTAGTCACACACTAAATTTACCTGAAGATTTTATCATAATTGAAAGCAATGCACACACTGAATTTAGAGCCTTTCTAGTATATGAGGGTAATTACAGATACACACACACACACACACACACACACACACAATTTTACAATATCTACTTTTTTCTCTCTGGTCTTTTCTGTTCAACATCATATTTGTGAAAGTTTCTGAATTACTATGTGTAGTTTATTCTTTGTGTTGTATACTATTCCATTTTGTACAAATATACCAAAATATACTTGTCTCATCTACTATTGAGTACTTGGGAAGTGTAGTTTGTGCTGTTGGTATATTTTCTTGGTGAGCATCTGTTCACATTTCTGTTGGGCATCTACTTAAGAATGGTGCTGTTGGGTTTTAGCTTGAGCATATGTTCAGCATTAGTAGATCTTCTATCAACAGGCCATGCACACAGACCACACAAACTTCCCTATTAGATGGTGTAGCAGAATTTCCAGGGTGTCTAATTGCTGTTGCTTAATCTCCTTACTGATTAAATAGATGCATCTGGACCCATCACTTCATGGCAAATAGATAAGAAAGCAGTGAAAACAGTGACAGACTTTATTTTCGGGGGTTCCAAAATTATGGCAGATGGTGACTGCAGCCATGAAATTAAAAGACTCTTGCTTCTTGGAAGAAAAGTTATAACCAACATAGACAGTATATTAAAAAGCAGAGACATTACTTTGCCAACAAAGGTCTGTCTAGTCAAGGCTATGGTTTTTCCAGTAGTCATGTATGGATGTGAGAGTTGGACTATAAAGAAAGCTGAGTGCTGAAGAATTGATGCTTTTGAACCGTGGTGTTTGAGAAGACTTTTGAGAGTCCCTTGGACAACAAGGAGATCCAACCAGTCCATAAATCCTGTATATTCATTGGAAGGACTGATGCTGAAGTTGAAACTCCAATATTTTGGCCACCTGATGCAAAGAACTGACTCATTTGAAAAGACTTTGATGCTAGGAAAGATTGAAGGCAAGAGGTGAAGGGGACAACAGAGGATGAGATGGTTGGATGGCATCACCAACTCAATGGACATGAGTTTGAGTAAGCTCCGGGAATTGTGATGGACAAGGAGGCTTGGCATGCTGCAGTCCATGGCGTCCCAAAGAATCGGACAGGACTGAGTGACTGAGCTGAACTGAATCATAATTCCAAAGATCATTGGAAAAAAGCAAGAAGATCCAACCAGTCCATCCTAAAGAAAATCAGTCCTGAATATTCATTGGAAGCTGAAGCTCCAATACTTTGGCCACCTGAGGCAAATAGTTGACTCACTGGAAGAGAACATGAAGTTTGGAAAGATTGAGAGCAGGAGGAGAAAGGGGAGAATAAAGGGGTGACAGTGGACGAAATGGTGGGATGGCATCACCAAATCAGTGGGCATGAGTTTGAGCAAGCTCTGGGAGATGCTGAAGGACAGGGGAGCCTGGTGCATTATGGTCCATGGGTCGCACTAAGTTCTGTCTGTCTCTGAAACTCTGAGCAGAGTCAAGACATGACTGAGTGACTGAACAACAACAAAAGAAAAAGAAAAAAAAACATTCATCTTTCTGGGCCTTCTCCTTCTGTTTCATAAAGACCTGAAATGCAGAAGGCATTGGATTAGTGCACTTATTTGAAGGGAATTAGGCTCTGTGTTTATATAGGAATATTGCTAACTTTGGACCTTTCACCTTTCTTCAATAATTTCATGTTTTTTTTCTTTTTCCCAGTTGTTTTGAAAATTCAACTGAATGCTTATTTTGTGAGTCATTATGTGAGAGTCTTTTGAGATTAAAATATTAATTATTTAATTAAACTTTTTGAGTAGGCACACCACTGAAATCCATCCGGCATTCCGATTCCTTGTTCATGGGCTGGGCACAGGCTTTCGTGTGATGATTTTGTATTGAGAGGCATTTGAAGGATCGTTTGATGCGGCAGGAACTCCCTCATTATTAAACTACCTGAACTCCTATCTGCCTATTGCCCCAAATTTCTGAGTAATTTGGAAGGCAGAATTTGTGGTCTTCAGTGGAAGGGAGAGATTTAACAGGCCCCAGGAGATTGGATGGTGCGTCCATATCATAGATGAAGGTGATGAAATAGACATTTCTTGATGGCATAGGCATGGTGTCATTGGTTTCCCTGAAACCAGTTAGTGAGGCCACAAAAGCTTGATAGAAACAATAAAGAGAAGAGAGTGGAGCTATTAGTTTAGAGAGGATGCAGAAATCATCTCTCCATGTAAAGTACTGTGCAATTAGTAAGAGCTTCTTTGGAAGGTAAGGGATTACAAGCAAGAATTGTAAATACCTATTTGCAAGAGTACAATATTATGCCATTATGAAACTCTCAATTGTATTACTAAGCTGGTGTGTGTGTTTTCAACTGCTTCAGTAATGTCCAACACTCACAACTCTATGGACTGTAGCCCACCAGGCTCTTCAGTCCATGAGATTCTTCAGGCAAGAATCCTGGAGTGAGTTGCCTGCCCTCCTCCAAGGGGTCTTCCCAACCCAGGGATCAAACTAGCGTCTCCTACCTTGCAGGTGGATTCTTTACTGAGCCACCTCGTAAGCCATTCATAACAAGGTTATTTACACTCAACCTCACTTTCTAGCCAATAAGGTAAGGCTAAAATAATTTTAGGTTTGGGGGGTTTTGTATGAAAATAGAACAGCAAAACAAAATAAAAATAATTCACCAAATCAATAATTGACTCTCAAATTATTTTCTACCAACTTTTTTTTCAGTTGAATTTTAACAAAAATGTTACTCTATTATATAAAATATTTATAAATTCTATTTCTCATTGGACTAATAGTCCTTTCTCTTTCATATTTTCAATAATACTAAATTAGTATAGAATCTAAATGTTTGGAATTAATATAATCTATACATATTGAGAAATTTGAATTTTCATGAATCATTGAATCCCTTAACAATTAGTGAATATATATTAAGTGCTTGTTATTGAAATTTTCAAAGATAAGATCTGATTCCTATGCTCATGTGGTAGGAAAAAGATACTAAATAATTTACAAGAGAGTGAAAGATTCATATAGAAGTATAAATAAAGAAACATTCAAATAATTACAATGGGTTGGAATAACAGAGAAGCATTTCCAAAAGAGATGATGTTTGAGCTGAATTCTAAAGGAAAAATAGAATTTTTCTACATGATAATGTTTGGAAGATTATTTCAGGTGAAGGAGTAAGACATGGTTTTCTGAAAAAGAATGACTTATAGAAGGAACCAAAAGTGGTTAAAATGGCTGAAAATGAATGGACATGTAATGGCAGATGAGATTCAGATAGCAATTAGTGACCAGGCTGTGAAGGGCTTATAATGTCAAACTGATGAATTTAAATTTTATTCAATAGACAAGGAGAAATAATTAATGGATTTTTAAGTAGGGGTTATCAGCTGTGTTTTATATCATTTTTAGAAGGAAACATAGAACTTTGGTTGTTAAGTGATGACTAACTTGTAGGAATGAGAAATAACACAAGGTGAAATGTCAGGAGGCAAGTGTGGTCCTTCAGATGAATGATGCTGGAAGGCCAGTCATTCTAGATGTAAGGAAGACAAGGGCCACACAAGTCCCACCAGGAGAGCTACTATTCTCATAGTTCACCCCGAGTCAGAGTCCTGAGGCAAAGAACTACCGTTTCCCAGGAAACTTATATTCTCATCTTCACATTCCAGCAACACTGCAGGGCTTATACTGCCCAGGCTCACGCTAGCAGCAAAGGGGCCAACTAGATCGAGAATCTTTAAAATCACTAGACAGCTTAGATCAACAGTTCTCACATGGTAGCAGGTATCAGAACCACCTAGAGGGGCTTTCATAACACAGGTTGCTGGACTACACCCCCAGAATTTCTGACTCGGTAGATCTGGGGTAGAGTCTGGTGATGCATCTTATTAGCAAATGCCCAGGTGAAGCAGATAGTCTTAGTCCTGAGATGAGAACCTACTGAGAACAACTGGTAGACAAAAATGGTGTAGAATGGGAAGCTATAAAATGAAGAAAAAAGCATACACTTCCAAAAATGTAGGGATATGTTAGAAGAACATTCCTTACAGACCTCTTAGCAGAAGAACCAAAAGGTGAAATAGCATAAATATCCAAAGTTAGAGGCTTAACTCATGAAACAGCATGTCTATGGCTGCATAGTCATCAAAAATGATGTTGTAGAATAATAGTTAAAGAAATGGCACATTGCTAGAGCGTAAGTTAGAATTGAAACTAAAATTCCTTTAAAAAATGTATCTCTGCTTGTGCATACACCTATGAAAGCATGCATAGAACAAAAGGCTAGAAAGACAGTACCCCCGTGTTACCAGTGGTCATCTCTGAGTGACAAAATAAATGACGTATACTTATCTTCCTTAGGTTTGATACGTATCTTCCTAGCATGTAAACTAGAGAAGGCAATGGCACTCCACTCCAGTACTCTTGCCTGGAGAATCCCATGGACAGAGGAGCCTGGTAGGCTGCAGTCCATGGGGTTGCTACCAGTTGGACACGACTGAGCAACTTCACTTTCACTTTTCACTTTCATGCATTGGAGAAGGAAATGGCAACCCACTCCAGTGTTCTTGCCTGGAGANAAAAAAAAAAAAAAAAAAGGAAATTCTGGTTTGGTATTTTCATGAGTTTAATTTTTCAGAGGCTATAGTTTTCTTAAAAGATACATGTGACTGGATGGTATTGGCAAACAGGAGCGGGGGAAAGGCAGGGGCTGGTCTCAGTTTAGGACAAGTCTCAGGGCTGACCCAGCATCTGACTTCATTGGGAAGGGGCACCCGGGTGGAGGCAATAGGGTCAGGGAGCCCAGCGGGACTGCCTCGCCATGTGGCTCGCAGTCTTGAGCTCTGTAGCGATGGGACCTGTTTCTGGGTTTTCTCCGGCCGATCACTCTGACTCAAGCTCCTTCCTGCTGGTGCATACATGGCTCAGCCAAGACGACAGCGAGGATTCTGGGAGGTGATCAGACATGGAGCGTCTCCTCCCGACCTTTCCCAAACTCTTCTGGTTGGTGGTGTCTTGTTAGTTCCGTGTTCCTTACCAGAGCCTCGTGTAGTTAAAAAACTCAAACAAATGATTACTCGGGTGCCAGTCGATGGGCTTTCTCTAGTCCAAAGGAGTCAGTGACCTCTGCCCGCCTCTTCACCAAAACCCTCCGGTGAGAGGAGTCCTCTCTGCACCCAGAGAAGAGGAGCATCTTTATCTCTACAAAGACACAAGAAGGCTCCAAACAGACCAGGTACATTTCCCCCATTTACCACAATGACCTCTACCCCTTATTCTGTCCTTTTCCTCCCAAATTTGCACCCTTTGTCAAGCTCAGCGTGAGTACCTAGGTCTGTTTCTTTGGGTTTTTCTTTCTTAATGGAAACCCCCATGTCACACAAAACATGCATCACATAAATTTCTGTGTCTTTCCGTTGTTAATCCGTCTCATTTTAATTTTGAGATCCAAACTAAGTACCCTCAGAGGATCGCGGGAAACTTTTCCTTCCCAACTGTTACAAATGCTTTGTAGTGCCAATGCTTTCTCTGCCCATCCTGTTTCCTTCACTCTCCCTAAATGTGTGGCTCTTCAGAGTATCCTCCAGTATTGCTTTCTGTGTGGAGATGCAGGCTTCAATCTAGGGATGAAGGCTGATCAACACTTGAATGGGCGGTGACAGTTTCGTGTGTGCTTGTTGCCTGGTGTTTCAGGTTGCGCAAAGAGACACTGAATTCCTGCAACCCTAACAGGAAGCAATAGATTTTAATCAAGTATTAAGAAACTCATGTTTGAAGATCATCCTACTCTGGCTCAACATAGACTAAAGGCAGAATTCTTAGGTGTTGGTATTATTTTTACATATTGTATCTCCTGATTAAAAAAAAAAAAATGAGTGTGTGCATATGTGTGCTCAGTCATTTCTGACTCTTTGTGACTCCATGGACTGTAGCCTGCCAGGTTCCTCTGATCATGAGATTCTCCAAGCAAGAATACTGGAGTGGGTTGCCATTTCTCTCTCCAGAAGATCTTCCTGACCCAGGTATCAAATCCATGTCTCCTGTGTCTCCTGCTTCGGCAGGCAAGTTCTTTACTACTGACCCACCTGGGAAGCCCCCCAAAAGAAAATAAGTGTTGTATATTCCTGCAAACTATTATACAGCTTCACTCTGTATAATGATTGAGAAGTTTAATCATCTGCTTTAACTTAAAATAGATAGTTGATGAGAAACTTTTAAATAGCACATTAGACAAACTGATTGATTTTTTAAAATAAGAAAAGCATTTTCAAGTTCTGAATAACTTTTGGTGTGTAAATACTCCGCCCCTCATCCAGCAAATATATTTAACTATTCATTTGGATGAAGGATGTCATTTGTGTTTTTTAATTGCATTCATATTTATAATTTGCTTCCCAAAGATGTTTTCGCCGATTAAAAAAGAAGCTGCTTTCTATGCCAGCCAGTGTGACCTGTGTGTGACCAACTCTCTCCCTTAAGAAGGAGCTGACTTGTACCGTTCTTTCTTCTTTCTCATTTTTACCCTGAAAGCAGGTGTTACAGCTGTCACGACTCAGCCACAGTAGACTGTGCTAATTAAAACTTACAAACTACATCCATGTGCCATCGCCTCTCTCCTGTGAGGCAATTGTATTTGTTTGTTATGCTACAGGGGAGTAGGGTTAAAGAGGGCCACTGATTTTGCATAAACACAGACCTCAGTGTTTGAAGGCCAGACGGCGTGTACCGCAAGTCTTTGTATTCCCCACCGCGTTTTTCCATAACTGCAAGAACGTGTGCATCAACACTTGTGGAATGATCTGAATCGTCAAGGGAAGGATCTTTGTACACACTGGACGGCGCAGTTTAGGGAGTAAAAGAGGTCTGCTGTAAGAGCACAGGAAACATGTAACCGCTGATAACTTGGGAAAGAAAGATTTGATCACACATCTTTCGCATTGCCGCCAACGTTGCACTGCACTGTGGACCCTCCTTCAGCACCTTGCTCTAAGTTGAGAAACAGCCGTCTAACTGAGGCAAGAGCCCTGTGCACGGTTAGGAGTCGAGACCAGTTAGTGCATTTCCTCTCCAGCTGAACAGATCCGAAGCACAGATATTCCATTGTTTGGCAAAGCATTGGTCAGGGGATGATGGTCTTTAAGATGCAGGGAGCTGAACTGTTTAACTATCTTTTCTAACCTATTCTGACCAGCCAACCAACCATACATAGACTGACATATTTTTACCAAGCATTCATGTCAACCTCCTGAATGTTACCTAATAGTAATTCTTAGAGACACTGCAAATGACCAATTGAGTCTTAAAGGTTGACATGGTTGAAAAAGTAGATAACTCTCCTCTTAGTGCAAATAAGTATGATAAACCTGTTCTAGCACAGAGAATACTGAGCGTTGTTTCCCAAATTGCTTTCAGTGTAACACTTGCTTAGAAAGAGGACAATGAAAGACATATATTGAACCTTAAAAAATATCAAATTTTTATTATAAAATTTGTAAGGGATTTTTAAGTGATTGCTAAAAAATGATATTCCCTGGCCTAAGATTGTTGTTGCGTCTGACTCTTTTGTGACCCCATGGACTGTAGACCTCCAGGCTCCTCTGGGATTTTTGCCTGGGATTTCCAGGCAAAAAATACTAGATGGTTTGTCATTTCTTCTCCAGGGTATCTTCCTGACTCAGGGATGAAACCTGCATCTCTCCTACCTGGCAGATGGGTTCTTTACCATTGAACCACCAGGTAAGGCCCATGGTTGTGATATACAGTGGAAAAACTTAAGTGTAAGTACTGCAATTAGACGTTTGCTAGAACTGAAAGGGAGAAAAGGCTTGCACCACTTGTACTAACCAAATCCAGGCAAAACTGTAGCAATAATTGGTCAAAATGTGAAGATTCAGGAGTTTGCCTGCTTCCATTTGGATTTAATTATAATTTATTTGAGAATCAACACTTTTTCCTGCTCAGATATTTTTCAATGCTTGTTAAGTTAATCTTTTAAGAAAGGATTAGCAGATGTTGATAGAAGTATTCCATTAAGGCTAATTTTGAAACACTATCTATCATATTTGACAAGATTCGTATCAGTTGAAGTCTTCTATCAAATCTTCAAATCTAGTGATAATAAGCTACAAAAGCCACCAGAATAACCCACTTGATTTAGCAAATTCTTCATTATGCCACAGCACATTTTTAAAAGTTCATGCAGTGTAGTAGAATGTGTTCTGAGCTGGGCTAAGAACTAGTTACAGAAACAAAGGTGAATCACTCGAGCTCTTTTGACGCCTCTACAACTTCATTGAAAAATTGGGAAGGATAAGAGCTACTCTAAGTCCATTGGCTTATTTTAATAAATTAACAGATGAGAACATTTGAAACACTGGATGAGATTTGTGAAACTATGGAAGTTTTTGATAATCTAATATTATAGTTTTCTGTAACACTATAAAACTAGAGAAATTTTATCATCTATGAAAACATACATTTTGTAAATTTTTACTCTATTTCTTACATNTTGAAACACTGGATGAGATTTGTGAAACTATGGAAGTTTTTGATAATCTAATATTATAGTTTTCTGTAACACTATAAAACTAGAGAAATTTTATCATCTATGAAAACATACATTTTGTAAATTTTTACTCTATTTCTTACATACATAAAATTTCCTTGCAATTATACTTCTCTGTTTAAACATCAAGCATCCCTGATGCTCTTGATAAGTCAGTGTAAATGAGGCAATAAGACTCGGCTTCATGAAAGCTGAATTTCTGAAATTGGCCTTTATTGCAGAAACCACGTAAAGCTTGATGCTCTAAATATTGTAAACATCCTGATGACTTTGAGAAACATAACGATGAATCTATTTACCCCACCACTTAAAAGCATCAATACATTGTTTTCACAATGCTCACATTCACACCAAAGTGCAAATGTCCATGGAACTTTATGTACTTTTTTGCAACTTCCTGTGTGTCTATGATTACTTCCCAATAGAAAGTTTAGAAATAGAACAAAAACAAAAGCAAAAACTCAAGTACTTAAGAGAGTGTACCATCTTGAAATAAAGATCAGTATAAACAGGTGTAATTTTAAATTATTTAATATTTTAATGAGGTACAATTATATTGGGGCTTCCCAGGTGGGTCAGTGATAAAGAATTCACCTGCCATGCAAGAGATGAAGGTTCGACTTCTGGGTTGGAAAGATTCTGCGGAAAAGGAAGTGGCAACCCACTCCAGTACTTTTGCCTGGGAAATCCCATGGACAAAGGAGCCTGCTAGGCTGCAGCTATGAAATTAAAAGATGCTTACTCCTTGGAAGGAAAGTTATGACCAACCTACAGAGCATATTCAAAAGCAGAGACATTACTTTGCCAACAAAGGTCCGTCTAGTCAAGGCTACGGTTTTTCCAGTGGTCATGTATGGATGTGAGAGTTGGACTATGAAGAAAGCTGAGCACTGAGGAATTGATGCTTTTGAACTGTGGTGTTGGAGAAGACCCTTGAAAGTCCCTTGGACTGCAAAGAGATCCAACCAGTCCATTCTAAAGGAGATCAGTCCTGGGTGTTCTTTGGAAGGAATGATGCTAAAGCTGAAACTCCAGTACTTTGGCCACCTCATGAGAAGAGTTGACTCATTGGAAAAGACTCTGAAGCTGGAAGGGATTGGGAGTAGGAGGAGAAGGGGACGACAGAGGATGAAATGGCTGGATAGCATCACTGACTCGATGGACGTGAGTTTGAGTGAACTACGGGAGCTGGTGATGGACAGGGAGGCCTGGTGTGCTGCAATTCATGGGGTCACAAAGAGTCGGACATAACTGAGTGACTGAACTGAACTGAGGCTGCAGTCCATACAACAACAACAACAATATTGAAAAATGTCCTAAGTAGAAGACTTTTGGAACTTCTTTCAATTAGAATTCAAGAATAATGACATAATTACCAGGTAATGCACTGATGCTTCCAGGAATGAGGTGTCAGATTAAGGCCTTTTGTCTTATGGAATATAAACTTTTAAAAGGAGTTGTTCATATTTGTCTAATTTAGTTCTCAAAAGTTTCATTTTGGTTAATTCTTGAACTTTGGAGTCAAAAGACAAAGAAATACTCTTGTTACTCTTGCTCTTTAGCTTTTTTTTTTTTTTTTGGTCTTAATATGCCTATTCCCTTAGTTGTATCCTCTTGACTGATAGTAATGAGGGTGAAAAGTGGTTACTATACATCTACTTCTGCTTTATTGACTATGCCAAAGCCTTTGACTGTGTGGATCACAATAAACTGTGGAAAATTCTGAAAAAGATGGGAATACCAGACCACCTAACCTGCCTCTTTAGAAATCTGTATGCAGGTCAGGCAGCAACAGTTAGAACTGGACATGGAACAACAGACTAGTTCCAAATAGGAAAAGGAGTACGTCAAGGCTGTATATTGTCACCCTGCTTATTGAACTTCTATGCAGAGTACATCATGAGAAACGCTGGACCGGAATCAAGATTGCCGGGAGATATATCAATCACCTCAGATATGCAGATGACACCACCCTTATGGCAGAAAGTGAAGAGGAGCTAAAGAGCCTTTTGATGAAAGTGAAAGAGGAGAGTGAAAAAGTTGGCTTAAAGCTCAACATTCAGAAAACGAAGATCATGGCATCCGGTCCCATCACTTCATGAGAAATAGATGGGGAAACCGTGGAAACAGTGTCAGACTTTATTTTGGGGGGCTCCAAAATCACTGCAGATGGTGACTGCAGCCATGAAATTAGAAGGCGCTTACTCCTTGGAATAAAAGTTTTGACCAACCTAGATAGTATATTCAAAAGCAGAGACATTACTAAGGTCTGTCTAGTCAAGGTTGTGGTTTTTCCAGTAGTCATGTATGGATGTGAGAGTTGGACTGTGAAGAAGGCTGAGCGCCGAAGAATTGATGCTTTTGAACTGTGGTGTTGGAGAAGACTCTTGAGAGTCCCTTGGAGTACAAGGAGATCCAACCAGTCCATTCTGAAGGAGATCAACCCTGGGATTTCTTTGGAAGGAATGATGCTAAAACTGAAACGAGTTGACTCATTGGAAAAGACTCTGATGGTGGGAGGGATTGGGGGCAGGAGGAGAAAGGGAGGACTGAGGATGAGATGGCTGGATGGCATCACAGACTCGATGGACGTGAGACTGAGTGAACTCCGCGAGATGGTAATGAGCAGGAGGCCTGGCGTGCTGCGATTCATTGGGTAGCACAGAGTCGGACACGACTGTGTGACTGAACTGAACTGACTGACACTCTTCATGATTAACTGCGGTCCTTGATACTGGAGAATAGAATAAAGCCTTAGTTTGTTTTGGCACAATTCCTAATGTAAAAGGGTACTAAATGCAACTTTTCCTAATTTTTTCAGTTTAGTATGAAAAACAAAACACTAAATACCCAGTACTCACTCATTCCAAAGAACGATGTTAGCTCATCTAGACATAGGATCAAGTTGTTATTATTATTACTATTATCATTGCTGTTAATAGGTTGTCACCCTTTTAATAGACTTAATAGATCATTAAAATCTGTTTTTGCAACCCTTTGCTCACTTTCCATCCTAAAAATATTAAAAAGGATGGCTAGAGCTGGAAAATCCAGATAATAACTATACTGGGGCAAGTTGAAACTCATACACGACAAGGGTTAAGGGGTATGTTTTCCATGAACCAGATATTGTGCAAATGAAGGCAGACAGGTCTACCAGAGGAGTGACAGTTAAAATTGGCTAGCCAGAAAATCCCTCCCATGTCATAATAACTCCAAGAAAATGCCTATAGAGTTCTATCAATAAACCACGAAAGAGGGTGTCAATACACTGACACTATCAGGTCTGTACCAATCACATAAGATATCTCTTTCTCTCATCTGTATTTACCCTCGGCCTAAGTGCAAGCTGGTTTTAGAAAAGGCAGAGGAACCAGAGATCAAATTGCCAATATCTGATGGATCATTGAAAAAATCAAGAGAGTTCCAGGAAAAACATCTGTTTCTGCTTTATTGACTATGCCAAAGACTTTGACTGTATGGANTCCAATGGCCTTTTTTTTACAGAAATAGAAAAAAAAATCCTAAATTCACCTGGAATCACAGAAGACAGAATAGTCAAGGTGGTCATGAGGAAGAAAAACAAAGCTGGCAGCATCACATTTCTTGATTTCAAAATATTTGGCAAATCTACAATAATTAAATTTGTAATGTATCAGCAGAAAAACAGACATATAGACTAATGGAACACGATACAGAGCCCAGAAATAAATTCATGCATGTACGGTTACTAATTTTTTATGGGGTGCTGAAAACACACAATGGGGAAATGTCTCTACAACAACTGGTGTTGGGAAAAACTGGATATCAACAGAATCAAATTGGACCCCTACCATAAACCATACACAAAAATTAATGCAAAATGGTTTAAAGACCTCAACATAAACCTGTAACTGTAAAACTCCTGGAAGAAAGAGTAATGGAAAAGCTATTTGACATTGGTCTTAGAAACGATTTCCTGGATATGACACCAAAAGCACAGGAAACAAAAGCTAAAATGAACAAGTGGGATTACGTTAAACTAAATATGGTCCACACAGCAAAGGAAACAATCAATAGAGTAGAAAGCCAAGCCACAGAATGGGAGAAACTATTTATAAACTATGTTTGATAAGGGGTTAATTTTCAGAATATATAAGGAACTCCTACAAATCAGTAGCTGTAGATACATAACTCAGTGTTTTAAATGGGCAAAAGACTTGAATGGATACCTGCCAAAGAAGACATGCAAATGGCCAACAAATATTGGAAAAGATACTCAATATCATTAATTATCAGGGAATTATAAATCAAAACTACAATGAGTTATCTGCAGCCATGAAATTAAAAGACACTTACTCCTTGAAAGGAAAGTTATGACCAACCTAGACAGCATATTAAAAAGCAGAGACATTACTTTGCCAACAAAGGTCCGTCTAGTCAAGGCTATATTTTTCCAGTGATCATGTATGGATGTGAGAAGATAAAGAAAGCTGAGTGCAGAAGAACAGATGTTTTTGAACTGTGGTGCTGGAGAAGACTCTTGAGAGTCCCTTGGACTGCAAGGAGACCCATCCAGTCCATTCTAAAGGAGATCAGTCCTGGGTGTTCATTGGAAGGACTGATGTTGAAGGTGAAACTCCAATACTTTGGCTACCTGATGCGAAGAGCTGACTTATTTGAAAGTATCCTGATGCTGGGAAAGATTGAAGGCAGGAGGAAAAGGGGATGACATAGGATGAGATGGTTGGATGGCATCACCGACTCGATGGACATGGGTTTAGGTAAAGTCTGGGAGTTGGTAATGGACAGGAAGGTCTGGTGAGTTGTGGTTCATGGGATCGCAAAGAGTCAGGCATGACTGAGAGACTGAACTGAACTGAATGCTATGGGACCCAAAGGAGAGTTGAAAGTGAAAGTGTCTCAGTCATGTCCAACTCTTTGAGACCCCATGGACTATACAGTCCATAGAATTCTCCAGGCCAAAGTAGCCTTTTGGAATGGGTAGCCTTTCCCTTCTCTAGGAGATCTTCCCAACCCAGGGATCAAACCCAGGTCTGCTGCATTTCAGGTAGAAAATCTTTACCCGTGGAACCACAGGGGAACCCCAAGAATATTGGAGTGGGCAGCCTATCCTTTCTGGAGCAGATATTTCTGACTTAGGAATGAAACCAGCATCCCCTGCATTTCAGGAAGATTCCTTACAAACTGAGCTATCAGAGAAGCCCAACGGAGAGTTAGGGAGTGAAATAAAAGATAAAATGAGGGCAGAGAAAGGAAGTCAATCACACACGTGCATGTAGTGTACATTTTCCAGGCACGCAGAAGGCACTGCACAGATTTAAATTGAATGCATTCGTTTTATCCCTTAAAAAAAAAAAAAAGTCTTGGCCATGAACAGGATATATGAGATCTTAGTTCCCCAACCAGGGATCAGACCTTCACCCCTTGCACTGGATGTGTGGAGCCTTAATCACTGAACCACCGGCAAAGTCCCCTTCATCCATTTTTTTCTTTCCATCTTATGTTTCTCTGTTTTGCCACTATGCAAAGTTGTATCATCAATGTTATTTTTCTCATCTTGTATTTTTTTTTAACTTTAGTGGAAAGAAACACTCTAGTGATATCATTGAGTCCTCATGGAGTATCAGTACTTGTACATCTGACTATCTAAACTGGATGCATTTTCACAAAGCCTGGAAACCTTGTGAGAAGACTGAGCGTCAATGGGAAGAACTGAATCAATGACCTGTGAGTCGAGATTGAAGGTACCAGGGGCATCCAGGTGCCTGAAGCTGCAGATAGACCCTGGCAGACCTGCAACCTGACTTGGTAATTAACCACATTTTAGACCTTATTATGAACAGTCTTTAACTTATTTTGGCCTCAGTTGGGACATCATCTGATGTCTTGAGACAAAAAGAGCTCACATTAATCTATAGCATAGTTACTGGTTTGGGGTGTCTTCTTTGCACCCCTGTCATCCTGGTCTTCAGTTCATGTTTTCAGGACCCACATATTAATGGTATATTACTGATGGAGAGGAGAAAATGTACATTTTGTACATTAGTATTTGTGAAGCCTAACAGATACTGAAAGCTCCTTGAGAAACGAGATGATATTTCAGAAGAATCACATCAACTTAAGGCCATACTATTCCCTGGTGACTCAACTAGTGAAAAAACCCTTCTCCCAATGTAGGGAGTGCAAGAGATAAGGGTTTCATCCCTGGGTTGAGAGGATCCCCTGGGGAAGGAAATGGCAATATGCTCCAGTAGTCTTTCCTGGAAAATTCTAGGAAAGGAATTTGGTGGGAGCCAGGTGGGCTGCGGTCCATGGGGTCACAAAGAGTTGAAGATGACTGAACATCCATACATCAGGGGGATTCCATGGTACATGGAAACCTTTCCGAAAGTTAGCAAAGGAACAGAAGTGTCCATAATAATCATTCTCTCTTTTTCATCTTCCCTTACTAAACTCTGAGCCACTAGGGAAGATATTGAGGTGTTTTGGGGGTGTTTTTGTTTTCTTAATTATTTTCTCTGGGAAAAATAATTTGACCAATAAATTCTCCTAGAGATATAATAATGATGGAATTCACCATGTGATCCTGCCCAGAATGCTTGAGTTCAATTACAAAGAAAAGGTTTCTAAGACAACAGCTTGAAGTTTAAATCATGTACTTTGAGCCAGGAAAAGTTACAGAAGAGAGCATTTCTTCCACCCTAAAGTCATTGGGATTGTAGTCACTTGCTTTGACCTCTGGTAAGGCTGGTCACAAAAGACAAAAGACTTAGTGTTTTAGCTTCAAACAGGCCTCCTCCACTTAACAAACATATGCCTGCGTTAATCAATCTCAGCCTCAGTTTCCTCATCTGCCAAGTCCCCATTATCTTCTTCAAGGAAATAATGAATTAAAAATAAAAGATCTTACCCTTTCCTCGCACACAGTAAATTCATTATAGATGTTAGCTGTTTTCTCAAAAACAGCAGCATTCAAAGGGCCATGGGAAGGGGGGCCCAAGGGAGACTAGAACTGCATCTTCATAGAGAAAATGGGAGAAGACATCAGGCAGCCTGGAGAAAACATCTAGGAGGTATGAGAGCCACCAATGAAACGCTGCATTCCTTCACCTGAGGTCTCCCACCTCACCCACTCTCTGACTGTGGCAAATGTAAGAGGGCTTTTGTCTGGCTCAGATAATTTGTATCTATCTGCAGGATTAACTCTAGGGAGGCCACAGTGCCGCTGACCACCAGGAAAGGGGTGCCCTATGGAAGCCTCAGAATTTAGGGAGATTGCGTGCACAGTAGGCGCACCAAAGCTTTTCCCATGACACCCTCCGTTCAGTTCAGTTCAGCTGTTCACTCGTGTCCGACTCTTTGCGACCCCATGAACCACACTAGGAAAGAACAATTGGGCACAGGCTATGGGCCAGCTGGATAGACTGGCAGTGCCAATGGGCTCTCACAAGTTTGGTATGTACCTCATCTGGGCTCCTGGGTAATTTAAGGATAAGTTTTTGAAAGCTACTTTTCTAAAATTAAGTGTATATATATATAT
>SJYV01034926.1:0-18134 GCA_006410875.1 Neotragus pygmaeus | reverse complement strand
TATATATATATATATATATATATATATATATATATATATATTGCAAAAATACAGAAATGCTTTACAAAACATAAAGGCAGGGAAGTAGCTAGATTTGGAGGAAGAAACCAGCAGGATCCCAGGTGGCACTGTTTGTCTGGACTCTCTCTGCCCTGGTTTAGTTGAGTTTCTTTCTCTGGCAGGTAAGACTGCCATCCCATAGCCCCTGGGTTCCTGTCTCCTCTACTCAGAGACAGGCTGCTTCCAGGTTTCAATTCCACTTTCCCAAGAGAAAGACTGGGAGAGAGAGGTTCAATTTACATTTCATGTCCACGCCTATCTTCAGATTCAAAAATGTGTGTGTGTGCCTGTGTGTGTACAAAGTTGCCATAGACCCAACTCCATGGAAGCAGTTCTCCAAGAGAAAGAACCTTTGTGAGTTGGGCATATGAGATTCTCTATTGCAGCACTCCAAACATCACTTGGGGATGTTATGTCATATTGTAAGTATGAAGCCTTGCATCACCACTTAGAACCCAGATGACAGTCAAGCACAGGCTCAGCTATGTTTGTCCCATATTAATTTTTGCATCACTTTCCATAGGTACACAAAGTATCTAAACTACCCTACTAAATTAATTACCTGTGATGCAAGATTGTCTTGTCAAACCTGTTCAGACTTCTGTTTTTCTTTCTGTCTCAACCAATTTCTGTGCTGCAGTTATTATTTTTTACATATTAAGAAAATGATTAATTGAGAAAGCATGAAAAACAGTTTGTTGTAACTTTAAATACCTTTAAATCCATACATAGGAATGAGCTATTTGATCATCTGATTTCCTGAAGTAGAAGGCTCATTTTTTATTTTAAGTTGCTTCGATTTGTATCCAGAAAGAATGGTACTAGTCCGTTTGTAAGAAAGCCTCTTTTCCAAAACCACTTAAGCCACTTGGGTGCTCTTACCAGCAGTGTTCAGTAAAGGCAATCTCAGTCATTCACCTCACCCTGATGCGGTTCTGCAAGTGCACCTGTAGCTATTACGTTTGGAACCCAAGAGCTTGTTTTAGTGAATCAGTTTTGGTCTCTTATTTGCAACAACACCACTGCACGTGGCTTTTAGGCTTTCATGTGGTTCTATGTGGGCCATTGTTGAGATTCACTGACTTTTTTTGCTCTGCCCGTTGAGTTAGAAACTACCCAAGCAAAGATTGGACAAGACTACCCAAGATGATTCATGTGTAGTGCAATGGTTTGAGATGGGGCAGTTTTTGTAACTTCTGAAGGCTAAGCATATTTCCAGCCATGATGGATGCATTCCAAAGAGCACCTCATGTTTTATTCTGACAGTGACTTTCAGTGTTTTAACTCAACAGTCTCAGTTGTTTGAGACCCTTCAACAGCTGTGAGAAGCTGGAGCATCCTAGAGACAGACCAGAGTATGAATGAAGCGCCACTTCAGAATGTGTTTATGAACTTTCAGCTCTCACGTTTTTCTATACTTGATAACTCTAGTGTCTTTTTTTTTCCTCCTCTTCCAATTTTAGGTTCTCTAGTTGCTGCATGTCTAAGGGACAGGAAGTCTGAAATTTGAAACCCACCCAGTTCACTGTCCTTTCCCTTTCAGTCACTGTGAGAGGAAGCTAGACGTTTCAGTAACACCATGTTTCAATTATTTTTATTTTAGACCACATGGGCAGAGACTGGTCACCACTGTTTGACAGGATGTTGCTGTGTCTTCTTGGTAGGGGTCCACTGCTCTTCAAAGAGAGAGATTTGGGTTCTTTTGACTCTTAAAAAAAAATGTTAGCCACACACACAGAGAAAACACCACACAGGGATACATGTCTGGGTGAGAACTTTGGAATGAGGCAAGCTTTCCAGTTATATTCTCTTGCTGAAGAGGGGAATATCTTATTTCATGTGAGTTCAAGAAGCTCAGTTGCCTAATATTACGAAAGATATAAATCCACAGTCCCTTTCCGATAACCCTGAGGTCAGAGGTAACCCCTCATTCAGAGCTACTCAGATCACATGCACTCCATGTTGCACAGTACACCAGGCAGATCTGAGCAGAGCTAGAGTAAAACACATTCATAACTTCTTCCTAATGTGTCTAATAAGGATAGCTAAAGATTAAAGCCACTCCCACATAAATTCTGCTTGGGATTTCCATAAAATCTGTTCCTTTAAGTTCAGATTTTGCCTCCACTTAGGTCAAAAAAAGCTCTTGGTGTTCCGAGTTTGTTGGATTTTGCATTTGCAAGAAACGGATTGTGGTTCTATCTTCCTAAATTGTAGGCATACTGTAGATAGATATGATTGATGAGTTAAATGAATGACTGACTGACTGAATAAATGAGAGAATACATAGTCTTTTTTTTATAAAGTAGAAAATAAAGAGGATAAACTATATTAAGACTTAATAGGCTGCCTAAATGCGGAAGTGAACTTTAAAGGGGAGGTTGTCCCAAGTGAAGAGGCAACTTATCTCCTAGCTCATCACTGCACACGTGCTTGGGACCAGGGTATTCAGGTTTCATATTCAATTCTGTGTATCTTCAATTTACTCCCATCGCCAGTATTCCTAAGCTTTCTCCTTATAGCTCATTGTGACTATTGACCACAGGTTACTTTTTCACCCAGAAAAACATGATACACAGGAAAACAGATGATTGCGAGTACAGGCTTTGCTTCTACAGAAACAGATGTTGCTTACTTTTGAAGGACTTTTGCCAGTATTTCACCATTAAAAGGGCCTTTTGGCTTATAAAGATTGCCACACCCCCTGCGATTCTTTCACTCATAGAGTGCTCTGCACATTTTAAAGGGCTGTTATGCTTTGAAGATTTACTGTATTGCATGTTTGATACCATTAGGAAGAATAAGACTAGAAAACAGAAACACACTGGAACATCAGTTATATATGTGACCTTCACCTTGAAGAAGTCGTTCATCCCTTTAAACTGCCTTCCGGCTGACTACTGGGAGTAGGCGCTCCCTTCTGCCCGGTCAGCAAGTCAGTTATTCCAGGGCGGCCATTTCCCAGCTTTGCCAAGAACTGTTCTGCATTGCACCTGCTGTCTTAACCTGTTTATTCACACTGCTCACTCCCATTATAAAACAAAACAAAACAAAACTACTTTGAATGAAAAATTGTATAATTGCCTTAATTAAGAAAAATTCTTGTAATTTTGGTTAAAAATCTCAAGTTTTCTCAGAAAGTTCATTCTTTGCCTCAGCCTTACTACTCTATCATATGATGGACATTTTTGCTTTAAATGATTATCTTAAACTCAGTTTTCTAAACAGCATTTAACCTTCTGTGGAGAGGATTAGAAAGTCATTTTAATCCATGTTTAAAGTAGGTTGGCACTTTTTCCTCCACATCAGAGGGGGAAAATTCTCTTTCGTCACTCATAGGCGCTTTTAAAATATGTTTCTGCCATGCACTGATGTCTTTCACCAAAGCACCAGTTTCTCCATGGGAAAAAAAAAAAAAAAAAAACACTTTGGAACTCCAATAAGTTCAACATGACAGAGGCCTTGCACACTCCCAAAATGTTTGCCTTGCAAAGCCACATGAAAGGCATCTTCTCTCCCCCTAGCCAGCTTGTTTCAGCATCCCTGCAGTCTGCCAAGATTAATAGAGGTGTAAAAGTCATGTGTTCAACACCGAGCCTATTTATTAAGGAGGGAGGTGAAGAGAAATAAGTGCTAGGAAGGAGCTGTTGAGAGGCAGGATGGTTCTGTTGCTGATAAAACGTAGGGGAAAAAAATTTTTTTTCCACCAGAAAGAAAGTCAGGGTTAGCTAAACAGATTTAAGCTTGCATTGTTATCTACAGGCTACACGGATGTGTTTATTAGCATTATAAACGAATAAAACACTCAAAAGTGTAAGTGGGTGGGCACAGGTATTTCTTTCTAGAAAGAAAGAAAAATTATTTTGACCTCCCAGATGCCGCATAGATGGCTTCAATCGCTCTGTCCATATTTCACAATTAAAACTAGAAAATGGACCCATTGGCTAAATTCCTTGGCTCCCAGAAACACATCCATTTACTTCTAAACAGATTAATCCCCTTACCTGGAATGGGAGACAGATAGATTAACTATATGGATTTTACCATTTAGACCAACAAAATGAGGCTTTGTTCAAATGAAGGGAGTTTCTCCAACATGGTCTCTATGTGGAGCCATTCCAGACATCAACACTCCATGTTTGAATCTAGTAGGGTTTGCAGACAAATATTGGTGGCGATAACGACTGTCCCTTCAGCTTCAGTCACACAGGAGCAGTGCTGTGCCAAATGCCCTCGACAGATCCTAAAACATTTGCATCAACACCGGAACCACAAGCACCTAAGGCAATGTTCAAATAAACAAAACAAAACACCAAAAAAAAAAAAAAAAAAAAAAAAGGCAGCACTTCTCGGTGTCTCCTCTGCTTTAAAATGAGACAAAACCAGTGTCCCAGCCTCTCTGGTCTGTCAAGATTCTCACGCCTTAGATTTGGCTTTGAAGACAGACTGATGATATATTGACCGTGGTTTACTAATTCAAAATTAGAAATGTATGGTTTGCTAAAAATAAGTCTACAACCAGCATGTGAAAACACAGGACTGTGCAAGAAAATTCCAGACACGTGGCCATCTCAGACTGAGATCTTTTCGTCCACACACATCATTTTTTAAAGGAGGAAACTGAGATAAGTCTAGTAGCTACATACTGACTGGCCTGGAACCAGGAATTGTGCTCTCTGCTCTACTGAGGACTTCTCTCCTTTATTCTTGACTCAAAAAAAAAAAAAAATCCAAGTACCAATATCATGAATATATCAAGTAATCAGAGTCATAAAGAGAAGAAAACAATGTTCACAGCCAGGAAGAATTCAAAGGTAACTCCCGGATGTAAATACAGGAGAGAAAAACTAGAATAGGATGATTTGTTCCTCAGACACAGCAGGGAAATTATCCAAGATGAAGTCAAAACTATGCAAATGTGATTGGGTGCTGAATGCAAAAATCTCTGAAAGCAGTTCTGAGCAGGAGTTGGTGGTGGGGTCTTAATGAATTCCTTGGTGGATTTCATGTAGCTTAGGGAAAAGATATCCTTAGTTCTCAGGCATTTGCTGGGGTGACTCATCAGTGAAGGTCAGCAGATAGAAACGTGTTTGTCTTTTTATGCTCACTTTTCCAACACCTTTGCAGAAACTAAATGCACCTTAATTGAGAACCTTGATTTTTCTTCTTGCCTTTTGTAGCTTCTTGCTGAAAAAATCCTTAATTTCTTTCATCCTCTTCCATCCCCAGTACTTTCTGCATGGAAACATATTGTCTTCTTGTCTTATTTCCCAAGGAGAGAGTCTCTGACTAAGAATTTTCAAGTGTTTTCAGGAGAGGGTTCAGTAACTGAGAATTTAAGAAACTTTAAGCCAGAAGGGGCTGTTAGTGTAGTGATTCTCCACAGGGATGATCCCCACTGGGAAGAGTTAGCAAAGTCTGGGGACATTTTTGAGTCACAATTTGCTGTCTTAATTGAGTGGGAGTGGCCGTAACATCCAGCTTGTATAGTCCAGGCAGGATGCTAAACATTCTGCACTGCGCAGGGCAGCCCTCATAACAGAGGATTCCCCTCAACTGACAGTAGTGTCTAGGTTGAGGCATGACACCCGACCTGGAGTCTCAGTCGGTAAAGAATCTGCCTGCAAAGCAAGAGACCACTCGCAGCGCAGGAGTTCAATGCCCGGCCTGGAAGATCCCCTGGAAAAGGAAACGGCAACCCACTCCAGTATTCTTGCCTGGAAAATTCCATGGACAGAGGAGCCTGGCGGGCTACAGTCTGTGGGGTCACAAGGGTTGGATACGACTGAGTGACTCAACCAGCAGAGGTGCAGGGAGGTTAAGCCATGCTCTGCAGTGTTAAGCCCAACCCTAAACACTTTGTCTCTTGACTCCCCTTCTAGTGCTCTTCTGTGTAATAATTGGAACTACTATTAATATTTGCTTTGTTCATTCTTGAGGCTGGTTCCAATTTTCTACTAACGATCGTCAATATTCTCAAAAGAAATGAACTCCATTGTGTTCTCTCAATTTGTGAACATTTTTGAAAACAACTAATTTACCAGCTTTTTAAAAAAAAAATTAAGAAAAAGTAAGGGAATTGAGTTATACCTTCAATGATCTCTCATTAACATCTGATGAAAGTGAATTCAGAGGGGGTCATAGGCTAGTTTATATACTTGTTGCTATTGATATAGTTCAAAAAATGTAGAGCAAACATCTCAAATTTAAGAAACATGAGATGAGAGAGGAAAGCATTAAGAGTATGGAATGTAATTCTCTAGAAGGTTTTTCCTAATGAAACAAGCATACATCCCAGCATCATTCTTTCCTTATCTCTTCTTTTCTGGCTTCTCATGCAGAGGGGGAGAAATAGACAACTGGACGCCACTGTGTGAACCTCCCCAGCCGCTATCTCTTGGTCTCATGGAGACCATGTATGCACACGTGCTTAATCGTTAGGTCATGCCCAACTCTTTGCAACACTTTGAACTTAGACTGTACCTCACCAGGTTCTTCTGTCCATGGGATTTTTCAGGCAAGAATACTGGAGTAGGTGGCCATTTTCCTCCTTCAGGGGATCTTCCTGACCCAGAGATAGAACCTGAGTCTGCCATGTCTCCTGCATTGCAGGCAGATTCTTCACCTGTTGAGCCCAAAACTTTGTAAGTTATTCGTTCAAAATAAAATTGTATTTCAACCAAACCATATTATTGGAAGTTTCAGAAGATTTTACTTCCTGATCTGAATTTTCTGGGGTTTGGTGACCTTGTACTTTTTTCATGATATTAAAATCATATAGATGTAGAGTCTCCCCTCCAGTACAGGCAGAAATAGCATGGATTCTACACATTTGAACATATTCATTAATTTCCTGGCTTCTCATGAGTCAGGGTCCTTCCAAGTTTCAGCTTGTCAAATTAAGGATGGAGAGGAGAACGAATTTTCTTTTCTGAGAGTGGCTCCTGAATAATCTCTAATCACTTAAATTAAAAAAAAAAATAATGACCTATATTTCAGCTGTATGTCAGCCTTTATACAAACACATTGATTATTCATCTATAACACACGTCCACAATAAGTCTACTCAACAGATTCTCTCCCAATAAGTTACCTGTCCCTAGTTATTTGCAAGGGCTTCCCAGGTGATGCTAGTAGTGAAGAACCCACCTCCCAGTGTAGATGAAGTAAGAGACATGGGTTCGACCCCTGGGTCAGGGAGATCTCCTGGAGGAGGGCATGGCAATCTACTCCAGTATCCTTGCCTGGAGAATTCCATGGGCAGAGGAGCCTGGCTGCAGTTCATAGGGTCACAAAGAATCAGACATGACTGAAGCGACTTAGCATGCACTCAGTTATTTGCAAGCAGTTTTCTACAGAAGTTATTAAGAACCTGGGCTTGCAATTTGCCACTGATGTGGTGGGCTCTGTGGACTGAGCCTTTTACATATAGGATCTGGTGCTGTCTCTGCATAGACATGTTTAGAATGGAGTTGAATTCACAGATAACAACCTGAATATCTCATTCATTCTCTCATTCATTCTAGCACCTAATGCATAATAACACGTGAAACGTTATCTGTTAAATGAATAAATCTAAATCTGCCATTTAGTGTTAGGCCCCTAGAGGAGACTGATGTTGATTTATGTGTGATTCTTTAATCTCAAGCCCAATGTTTGGCAAATATTTGAACTACAATTAAACAGCTCCTAAAATGAATTTCCCAATTAAAAAAAAAAAAACATAATTCTTTTGAACCTTTGGTTTCCAGTATAAAACCTTGACTCACATGGAAATAGTTGAGAAAATGTGTATGAAATTGAAAGTCTTAAAGAATAACAGATTTATTTGTATCTTTTTGTGTAATATGGTATCTCTAGAATGTCATCCCTGGCCACTTCCTAGCCCTTTCATTCATCTTATCAAACATTCAATGTGATCAGCAGACACACTGAGTCCAAAGTTCGGCTGCCTTGGACCAAGTCTTAGGTCTCTGCCCCCTAAGAGTTGTCATCAGATATTAATACAGTGCTTGATTCCTCTTGCGTGTGGGTCCTTTATCATCAAGTGGCGATAACGTGTGTTCCCACCACAGGCATTCACTGTAAACATTGAGGGACTTAATATAGCTTGTAGAATAAAACTTGGCATAACAAATGTTATATAGATTAACTGTAATTCCCGAAGTACGTGCACAATTTTCCCAGATGATATTCCCACATTCAGGTTGTAAAACTCTGTAATGGTTATTTAAGGATTCTTTCTCTTTCTACTCTAGCATCTTTGCTCAAAGTGTAAAATATTGTGTCATTTACTCAAAACTGAGCTCTTATGTGCCAGCTCTAAATTCTGTAAAGCTCTTATCCTTAAATTCAAAAATGAAGAAATTTAAAAAATTAAAGAAAGAAAGAAAAGGGTAAAATATAAAAGAAAATGGACATGGTACTATGGGAGCAGGAAGCAAAAGGCAGGAAAGCTAGTTAATTTTGTTGGTGTGTGTTGGTAGCTATGCCTGTGGGACTCTGGGAGCATGGACGGGGGGGTGAAGGGCTGGGTAGGTGGGGAGGGCGGGGGTGAGGCACAGCTTTTGCACAGGAGGCAGCAGTTGAATGGATCCTTCAAGACAGGAGGAGAAAAGGAAGTGATCATATAATTTTTTTTTTTNTGAGCATTCTTTGACATTGCCTTTCTTTGGGATTGGAATGAAAACTGATCCTTTCCAGTCCTGTGGCCACTGCTGAGTTTTCCAAATTTGCTGGCATATTAAGTGCAACACTTTCAGAGCATCATCTTTTAGTATTTGAACTCTTTAGTTACCTTAATTGAAACCTTTCTATCAATTATTTTTATCCTGTTTAAACTTCTAAGCATTTATTAGGAGTTTCATCTTTTCCTTTTTTTTTTCATTTCTCTTCTTTTCTCAGCTATTTATAGGGCCTCCTCAGACAACCTTTTTGTCTTTTTGCATATCTTTTTGTTGGGGATGATTTTGATCACAGACTCATGTACAATGTTATGAATGTCCATCCATAGTTCTTCATGCACTCTATCTATCATATCTAAACCCTTGAATCTATTTGCCATCTCCTCTGTATAATCAAAAATTGATTTGATTTAGGTCATATCTGAATGGTCTAGAGGTTTTCCCTACTTTCTTCAATTTAAGTCTGAATTTTGCAAATAAGGAGTTCATGATCTGAGCAACAGTCAGCTCCAAGTCTTGTTTTTGCTGACTGCATAGAGCTTCTCCATCTTTGGCTCCAAAGAATATAATCAATCTGATTGTGTAGAGTTGTCTCTTGCATTGTTGGAAGTGGTTGTTTGCTATGACCAGTGCATTCTCTTGGCAAAACTCTTGTTAGCCTTTGATCTGTTTCATTTTGTACTCCAAGGCCAAATTAGCCTGTTACTCCAGGTATCTCTTAACTTCCTACTTTTGTATTCCAGTCTTCTATGATGAAAAGGACGGCTTTTTTGGGTGCCAGTTCTAGAAGATCTTTTAGGTCTTCATAGAACTGTTCAACTTTATCTTTCTTGGCAGTAGTGGATGGGGCATAAGCTTGGATTACTTTGATATTGAATGGTTTGCCTTGCAGTTGAGTAGAGATGGTTCTGTTGTTTTCAAGACTGCACTCAAGAACTGCATTTCAGACTCTTTTGTTGACTGTGAGGGAAACAAATCACTTTCTTCTAAGTGATTCTTGCCCACTTAGAGGGGCAAGAGGTAAGGGTCATCTGGATTAAATTCAGATGAGGTAATGGTCATCTGGATTAAATTCACCCATTCGGGTCCGTTTTAGTTCACTGATTCCTAAAATGTCAATGCGTACTCTTGCCATCTCTTGCTTGACTACATTCAATGTATCTTGATGCATGGACTTAGCATTCCACATTCCTGTGCAACAGTGTTCTTTCCAACATCAGACTTTACTTCCATCACCAGTCACATCCACAGCTGGGTGTTGTTTTAACTTTGGCTCATTCTCTTCATTCTTTCTGGAGCTATTTCTCCACTCTTATTCAGTAGCATAATGGGCACCTCCTGATCTGGGGAGTTCATCTTTCAGTGTCATATCTTTTGCCTTTTCATACTGTTCAAGGGGTTCTCAAGGCAAGAATACTGAGGTGGTGTGCCATTCCCTTCTCCAGTGGACCACGTTTTGTCAGAACTCTCCACCATGACCCGCCCGTCCATCTTGGGTGGCCCTGCATGGCATGGCTCATAGTTTCATTTAATTAGTCAAAGCTGTGATCCATGTGATGTTTGGTTAGTTTTCTGTGAGTGTGGTTTTCAGTCTCTCTACCCTCTGATGGATGAAGATATGAGGTTTGTGGAAGTTTCCTGATGGGAAGGACTGGCTGTGGGGGAATCTGGGTCTTGTTCCTGGACAGGGTCATGCTCAGTAAAACTTTAATCTAATTTTCTGTTGATGGGTGCACTGTGTTCCTTCCCTATAGTTTGGCCTGAGATCAACCTAGGGTGGAAGTAATGGCCTTAATGGCAACCTCCTTCAAAAGGGCTTGTGCCAGCAAGCCCAGTGGCTCCCAGGAGCTGTATTCACTGCATGGCAGAGTGGAAGGACATGGGCACATTCTCTCACAAAGAATAGCAAGGAGAGATAAGAAAGCCTTCCTAAGCAATCAAAGCAAAGAATTCAAGGAAAACAATAGAATGAGAAAGACTAGAGCTCTTCAAGAAAATTAGAGATACCAAGGGAACATTTAATGCAACGATGGGCTCAATTAAGAAGAGAAACAGTATGGCCCTAACAGAAGCAGAAGATATTAAGAAGAGGAGGCAAGAATACACAGAAGAACTGTACAAAAAGGATCTTAATGATCCAGATAACCACAATGCTGTGATCACTCACTTAGAGCCAGACATCTTAGAATGCGAAGTCAAGTGGGCCTTAGGAAGTATCAATATGAATAAAGCTAGTGGAGGTGATGGACTTTTAAATGAGCGATTTCAAATCCTAAAAGACCATGCTGCACTCTGTAAACCAGCAAACTTGGAAAATTCAGCAGCAGTCACAGGACTGGAAAAGGTTAGTTTTCTTTCCAATCCCAAAGAAAGACAATGCCAAGGAATGTTCAAACACACAACTGCAGTCATCTCACACACTAGCAAAATAATGCTCAAAATTCTCTAAGCCAGGCTGCAACAGTATGTAAACTGAGAAATTCCAGATATTCAAGCTGGATTCAGAAAAGGCAGAAAACCAGAGATCAAATTGCCGATATCCACTGGATCATCAAAAAAGCAAGAGAGTTCCAGAAAAACATCTGCTTCTGCTTCTTTGGCTACTCTAAAGCCATTACCTGTGTGGATCACAACAAGCTGAAAAATTCTACAGAAGATGAAACACCAGACCATCTTACCTTCCTCCTGAGAAATCTGTATGCAGTTCAAGAAGCAACAGTTAGAACTGGATATGGAACAATGAACTGGTTCCAAAATGGGAAAGGAGTACATCAAGGCTGTATATTGTCACCTTGTTTATTTAACTTATATGTGAAGTACATCATATAAAATGTTTGGCTGAATGAAGCACAGGCTGGAATCAAGATTGCTGGGAGAAATATCAATAACCTTGGATATGCAGATGACACCACCCTTATGGCAACTAAAGAGGAACTAAAAAGCCTCTTGATGAACGTGAAAGAGGAGAGTCAAAAAGTTGGCTTAAAGCTCAACATTCAGAAAACTAAGATCATGACATCAGATTCCATCACTTCATGGCAAATAGATGGGGAAACAGTGGAAACAATCACTGACTTTATTTTCTTGGGCTCCAAAATCACTGCAGATAATGACTGCAGCCACGAAATTAAAAGTCACTTACTCCTTGGAGAAAAGCTATGACTAAACTAGACAGCATATTAAAAAGCAGAGACATTAGTTTCCTGTCACAGGTCTAGCTACTCAAAGCTATGGTTTCTCCCGTGGTCATGTATGGATGTGAGAATTGGACCATGAAGAAAGCTGAGCGAAGAAGAATTGATGTTTTTGAACTGTGGTGTTGGAGAAGATCCCTGAGGGTCCCTTGGACTTCAACGAGATCAAGTCAGTCCATCCTGAAGGAAATCAGTCCTAAAGATTCATTGGAAGGACTGATGCTGAAGCTGAAACTCCAATACTTTGGCCACCTGATGTGAAGAACTGACTCCTTAGAAAAAACCCTGATGCTGGGAATGATTGAAGTCAGGAGGAGAAGGGGAAAACAGGATGAGATGATTGCATGGCATCACCTACTTGAGGGACATGAGTTTGAGCAAACTACAGGAGTTGGAGATGAACAGGGAAGCCTGGAGTGTTTCTATCCATGGGTTCGCAAAGTGTCATAATCGACTGAGCAACTGAACTGAACTGAACTGATTAGGGTTCAGTTCTTAATTATTAGATGTCCAGTCTCTGCACAAAAACATTCTGACTCCTCACCTTCTTATTTTTCTGTTCTTATTTTAGGATTTATTTTTTAATCAATTCATGTGAATTCTGAAAATATTTTTGAGGATTTATAATCTAATATCTATCACCTATTGCATGAGAGCTAGGCTGAATATATATACATTTTCTTCTTCAAAATTACCTGTTAGATTGCATTGAGCCAACTCTCAAAAATCAGTAAAAGCTATTTCTTTAAGTGACCTGAAGGTGTATCCCCCATGAGGTTGATGGTGCTGTTATGCGAATATTCTTTCTAGCACTCCTAAGGCAGACCAGGGCCTGCTAAGGCAAGTCAAAATGGTGAGTTAGTTCATTACCATATAGAGAGACTTGACTCCTTTCTATCAAGTCTTGCTTTGTTTTTTAGAAAACTTGGATTAAATCCTTCACTATCAAAAAGTATTCTGTCTCTTCCATTTCAGCCTTATAGGCATTTGTGGTTAAAAGGGTGGATTCTCTGTTTCAATGGTTCAGGGCATGGTGGCCTGGGGATTACATAATAATGTGGATCAGACTAGATCACAAGCAAAGGTTACTAGGGGCTTCAAGCGGCATTTTTGTTTGTCTACTACCTGAAAACACTCCCTCCTTTGAATGCATTGTTCAGAGTCAGAGTTCCTCTGACCCCTTTCACTTCCATGTCTACAAAATGCCTCTCTTTTGAGGATAAACCAGATCTCTATAAAGGTCCCAACATTTCAGACTTTTCAGATTTAAGGCCATACTCAGCACCTTTTCAAAATCTTCACATTTGTCTTGTCTCTAGAGTTTTTCCCAGCTCTCTTGTTGTTCAGCTGCCCGTCCGTGTCTGACTCTTTGCCACGCCATGGACTTCCCAATCATGATTATCCGTCCAAGCATACCAGCAATTACAGTTGTACTTCTGGATACGTGGTGCACTCAAGGGCTTAGCAAGTTTCCTAGGAGATTCTGAGACTCACCCCAGGTTTAGAAACTGAAGCTAGGGAACTTTTCATTGATCATGAGCCTTTTAAAATATGACTCAATAGAAATGAGCCTATAAAGTTTTGTTAGCGTACTTGAGGATGTTCTACCATTCTGTCCTAGACATCCCCGCTATTTTGGTTAGATTGGCATGTAAAAGTGTCCATCACTCTTGTCCTCCAATCTGTAAGTTCCTGTCTCTATCTCATCCTCATCCCTTCACGTTCTAAGAACTAAGTGCTTCTCTGCAAACTTCTGAGCTTGAGCCACACACCTTTGTCCCACAGCTGCATGCTCTGCTACATGTCATTTGGGTTGGCTGTTACACTTCTTCCAGAAGCAAGATAGAGAGAGTGTACAAACATGCAGTGTGAAACGTTATTTGTAGTAACATCAAGAATAAAAGGAAATATGCCCATTTGATATTTGGTCTTCGGGAAAATCAAATTTTCAAAAAATTTGAAAATTGTTAATTATTGCTATTAATTATTGCTTGTTCATGATGCATAAGGGCTTGACTTTTAAGAAGTTTAGAATCTTACTGCATGATATAATAAGTAAGCAAAATGACATTTTTGACAACAACAACAGCAACAAAATTCAACACAACAAAAGAAGTCCTGGAACCAAAAATATAGTAGGCGTTTTATAAAAGTTTATTAAGTGAAAATGAGCAAGTACATGAATGAGTGAACAGCCTGAAGTAAATAGACAAACTGATGGTAGAGACAATGTTATAGAATTTTAGAGTAAGGAAATAATATTTTAGACTCTCAGATTCCAGAAAGCTTTCAGGAAAAGGCAAAAGGTCAAATGGAAAAATATAAAATGTTAGCGGAGATATGTTAAAATACTATATAAATATTCAAATTTTTTGTAGGACTAGTTAAATCTTGGCCAGTTTTTTTGTAGTATTCATTTACCTAATGAATGGAAACAACTACTTAAAATTTACATACAAACAGAACTGAGCAGAGAATTAGAAAATGTAAAGACAGTTTTTTTCAACCTACAATATTTTCCTTTCTTAATTTTGTTTTTGGGTTAACACACTGTGGCACAGAATTATTTTAAAAGCATCATTTGTCAAAGTTCCCAACAAAGGCCTTCACACATAAACCGATGGAGAGAGACAAGACAATAATGGGTCTATCGTTTCAGTAAGAGTCATGTTACACTTGCAGACAAAGTCATTTCCAATTGCTTAATGACCTTTCGCAAAATAACACCTTGAGTCACTTTCACCTAAGTGTGTACCTCTGAGCATCAGAACATAACTAAAATGTTATGGTTCCAAAATCACCAGTTTTTACCTGCGAAATACACTCACAGCACACCTAAATACAGTAAAGGAAAAAAGAAAGTAAAAGAAAATGCAGCCTTCAAACAGCTGGTGCAGCTTTCTGGCTAATGGGTCTTATTTTGCGGGGGAAAAAAAAAAAAACAACACAGCAATTATACGGTAAGCTCTGCATGTACGTGTGTAGGATAGATATTCAAGTGTCAGAGCTAAAAAAAAAAAATGCCATTTTACCCCTCCCCTAGCTGCTTAGTATAAAGAATTCCCGTCTCTTTTCTATCTCCTCTCCCCTCCAGAAAAGAAAGGAGGAAGGGGGAGAAGAAATTAAACTCTTAGACTAGGTATGTACACTTTCCTGTCCAACACTGAGAAACTTTGATGACTTGCTACACACTACACATTTTCATCACACAAAAACATCATTTACAGCACTTATGTGATTACCTAATTAAGTCATTAGACACAAAGGTGGTTATCATGAGATAATTACATCCTGGGGATATAAAGAAAGAAAGAGAACCCAGCTTGAAATAGGAGTCCTTCCTATTACAAGGGCCCCTTCATTATGGAAACGGTATCCAGGGAGGCAGGTGGAGAAGTCGGGGGCTATGTATTTCTCCACTGAGAGCACTGGGGTTGGAGGTCAGACTGAAGAACGCTGACATCCAGATTTGACTCAGTTATGTGGACCCCACTAATCGCTGCCAGGGCACCCATGGGGATGTGTTCATGAGCTCAGAGAGCAGAGGGCTGGAAAAGTACCCCAGAAGGATGAGAAACACCAGCCACCGAGCTGGATACGTCTGTTGCAACTCCCCTGGAGGTCCAGTTGCTGATGAAATAAAGCTTACAAAGTGATACCTCTGTCTGGCAAACTTAGAAGTCAAAAATGTCTTAATGTTGTTCTGAAAACTATCTATCACTTGATGGTAACAGAAGGGGTCAAATTTCCCCTTCAAGTATTTGTCTCAATTATATCACATATATTATATANATCTGCATATCTGAGGTTATTGATATTTCTCCCGGTAATCTTGATTCCAGCTTGTGCTTCTTACAGCCCAGCGTTTCTCATGATGTACTCTGCATATTAGTTACTCTGCATCTTTCACAGGACCCTGCCAATAAGAGAGGACCTGCAAATGCAATGAGACTAACTAATCTTATTCTGGTTTGGTTGTTTCATTTGGGGATGTTATACTTGTCCAGTTGTTCCTTCTGAGTGTGAATGGAGTTTCTTTCTTCCAGATAGGCGTGTGCAGGACATTGGATCCCTTTGTGGATCCTGGTTAGAATCATGAGAATTAGATGAGAAAGTATGGGTAAGGAAGTGAAAAAACTATGACCACTTTAGCAAGATGAAATTATAAGAAAATGTCTCATAATTTCAGACTTTAAATCCCTGTAGCACTTCTCATTCCAGGGGTTTTCCTTGCTTTCTGAGTAATGTCATATAAGTACTGTACGTGGCACTATTCAGGATTACCTTCTGCACAGTCCAAAGTCTGTTTCTCCCAGTCTAGCAAAAGAGACATGAAATGTATATATTTTGAATCAACATATGTCATTTCTACAAATATTTGCTGATGTCCACAAACATCTTTCTTTGAAACTTGTTCAGTCACTCAGTTGTATCCGACGTTTTGCAACCCCATGGACAGGAGCATGCCAGGATTCCCTGTCTTTCATTATCTCCTGGAGCCTGCTCAAACACATGTCTATTGAGTCAGTGATGCCATCCAGCCATCTCATCCTCTGTTGTCCGTTTCTCCTCCTGCCTTCAGTCTTTCCCAGCATCAAGGTTTTTTCCAGTGAGTTGGCTCCTCACATCAGGTGGCCAAAGTACTAGAGCTTCAGCTTCAGCATCAGTCCTTCCAATGAATATTCAGGGTTGGTTTCCTTTAGGACTGACTAGTTTGATCTCCTTGCCGTCCAAGGGACTCTCAAAAGTCTCCTACACCACAGTTTGAAAGTATCAATTCTTTAACTCTCAGCCTTCTTTATGGTCCAACTCTCACATCCATAGATGACTATNGGTTTCCTTTAGGACTGACTAGTTTGATCTCCTTGCCGTCCAAGGGACTCTCAAAAGTCTCCTACACCACAGTTTGAAAGTATCAATTCTTTAGCTCTCAGCCTTCTTTACGGTCCAACTCTCACATCCATAGATGACTATTGGAAAAACCATAGTTTTGACTATGTGGACCTTTGTTGGCAAAGTAATGTCTCTGCCTTTTAATACCCTGTCTAGTTTTGCCATAGTTCTTCTTCCAATGAACAAGCATCCTTTAACTTCATGGCTGCAGTCACCATCCCTAGTAATTTTGGAGCCTAAGAAAATAAAGTCTGTCACTGTTTCCATTGTTGATCCATCCATTTGCTATGAAGTGATGGGACTGGATGTCATGATTTTAGCTTTTTAAATTTCAAAGTTCTTTGAAACTTACCATAGAAATATTTCTGAAAATAGAATTATCACATTGAGGTAAGACTTCTTTCACTGAACTATAAGTATAAATTTCCATGACTGACAAGTGATATCCAGTCTCCAATGTCAGGTCATCACAGAAAAAGTCAGATAAGAGTGGTATAAAATTTACTTTTTACTTTAAACAATGAAGGCATAGGGATAACAAACTAAGAAATGAGATGAGAGAAAATCCTTTAAGAGAATCAATTACTTGAACCTATATTATTTGAAAAGTAAAAGCAATATGTTTATCAATAGGCATTATCAGTAACTCCCACTCTAGGTTCATGTATACCATTGAAAGGTGATCAATTTAGATTAATTGCTAATCATATCAGTTACTTTTGGAATGCTTTATAAATGCTCATCAGCTCTTCTAGACTTTAGACATTTCAGTGTCAATGTAGTGGTGAGCTTTTGCTTTTTTTTTCCCCTTTACATTGTAAGTTTGAGACAATACAGAGGAAGAGATTTAAGGACTATATTTTGTGAAGTTACGTCTTCATAAATGTTATTTTAAAAAATATGGTTAAAGACATTCATGCATTCATTTAAAGTGTGAGATTTCATCAGTAGCAGCATTAGTTAAGTAACATGAGTTGGCCAAGGAAACATTTTTTGTCCTCCATAATCATTATTCATTTTATAAAAACTTTATAAAAAATAGTTTTAATGCCATAAAACCATTGCAGAAGTTCCAGAAATTCTGTATTTTCAGTGACTGTATAGACATTTATATAACAATGAAATTTTCCAGGATAATTCCATATTCAGATGCTCTATGTCTGGTTATTTGGGTTTCCCTTGTGGCTCAGCTAGTAAAAATCTGCCTGCAATGCGGGAGACATGAATTTGATCCCTGGGTTGCGAAGATCCCCTGGAGAAGAAAGAGGCTACCCACTCCAGTATTCTGGCCTGGAGAATTCCA
>SJYV01034925.1:0-13920 GCA_006410875.1 Neotragus pygmaeus | reverse complement strand
TGAGACTAACACAGGTTTATAAAGTATACTTCAAATAAAAGAGAATAAAAAGAAATAATACAGGAACAACAAAAAATAAGCTTTTTGTCCCCCCCAAAATAGCATAGAGATATGCCATTACAGAGTTTTAAGAGAGTATAGAAGTTTAGTGGGCTTCCCAGGTGAAATGTGTTAGTCGCTCAGTCGTGTCCAAGTCTTTGGGACCCCATGACTGTAGCCCCACAGGCTGCTCTGTCCATGGGATTATCCAGTCAAGAATACTAGAGTGGGTTTCTGTTTCCTTCTCTAGGGGATCTGTCTGGTCCAGGGATCAAACCTGGGTTTCTTTCATTGCAGACAGATTCTTTACCTAATCTGAGCTACCTGGGAAGTTCCTCCCAAATGGCACTAGTGGTAAAGAACCTACCTGACAATGCAGGAGACATAAGAGATGCAGATTCATTTCCTGGAGTAGGAAATGGCAACCAGCTCCAGTATTCCTGCCTGGAAAATTCCATGGAGAAAGGAGCCTGGCAGGCTACAGTCCACAGAGCCACAGTTGGACTCAACTGAGTGACTGAGCACATGCTACTTCTATTTGGCTTCCTGAGAGGCTCAGCAAGAACACATGATGGGACCAGATGCCATGATCTTCATTTTTCGAATGTTGAGTTTCAAGCCAGCTTTTTCATTCTCCTGTTTCACCCTCATCAAAAGGCTTAATTACATTTACTCTCTGTCATCAGAGTGATATCATCTTCATATCTGAGGTTGTTGATATTTCTCCTGGAAAACTTGACTCCAGCTTGAGCTTCATCCTGCCAGGCATTTCCCATGATGTACTCTGCATAGAAGTTAAATAAGCATAGTGATAATATACAGCCTTGTTGTACTCCTTTCCCAATTTTGAATCAGTCAATTGTTCCATGTCCAGTTATAATTATTGCTTCTTTACCCACATACAGGTTTCTCAGGAGACAGGTAAAGTGGTTTGGTACTCCCATCTCTTTAAGAATATTGTACAGTTTATTGTGATTCACACAGTCAAAGGATTTAGCATAGTCAGTGAAGCAGAAGTAAATGTTTTTCTGGAATCCCCTTGCTTTCTCTATGATCCAATGTATGTTGGAAATTTGATCTCTGGTTCCTTTGCCTTTTGCAAACCCAGCTGGTACATCAGGATTTTCCAATGTGGTTAGTGGTAAGAGTTAATAAAATTCTCCTCAGAGCACTTCAGTTTTGGTTTTGTGAGATAAGTATGACAAAGCAAGAGAGGGGCAAAGGATTTGAGCATGCCATGTGTGCATTGGAGTGATTATAAAGTTTGACAATGGAATGTAAGCCTTTTTTTACCTTATGATGTAATTTTATCTTGCAAAGGTAAGAGAGAAAGAGAGGATATAGAGGCAGAAGTTTGAGGAAATATGAGTGCCAAAAATAGTACAGAGAATATGAGTAAAGAGAAAAAGCTCAAAGAATCCAGATTCTGACCTATGAGTACTTACTTCCTAGAGAGAACTCAGAATTAGATTCAATACATTGCTAAATTGTTAGAAATGATACCCAATAAACCATATCTTTTTTTCTGTGCCTTTTGAAATATGTGTTTGTTATATGCTATGGAGTCTATTTCCTATCCCTTAAATCTGTGTTGTTTTGTGAATTGCTCTGATTAATAGAATATGGAAGTGGTGTCTGAGAGGTCTCAGCCCAGATCTTAAGGCACTGAAGCTATGCTATCAGTTAGAAAGAAGCCAGGTACCATGAAAAGAAGCTCAGCTCCTGCTGGAGCCACATTAAGAGAAAGGCCCTAGAATAAAGCTTTCCAACAGAAATTTCTGCTATGATGAAGTACTCTACATTGTCCAATGTGACATCCATGAACTACTGTGTACTTGAAATGTTACTTGTGATTGAGAAATCACATTATTAATTTTAAAAACTTTTTGACTAACATAATTTTTTATGTAAAAAGCCGCATTTGGATAGTGCTTACCATACTGTACAGTACAGCCCTAAGAGGGAAAATACCACATAAAGAGAGAGGCCACATGAAGAGAGCTGAGCTGCCCCACTGACTGAGGTACCAGGGGTGTGAGGCCTCCAGTCCTCCTGCATGAACCTATCCAGCCCATGTGGAACAAAGACAAGCTGCCCCTTTGTAGAGCTCTGCTCAAATTCCTGACCCACAGATTTATGAGCAATGAGATCTTCATATGCATATATATATATGGAAGACTCATAGGGTCTTCATATGCAGGCTTATCACCTCTTCTCAGAGAGATCTGTATGATATAGTGGAAGTTTACAACAAGGAAATCTGGGCCCCAGCCACTGTATTTGAGTGTCTATTCTCTGGGCTCAACAAAATATGTAAGTCCAGACCCCTCCTACTCCCCATAGGTATCCTTTACCCCCGACTCAAATATGCACTTGTCATAATTCCTGGCCATATGTAAGTGTAGTCTAGTTAAGGCAAGAGATGTTGACTGAGAACAGAGTCAAAGAATGACATTTACAGCATTTGCTGACCTAATTCTTCTTACACAATCTCTAATTTCTATCCTTCAGCCCTCCTATTACTGCTGAGGTCCTGACTGCACTGTATCATCAGTATTCTTGGTCACATGAAATTTATACTACTTGCCTCTGCTTTCATTTACTTCGCTGATGCTGCGTTACTTGCAAGATTGAGCTGTACTCTTAAATGATTAATGAGAAGGATCATTATATGTAATTAGAATTTTTCAAGACTGACCATCCTCATTTTGTATTTCTAAATATCAATAAGCTGACCTCTGCACATATTCTTAAGTCTGTTATTTTGGGGAGAAGTATACTTGAGGAACAAGTGAGAAATTCTTACTAGGTGAAAAGTAGTACTCTACATGATATAAGAATTTGTCAACCTGACCCTTTTTTAACTTTTTTAAAAGTTTAATTAATTTATTAGGAGGCTATTTACGTTACAATATTGTGATTTTTGCCATACATCAACATGGATCAGCCATGGGTGCACATGTATTCCCCCATCTTGAACCCCCTTCCCTTATCCTTCCCCACTCTAGGAACCCAGAAACCCCTCTGGGTTTTCCACTGCACCAACTTTGAGTGCCCTGCTTCATGCATCAAACTGGCACTGGTCATCTATTTTACACATGGTAATATACATGTTTCAGTGTTATCCTCTCATATCGTCCCACCCTCACCTTCTCCCACATAGTCCCAAGTCTGTACTTTACATCTGTGTCTCTTTTGCTGTCTTGCAAATAGGGTCATTGTTACCGTCTTTCTAAATTCCATATATGTGCATTAATATATGGTATTGGTGTTTCTCTTTCTGACTTAACTTCACTCTGTATAACAGGTTCCAGTTTCATCCACCTCATTAGAACTGACTCAAATGTGTTCTTTTTTTTATATACCTGAGTAATATTCCATTCTGCATATGTACCACAACTTTCTTATCCATTCATCCGCTGATGGACATTTAAGTTGCTTTCATAGTCTACCTATTGTAAACAGTGCTGCAATGAATATTGAGGTACATGTGTCTCTTTCAATTCTAGTTTCCTCAGTGTGTACGCCCAGCAGAGGGATTGCTGGGTCGTATGGCAGTTATTTTTCCAGTTTTTTAAGGAATCTCCACACTGTTCTCCATAGTGACTGTACTAGTTTCCATTCCCACTAACAGTGTAAGAAGGTTTTGTTTACTCCACACCCTCTGCAGCATTTACTGTTTGTAGACTTTTTGATGGCAGCCATTCTGACCAGTGTGAGATGTACTTCATTGTGGTTTTTGATTTGCATTTCTCTGATAATGAGTAATGTTGAGCATCTTTTCATGTGTTTGTTAGCCATCTGTGTCTTTGGAGAAATGTCTGTTTAGTTCTTTGGCCCAATTTTTGATTGGGTGATTTATTTTTCTAGCAGTGAGCTGCACGATCTGCTTGTACATTTTAGAGATTAATTCTTTGTCAGTTGTTTCATTTGTTCTTATTTTCTCCCATTCTGAAAGCTACTTTTTTACCTTGCTTACAGTTTCCTTCACTCTGCAAAAGCTTTTAAGTTTAATTAGGTCCCATTTGTTTAATTTCTGTTTTTTCTCACTACTCTGGCATGTGTGTCATAGAGGATCTTGCTGTGGTTTATGTCAGAGAGTGTTTTGCCTATGTTTTCCTGTAATTTCTGGTCTTACAGTTAGATCTTTAATCCATTTTGAGCTTATTTTTGTGTATGGTGTTAGTGTTCTTTTTTCATTCTTTTACTGGTGGCCCAGTTTTCTCAGCACCACTTGTTAAAGAGATTGTCTTTTCTCCATTGTATATTCTTGCCTCCTTTGTCAAAGATAAGGGATCCTGTGGTCCACATATCTGTGGACCCCTTATCTGAGCTTTCTATTTTGTTCCAGTGATCTTTATTTCTGTCTTTGTGCCAGTACCATACTGTCTTGATGACTGTAACATTGTAGTATAGTCTGAGGTTAGGAAGTTTGATTTCTCCAGTTCCATTCTTCTTTCTCAAGACTACTTTGGCTATTTGAGGTTTTTGTGTTCCCATACAAATTGCAAAACTGTTCTAGTTCTGCGTAACATACAATTGGTAGTTTGATAGGGACTGTCTAGAATCTATAGATTGCTTTGGGTTGTATACTCATTTTCAAAATATTGATTCTTATGATCCATATACATGGCATATTTTCCATCTATTTGTGTCATCTTTGATTTCTTTCATCAGTGTTTTATAGTTTTCTATACATAGGTCTTTTGTTTCTTTAGGTCGATTTATTCTTACGTTTTTTATTCTTTTTGTTGCAGTGGTGAATGGGACTATTTCCTTAATTTCTCTTTCTGTTTTTTTCATTATTAGTTTATAGGAATGCAAGGGATTTCTGTGTATTGCTTTTATATCCTGAAACTTTACTATATTCACTGATTAGCTCTAGCAATTTTCTGGTGGTATCTTTACAGTTTTCTATGTAGAAAATCATGTTAACTGCAAACAGTGAGAGTTCTTCTTTTCCAATATAGATTCCTTTTATTTATTTTTTTATTTTCTGGTTGCTGTGGCTAGGACTTCCAAAACTATGTTGAATGGTAGTCATGAGAGTGGACACTCTTGTCTTATTCCTGAGTTTAGGGGAAATGCTTTCAATTTTTTTGCCATTGAGAATGATGTTTGCTGTTGCTTTGTCATATATAGCTTTTAAATGTTGAGGTATGTTCCTTCCATGCCTGCTTCCTGGAATGTTGTTATCATAAGTGGGTATTTAACTTTCTCAAAGGCTTTCTGTGCATCTATTGAGATAATCATATGGTCTTTATTTTTCAATTTGTTAATGTGGAATATCACATTGATTTGCAAATAATGAGAAATCCTTGCATCCCTGGGATAAAACCCAATTGGTCATGATGAATGATTTTTTAATTTATTGAAGGATAATTGCTTTATAGAATTTTGTTGTTTTATGTCTAACCTCAACATGAATCAACCATAGGTACACATATATCCCCTCCCTTTTGAGTCTCCCTCCCATCTCCCTCCCCATGCCATCCCTCTAGGTTGATACAGAATCCCTGATTGAGTTTCCTGAGCCATACAGCAAATTCCCATTGGCTATCTATTTTACATATGGTAATGTAAGTTTACACGTTACTCTTTCCATACATCTCACCCTCTCCTCCCCTCTCTACATGTCCATAAGTCTATTCTCTATGTCTGCTTCTCCACTGCTGCCCTGTAAATAAATTCTTCAGTACCATTTTTCTAGATTCCATATGTATGCATTAGAATGCGGTATTTATCTTTCTTTTCAAACTCACTTCACTCTGTATAATAGATTCTAGGTTCATCCACCTCATCAGAACTGACTCAAATGTGTTCCTTTCAATGGTTGAGTAATATATCATTGTGTATATGTACCACGACTTCTTTATCCATTAATCTGTCTATGAATATCTAGGTTGCTTCCATGTTCTCAGTTCAGTTCAGTTCAGTCACTCAGTCGTGTCCGACTCTTTGTGATCCTATGAATTGCAGCATGCCAGGCTTCCCTGTCCATCATCAACTCCCGGAGTTCACTCAAACTTATGTCCACTGAGTCAGTGATGCCATCCAGCCATCTCATCCTCCGTCATCCCCTTCTCCTGCCACCAATCCCTCCCAGCATCAGAGTCTTTTCCAATGAATCACCTCTTCACATGAGGTGGCCAAGTATTGGAATTTCAGCTTTAGCATCATTCCTTCCAAAGAAAACCCAGGACTGATCTCCTTTAGAATGGAGTGGTTGGATCTCCTTGCAGTCCAAGGGACTCTCAAGAGTCTTCTCCAACACCACAGTTCAAAAGCATCAATTCTTTGGTGCTCAGCTTTCTTCACAGTCCAACTCTCACATCCATACATGACTACTGGAAAAACCATAGCCTTGACTAGTTATTGTAAATAGTGCTGCAATGAACAACAGGATACATGCGGTTTTTTCGGTTTTGGTTTCCTCGGGGTATATGCCTAGGAGTGGGATTGCTGGGTCATATGGTGGTCTTATTCCTAGTTTTTTTAAGTAATCTCCATACCGTCTTTATTAGTGGCTGTATCAATTTACATTCAAAACAAAACTGCAAAAGCATTCCATTTCCTGCACACCGTCTCCAGCATTTATTTTCTGTAGAATTTCAGATGGCCATTCTGACTGGTGTGAGATAATATCTCACTGTAGTTTTGATTTGCATTGAGAAGGGGATGACCGAGGATGAGATGGCTGGATGGCATCATGGACTCGATGGACATGAGTCTGAGTGAACTCCGAGAGATGGTGATGAACAGGGAGGCCTGGCGTGCTGCAGTTCATGGGGTCACAAAGAGTCAGACACGACTGAGCGACTGAACTGAACTGAACTGAATAATGAGCAATGTTAAGCATCTTTTCATGTGTTTGTTAGCCATCTATGTCTTCTTTGGAAGAATGTCTATTTAGATCGTTTTCCCACTTTTTGATTGGGCTATATATTTGTCTGGCAGTGAGTTGTATGACCTGCTTGTATATTTTGGAAATTAATCCTTTGTCAGATGTTTCTTTTGCTATTATTTTCTCCCATTCTAAGGGTTGTCTTTTCACTTTGCTTATAGTTTCCTTTGCTGTGCAAAAGCTTTTAAGTTAAATCCAGTCACACTTGTTTACTTTGGTTTTTATCTCCATTACTCTAGGAGATGGGTCATAGAGAATATTGCTTTGATTTATGTCATTGAGTGTTCTGCCTATGTTTTTTCCTCTAAAGAATTTTATAGTTTCTGGTCTTACATTTAGGTCTTTAATCCATTTTGAGTTGATCTTTGTGTATGGTGTTAGGAAGTGTTCTAATTTCATTCTTTTACGTGTAGCTGTCCAGTTGTCCCAGCACCATCTACTGAAGAGGCTGTCTTTTCCCAATTGTATATTATTGTCTCCTTTGTCAAAAATAAGGCACCCATAAATGCATGGATTTATTTCTGGGATTTCTATCTTGTTCCACTGGTCTACATTTCTGTTTTTGTGTCAGTAGCATACTGTCTTGATGACTGTACCTTTATAGTATAATCTGAAGTCTGGAAGGTCGATTCCTCCAGCTCCATTCTTCTTTCTCAGGTCTGCTTTGACTATTCAGGGTCTTTTGTGTTTCCATATGAATTATGAAATTTTTTCTTCTAGTCCTGTGAAAAAATGCCATTGGTAATTTGATAGGGATCCCATTGAATCTGTAGATTGCACTTGGTAGTAGTCATTTTCACAATATTGATTCTTCTTACCCTGGAAAATGGAATATCTCTCCATCTGTTTACGTCGTCTTTGATTTCTCTCATGGGCATGTTATAATTTTGTGCGTATAGTTTTTTTGTCTCCTTAGGTAAGTTTATTCCTAGATATTTTATTCTTTTTGCTGCAATGGTGAATGGGATTTATTTCTTAATTTCTCTTTCTGATTTTTCATTGTTAGTATATAGAAAAGCAACTGATTTCTGTGTATTGATTTTAGATCCTACAGCTTTGCTAAATTCACTGACTAGCTATCATAATTTTCTGATACTATCTTTAGGGTTTTCTATGTATAGTATCATGTCACCTGCAAACAGTGAGAGCTTTACTTCTTTTCCAAATTGGATTCCTTCCTTTCTTTCTTTCTTTTTTTTTTTTTTCCTTCTCTGATTGCTTTGGCTAGGACTTCCAGAACTATGTTGAATAATAGTGGTGAAAGTGGACACCCTTGTCATTATCCTGATCTTAGGGAGAATGCTTTCAGCTTTTCACCATTGAGAATAATGTTTGCTGTAGGCTTATCATATATGGCCTTTACTATGTTGAGGCATATGTATGCCCATTTTTTGAAGAATTTCAATCATAAATGGGTGCAGAATTTTGTCAAAGGTTTTTTCCGCATTTTATGAGATGATCATATGATTTTTATCTTTCAATTTGTTAATAGGGTGTATCACATTGATTGATTTGCATATATTGAAGAATCCTTGCATTCCTGGAATAAGCCCAATTTGATAATGGTGTATGAGCTTTTTGATGTGTTTCTGAATTCTGTTCACTAAAATATGGTTGAAGATTTTTGCATCTTTGTTCATCAGTGATATCAGCCTGTAGTTTTCTTTTTTAGTGTTATTTTTCTCTGGTTTTTCTATCAGGGATATGGTGGCCTTGTAGAGTGAGTTTGGAAGTGTTCCTTCCTCTGAAATTTTTTGAAAGAGTTTTATAAGGATAGGCATTAACTTTTTTCTAAATGTTTGATAGAATTCTCCTGTGAAGCCATCTGATCCTGGACTTTTGATTTGGGTTTTTTTTTTTTTATCACAGTTTCAGTGCTTGTAATTGGGTTCTTCATAATTTCTATTACTTCCTGGTTCAGTCTTGGAAGATTGAACTTTTCTAAGCATCTATCCATTTCTTCCAGGTTATACATTTTATTGCCATATAGTTTTCATAATAGTCTCTTATATCCTTTGTATTTCTGTATTGTCCATTGTAACATCTCCTTTTTTGTTTCTAATTTTGTTGATTTTATTCTTCTCTCTCTCTCTCTCTTTTTTTTTTGTTTTTTTTATTAGTCTGGCAAAGAATGCTCAAATTATTGCACAATTGCACTCATCTCACACGCTAGTAAAGTAATGCTTAAAATTCTCCAATCCAGGCTTCAACATACATGAACCGTGAATTTCCAGATGTTCAAGCTGGCTTTAGAAAAGGCAGAGGAACCAGAGATCAAATTNCTGCAGATGGTGATTGCAGCCATGAAATTAAAAGACGCTTACTCCTTGGAAGGAAAGTTATGAACAACCTGAACAGCATATTGAAAAAGCAGAGACATTACTTTGTCAACAAAGGTCCATCTAGTCAAGACTGTTTTTTCCAGTAGTCATGCATGCTTGTGAGAGTTTCACTATAAAGAAAGCTGAGTGCCAAAAAAATTGATGTTTTTGAACTGTGGTGTTGGAGCAGACTCTTGAAAGTCCCTTGGATTGCAAGGAGATCCAACCAGTCCATGCTAAAAGGGATCAGTCCTGGGTGTTCATTGGAAGGACTGATGTTGAACTTGAAACTCCAATCCTTTGGCCACCTGATGCTAAGAGCTGACTCATTTGAAAAGACCATGGTGCTGGGAAAGATTGAGGACAGAAGGAGAAGGGGATGACAGAGGATGAGATGATCGAATGGCATCACCGACTCAATGGACATGGGTTTGGATGTCCTCCAGGAGTTGGTGATGGACAAGGAGCCCTGGCATGCTGTGATTCATGGGGTCGCAAAGAGTCGGACATGACTGAGCAACTGAACTGAACTGGCTGAAGGCTTGTCAATTTATCTTCTCAAAGAACCAGCTTTTAGTTTATTTAATCTTTACTATTGTTTCTTTCCTTTCTTTTTAACTGATTTCTGCTCAGGTCTTTCGATTTCTTTCCTTCTATTAATTTTGAGGTTTTCTTGTTCTCCTTTTTCCAGCTGTTTTAGGTGTAAAGTTAGGTTGTCTATTTGATGTTTTTCTTGTTTCTTGAAGTAGGATTGTCTTGCTATAAACTTCATTCTTAGAACTGCTTTGGTGCATCCCCTAGGTTTTGAGTTGCTATATTTTCATTGTCATTTGTTTATAGAAATTTTTTTTATTTCTATTTTGATTTCTTCAGTAACCTGTTGGTTATTTAGAAACGTGTTTAATCTCCTGTGTTCCTGTTTCTTACAATTTCTTTCTTGTAATTGATATCTAGTCTCATAGCATTCTGGTCAGAGAAGATGCTTGATATGATTTCAATTTTCTTAAATATACCAAGGCTTGATCTGTGACCCAAGATATGGTTTATCCTGAAGAATGTTTTATGTGCACTTGAGAAGGTGTATTCTTCTGCATTTGGATGGAATGTCCTGAAGATATCAGTGAGATCCATCTNTATGATTTCAATTTTCTTAAATATACCAAGGCTTGATCTGTGACCCAAGATATGGTTTATCCTGAAGAATGTTTTATGTGCACTTGAGAAGGTGTATTCTTCTGCATTTGGATGGAATGTCCTGAAGATATCAGTGAGATCCATCTCATCTAATGTATCATTTAAGACTTGTGCTTCCTTATTAATTTTCTGTTTTGATGAACTGTTCATTGATGTGAGTGGGGTGTTGAAGTTTCCTACTCTTGTTGTGTTACTGTCAATTTCTCCTTTTATGTCTGCTACTGTTTGTCTTATGTATTTAAGTGCTCCTATGTTGGGTGCATAGATATTTACAATTGTTATGTCTTTCTCTTGGGTTGATCCTTTGGTCATTATTTTATGGTTTGTTTCGTCTGATATGAGGATTGTTACTCCAGGTTTCTTTTGCCTTCCAATTGCTTCCCAATTGCTTTCTTTTGCTTCCCAGTTTGCTTCTCAATTTTTCTACCCTCTCACTTTCAGTTTATATGTGTCTTCAGGTCAGAGGTAGGTTTCTTGTAGACAGCATATATATGGGTTTTTTGGTTGTTGTTTTTAATTCTTTCAGCCAGTCTGTGTCTTTTGTTTGGAGCACTTAATCAATTCACATGTAAAGTAATTATTGATATATATGGGTCTGCCCTGGTGGCTCAGAGGTTAAAGTGTCTGCCTGCAATGCGGGAGACCTGGGTTTGATCCCTGGGTCTGGAAGATCCCTTGGAGAAGGAAATGGCAACCCACTCCAGTATTCTTGCCAGGAGAATCCCATGGTCAGAGGAGCCTGGTGGGCTACAGTCCACAGGGTCACAAAGATATATATGTGTTCCTATTGCCATTTTCTTAATTGTTTGGGGTTGATTTCATAGATATTTTTTCTTCTTTTGTATTTCTTGACTATATAGGTTCCTTTAACATTTGTTGTAAATCTGGTTTAGTGGTACTGAGTTCTCTTAACTTTTGCTTGTCTGAAATTCTTTTTATTTCTCCATCAATTTTGAATGAGATCCTTGCCAGCTACAGTAATCTGGTTGTAGATTTTTTTTTCCTTTCAGTACTTTAAATACTTTATGCCATTCCTTTCTGGCCTACAGAGTTTCTGCTGAAAGATAGGTTGTTAAGCACCTGAGGCTTCCCTTGTATGTTACTTGTTGCTTCTCCCTTGCTGTTTTTAATATTTTTTTCTTTGTGTTTAGTCTTTGTTAGTTTGATTAGTATGTGTCTTGGAATGTTTCTCCTTGGGTTTATCCTGTATGGGACTCTTTGTGCCTCTTGGATGTGAATGACTATTTCCTTTACCATGTTGGGGAAATTTTCAACTATCATCTCTTCAAAAATTTTCTTATACCCTTTCCTTTTCTCTTCTTCTTCTGGGCCCCCTATAATTTGAAGGTTGGTGCATTTTATATTCTCCCGAAGTCCCTGAGACTGTCCTCAGTTCTTTTCATTATTTTTACTTTATTCTGCTTTTCAGAATTTATTTCCACCATTTTATCTTCCAGCTCACTGTATCGTCCTTCTGCTTCAGATATTCTGCTATTGATTCCTTCTAGAGTATTTTTAATTTCAGTAATTGTGTTNACTTTATTCTGCTTTTCAGAATTTATTTCCACCATTTTATCTTCCAGCTCACTGTATCGTCCTTCTGCTTCAGATATTCTGCTATTGATTCCTTCTAGAGTATTTTTAATTTCAGTAATTGTGTTGTCTCTGTATGTTTATTCTTTAATTCTTCCAGGTTTTCATTAATTGACTCTTGCCTTTTCTCTATTTTGCTTTCAAGGGTTTTGATCATCTTTCCTATCAGTATTCTCAATAGTTTTTCAGGTAGTTTGCCTATTTACTCTTCATTTAATTCGACTTTTGTGTTTCTAGATTGTTCCTTCATTTGTGTAGCATTTCTCTGCCTTTTCATTATTTTTCTAACTTATTGGGTTTGACGTCTCCTTTTTCAGGCTTCAGTGCTGAATTCTTTCTTCCTTTTGGTTTCTGCCCTATTAAGGTTTGTCAAGTGGTTTGTGTAAGCTTCATACAGAGTGAGATTTCATCTGAGTTTTTGTTTGTTTGTTTGTTTTTCCTTTGATAAGCAAGGCTGAGTGAGGTGATAATGCTATCTGCTGATGATTGGGTTTGTATTTTTTTGTTTCCTGTTTGGATGAGAAGTCCTACACAGGGCATTACTGGTGGTTGGCTGTTGTTGGATCTTGTATTCAAGTGGTTTTCTTCGCATGGTTTCTCACTATTTGAAACTCCCTAGGGTTAGTTCTCTGGTAGTCTGGGGTCTTGGAGTCAGTGGTCCCTCTCCAAAGGCTCAGGCTTTGATCTCTGCTTAAGGATGAAGATTCCACAAATCATTTGTTATGGCATTAAGGGAGAGTAAAACAAATATCCAAAAATAAGAAACCAAAGATGAACCCCAGACCACCTAACTAAGAAAGCATTAATAGACAACACCTCACACAAAAGTCTTCATCAGTTCAGTTCAGTTGCTCAGTCGTGTCTGACTCTCTGCAATCCCATGAACTGGAGGACGCCAGGCCTCTCGGTCCATCACCATCTCCCGGAGTTCACTCAGACTCACGTTCAACGAGTCAGTGATGCCATCCAGCCATCTCATTCTCTGTCGTCCCCTTCTCCTTCTGCCCCCAATCTCTCCCAGCATCAGAGCCTTTTCGAATGAGTCAACTCTTCACATGAGGTGGACAAAGTACTGGAGTTTCAGCATCATTCCTTCCAAAGAACACTCAGGGTCGATTTCCTTCACAATGGACTCATTGAATCTCGTTGCAGTCCAAGGGACTCTGAAGAGTCTTCTCCAACACCACAGTTCAAAAGCATCAATTCTTCATCACTCAGTCTTCTTCACAGTTCAACTCTNTTCCTTCCAAAGAACACTCAGGGTCGATTTCCTTCACAATGGACTCATTGAATCTCGTTGCAGTCCAAGGGACTCTGAAGAGTCTTCTCCAACACCACAGTTCAAAAGCATCAATTCTTCATCACTCAGTCTTCTTCACAGTTCAACTCTAGCATCCATACATGACCACAGGAAAAACCATAGCCTTGACTAGACGGACCTTAGTCAGCAAAGTAATGTCTTTGCTTTTGCATATACTATCTAGGTTTGTTATAACTTATTTTCCAAGGAATAAGCGTCTTTTAATTTAATAGCTGCAGTCACCATCTGCAGTGATTTTGGAGCCCCCAAAAATAAAGTCTGACACTGTTTCCACTGTTTCCCCATCTATTTCCCATGAAGTCATGGGCCCGGGTGCCATGATTTTCGTTTTCTGAATGTTGAGCTTTAAGCCAACATTTTCGCTCTACTCTTTCACTTTCATCAAGAGGCTTTTAGCTCCTCTTCACTTTCTGCCATAAGGGAGGTGTCATCTGCACATCTGAGGTTATTGATATTTCTCCTGGCAATCTTGACTCCATCTTGTGTTTCTTCCAGCCCAGCGTTTCTCATGATGTACTCTGCATAGAAGTTAAATAAGCAGAGTGACA
>SJYV01034924.1:0-13784 GCA_006410875.1 Neotragus pygmaeus | reverse complement strand
TAGTGCTCAAATGTAGATCTGGTCAAAGACTTAGGAGCTAACACATTTTCATGACTTTTGTCTTTTTCACTTGAAAACTTTTTTTGTTCATAGCCTTCCATTTTGAGAAAATAAAACACGGTGCATCCCTTTAGCAGTCATCTAAATTATTCAAAATATCATAGTTCTAACTGAGATACTCATGAAGGCACCAAAGCTATTTCCATCAGAATCCGGGGTGCGGGCATTAGAAGCCCGCAGGATCTGTTCCAAGCATCCTCTGGATGTGACCGTAGGAGACCAGCTCTGTCTGACCCCAGTCTGACCTCAGACTTGTCTAATATATGGATATAAACACTGAGAGAGAAATCAATCTGCCCTGCCTGGTGGCAAAGTGAATTTTCATTAAGCCCGTGATCAGATACTTACAGCTGTAGTATTTGGAGGCGATGACCTGGGGTGCTGTTAGTTAGGAGGAGAAGCTGTCTGCTAGCTGAATCTGTGGGGAAACCAGCCTCAGCCAGCTTTGGGCCTGGGCAACTGAGGCCACCGTTGTTGGGTGTTGGCTGCTTTAAGTAAGCAAGTAAGTGTTAGTCATTCAGTCGTGTCTGACTCGGTGCTACCCCATAGACTGTAGTCCGCCAGGCGNTGTGGGGAAACCAGCCTCAGCCAGCTTTGGGCCTGGGCAACTGAGGCCACCGTTGTTGGGTGTTGGCTGCTTTAAGTAAGCAAGTAAGTGTTAGTCATTCAGTCGTGTCTGACTCGGTGCTACCCCATAGACTGTAGTCCGCCAGGCGCCTCTGTCCATGGGATTCTCCAGGCAAGAATACTGGAGTGGGTTGTCAAGCCCTCCTCCAGGGGATCTTCCTGACCCAGGGACCAAACTCGGGTTTCCTGCATTGCAGACAGGTTCCTTACCATCTGAGCCACCATGGGACCCCCCCTCATTGGAAACTGGGTGCACTGATTGCGTGCCACCTGCTGTGGGGATGGCCAGCTATAGACCAAAGCCACAACGTTGATGCTTTCAGCAGGACTGACAACTTGAGGGGTCTCAGGCAGTTCACTTTCCTGGTTTTGAGCTCATGTTTCTCCTTTTGTAAATAAGCTGAGTGGCTGAAATGATCCATTAATTCCCCTCTAGCTCATCTGGGTCTGTCTTATCTGAACCTACTGGTTTGGTGTCACTGACTTGTTCTCGCTCTAAATGGCAAAAGGGAAAGACTCCACGGCCACCCGTCTCTGCAGCAGCGAGGGCTGCGTGGCTCTGCACTTCTCCTCCCGCCCCCCGTTCTCCTGAGACCCATCATGGAGGATTGAGAGAGCTCACGAGTCCCTGGTAAATAGAACCAAGCGGGAAGAAAGAATAGAGCAAACCACACCAGGAGGTATGTGAATGGCCAGGTCACGTTGAGACCATTTGTTGCCTGTTAACTGTTTCCCAAACATGCTTCTGCACTGGTTCCTGGTGGGAAATGATGTGGAATGCAGACCAAAAATGGTCTGAGAGCCCTGGCACATAGTGGCGTAACCTGAAGACCTTATCCCATGTCATATTTCTTTTAGTTAAAGTTTCTAACTCTGGTTAGCAACAGTGGCAGCACCTAACTCTCCTAGTATTCGTGAAGGGCAGTCGTATCTTTTGCAGAAATGGCCTGGGTATCTCTGACCCACAGCAGCTGCATTCTGTATTTTAAACTTTGGGTCTGAACAGCTCCACTGATTTAAGTGTATCAGAATCCAGAACTCTGTGCAGCAAATGAGCATCTGGAGGGCTTCTGGTGTTTTGGAGCCACAGCAGAGATATGCAGGGCACTGTGGTGAATCAGAGCTCTGGGGTTCTTGTCGGCCTGATGATGCTCAGGGGCTGGTATGTGGGCCTCTTTTGTCCTCCCACCTCCCTTGGTCCCCTCCTTGGTAGTGGTGAAGTGTGGAGCCCTGGGGGAATGTGGGGTGCGTACAACATGCCCACAGCTTAGGAGTCTTGTGCTCATGCTGAGTCATGTCTGACTCTTTGCGACTCTCTGGACTGTAGCTCGCTAGTCTCTGTCCATGGGATTATCCCAGCAAGAATACTGGAGTGGGTTGCCATGCACACCTCCGGGGGATCTTTTTGACCCAGGGATCGAATGTGTGTCTCCTGCATTGCAAGTGGATTCTTTACCCACTGAGCCATCAGGGAAGCCATCAGCATAGGAAAGATGGTTCTGTCTGGATGGAGAACAGTTTCAATAGGAGCTGTAGTACACATGCTGCTTTTATATCCAGCTAAAGGAGCACTCTGGAGGGAAAGCAGACCAGGGGTCACCCGATCAAGGGGCCAGATCACAGTCACAGGGAAATCTCCCCCACGAACAGTGGATGAAAATGAGAAAGGGGGCATTTAGTTTAATACGAGGATGTCCCTTTCCATCAGGAGGTCTGTAGGATGTTATGACACCCTCCATTCTGGCTGTGCTAAAGAAGAGTCTGACTGCAGAGCCCAAACTTGGACAGCCAGGAGGATTAGCTGGATGATCCCACATGTCTTTCCGTTTATAATATCCCTGATCCAGGTAATAGGCTAATTATGTTAGACTCTGAACACCAAGGGGGTAAGATCATGTTCCACTTAGTGACCCGTCATGATCTAGTAGCTAAATTCAGTGTATACTGGGACTAAAACTTATCTCCATTACAGTTTAAAGAAAAGACACAGGCATCCAAAGAAGTTTTGTATTTATTTATTTTTTGATAACACAGGGACACAATTTAATGATTCTAGTTTTTTTTTTTACAAGTCACATGTCATAAACATTCAAATAATCCATCTTTAAAAAGTATATTTACAACATTGAAAGTAATAAGGTAAAATATGAACACAAAGTTTTGTTATTTTTGTAGTTCATTTACTGGTGGAGGGAAAGGAAGAAGTATTTCTGTATTCTCACTGAATAAAGATCTGGATGCTGACTCTAGGCTTCTGTGCCCTCGTCCTGACTCGAGTTTAGCAGCTGGGTTACTCAAAAGGTACTGGGGTGCTCCGAGTTACTGATTCTTGGTCAGAGTGGGGTTCAGTGGAGGTTAGATGTCAGTATTATTTTAGGTACCCTCAGTTTAGCTACACTCTGTGAGGCTGTGAAAAACACCAGTGGCTCAGCAGGTAAAAGAATCATCCTGCAATGCAGGAAATACAGGAGACATGGGTTTGATCCCTGGGTCAGAAAGATCCCTTGGAGGAGGAAAATGGAAACACACTCTTGCCTGAAAAATCCCATGGACAGAGGAGCCTGGCAGGCTGCAGTTCAAAGATTTACAAAGAGTCGAACACAACTGAGCCACTAAGCCGGCAAGCTGTGAGGCTGAATGATGCGGCTGTCTACAACCCTGGTGAAACGTAGATGTTCAGATCTGTGGTTTGTTTTTTCTTTCCTCCAAATAACTTTGCTTATGAGTTTACATTTAAACAAAACACAATTAGAGAACAGGCATGAATGACTGATCTGCATGGATCAGCTTCTTTCTACTGAACACATGTAAATCAAAAGTAACTTAATAGCTGACTTCTAATATATACAGAAAGTATGGAAAATGGAAATTCCATGGTATCTCAATTCATATTCACTGGGGGCAAGATGAGGATAAAGGAACTCAAATTGTAGCAGAAAGGAATTAGACATCAGGAAGGAAACTTCCTAACTTTGGAGATGACTGATGGAAAAAAAAAATGAAGCCACAGTCTTAGGACGGATCACTGTCTTAGCCCATGAATATTTATGAAGTGAATACATGCTACCAGGCAGGTGCTGGGCTTGACACTGTAGATCCAGTCTGTAGAACAGATCTGTACTCTGACCACACAGCTTTGAAGTCTAGTGGGGGACACAGATATTAGGCTAAGACACAAGCAGGCAATTATAAGCTGTGACAATTATCATGAAGGGAAGTCCAAGAGTATAAAATGGGTACACAGCCTAGGGCCAGGAGGCAGAGGAAGACCTCTCCAAGGAGGTGAGGGTTGAGTTGAGGTCTGAAGGATGAATAGAAAGTAACAGGTGGATGGAGTAGGACATGAAGCTCCAGCCAGCTGAGCAAGCAGTCTGTGCAAGGACCAGGGGTCAGAGGAAGCTCTGGCTTCAGGGGAGAAGCCACATCAGGGGAGAACAGTGAGGCCAGTGTAGCTGGAGCCCAGGATGGGGAGAGGAGTGTGGGGAGCCCTGTATTCAAGAGGTAAACCAGGACCCAACCAAGAAGTTTTTGAAGCAAGTTAAGGACCTTGATCTTTCTATAAAGAGCAATGGAATCATCACTGTTGTTTGTTTTTTCCTTTGTTTTTTGTAAATTGAAGAATGACAAGCTGTCTTAGTCTATTAGATCTGCTGTGAAGAATTACACAGACCTAATGCTTTTGTCTTCTCCGAGGTCCTGCTTTTTGAAACACAGTGGACTTCTCTGCATTGCATTTCTTCTTAAATCATGCTCCCTAGAACTGGAGAAGGAAATGGCAACCTGCTCCAGTGTTCTTGCTTGGAGAATCCCAGGGACGGCGGAGCCTGGTGGGCTGCTGTCCATGGGGTCGCACAGAGTCGGACACGACTGAAGCAACTTAGCAGCAGCAGCAGCGGCAGCAGCAGCAGTGCCTTATAAACGGCATCAATTCACTTCTCACAGTTCCTGAGGCTGGAATACTGAGCCCAGGGGGGCCAGCATGGTGGAATTCCCATGAGGACTTGCTAACACCTGGTGGGGAGCAAAGAGCGGGGGGTTTCCCTCGACTCTTACAGGGGCGCTAATTCAACCTGTGTGTAGAGTCCTTGGGACCTTGTTTGATCCTAATCATCCCTTAAGGGCCTCACCTCCTAATAGCATCACTTTGGGGGAATAGAGTTTCAACATACAATCTCGGGAGGGACACAAACATTTAGTCCACAATCATGCCTACAGAAAAATGCCTGTACAGGTCAGCTTATCAATTTTCACAGGGCATACATTGATCGTGTAACCAGTACCCAGTCCAAAACACAGAACATGATGAACACCACAGCACCTTCCCAGTCACTAGCATGCTCCCAAGGAAACCCTTTTCTAGCTGGTAATGCCACAAACTGGCTTTGACCAATTCTGAACTTTTACACAAACGGAGACATACCCCATATTCTTGGTCTAGCTTCTCTTACTCAACAGCATGAGATGCATCCACTGGCTGTTTGCAGCAATAGCTTAGTATATGAATATAACATAATCAGTCAGTTCTACTATTGATGGACAGACATTTGGGTTGTTTCCTGGGTTTGGCTGTCTGGAATAGTGCTACTGTGAAATACTTGGTGATTCTATTTCACTTTTCTATTGGCTGTTTTTCTAAGATTGGAACTTCTGGAACTTAAAGTGTAACTCTTCCTTGACTTACGATGAGGTTACTTCTCTATAAGCCCGTTGTAAGTTGAAAATATTATAAGTTGAAAACACATTGAATACACCTGACCTACTCAACATCATGACTTTTAGCCCAGCCAGCTTAAGCCTGCTCAGAGCACTTCCATTAGCCTGCAGTTGGGCAAAGTCATCTGACACGAGTCTGTCTTATAAGAAAGTGCTGAATATCTCATGTAATTGATTAAATGCTATCCTGGAAGTGGAAAGCAGAATGGTTGCTTGGGTCTAGTGTGGTTGTACGTGTATCGCTTGTTTGCCTTTGTGATCTCAGATCTGCCTGGGGGCTGCTGCTCACTGCCCAGCCTCACAAGTAGGGATCTAAACACGTATCACTAGCCTGGGAAAAGAGCACAATCCAAAAATCAAAGTAGGGTTTCTACGGAGTGTATATCGTTGTTGCAGTGATGTAAAGCTGAAAAACCTAGCCGTCCTGTCTGGGGTTGACTGTGTGTATGTTAAACTGTAATGCATCCTGACAAGCCGTTTTCTAAGGTATCTGTTCTGACTTTCTCCCCCACCCGCAGTGTGTGAAAGTTCTCACAGGTTTTTCTGCAAACAGTGCTTTGATCAGACCTGTGTTTTTCAAAGACCATGTGGGCCGCTAGGAGGAGAGCGGATCGCAGAGCACAGTACGCATGGAGGGACCTGGGGGCTGTGCCGGTGGGTAAAGGACGATGGGTGGGGATATGGTGGGTGAAGCCAGGTGGGTAGAGAGAAGTGCACGGATGCAGGAGAGACAGGTGGGGCAATGCTGATGGCCCCAGGGGATGAGCTGGGGGTGGGAGTGGGAGAGGTGACAAGAAGGACCTCATCACCTCTTACTGCCGTGCTCACCTCTTACTGCCATGGTGACTGGTTAGGTGGTGGTGTTTGTCTGATCTCTGGTGAAGGGCCAGGCGTGGGCAGCTGTGGATCCTGATTCTAGTTTGGGCCTGTTGATTTGAGGGTCATCGGGGCTGCTCAAGTGGGAATCAAGGAGGCAGTGAAACAGAGGCGCCCGACTCGGGAGGGCAGGAGGGCTGGTGGGCCTGTGGTGTTGATTTTCACGAGCGCTGATGAGAGGAGGTCACCTGGGAGGAGAGCAGCCAATCCAGTCCCATGACTTCTTAGTTTCAGAGCAGTTTTTCGTAATGTAACTTTTGAACACCTTTTAAAGGAAAAAATTATTTTATTTCAAGTTGAAGATCATTAGGCTGCTGTATATGTGGTGGGGACAAGAGTGGGGAAGTGGGAAGTGTGTTTGTATTTGCTCTAGGGCAGCATGGGGCTGGGGGCAGAGTATCTCTGTCTTAATTTCTTGGGCTGTATTAACAAAATACCACACGCCGGGGGTGCCATCAACAGTCTGTGTCCTCACAGTTGTGGAGGCTGGAAGCACGCGATCGTGGTGTCGGTAGGGCTGGCTCCGCCCGAAGCCTTTCTCGCTGGCTTGTCGGTCGATCTTCTCTCTGCGTCCTCACGTCGTCCTCTGTCTGTGCTTGCCTGGGTCCCAGTCTTCTCTTCTTACCAGGACATCAGTCAGTGGATCAGGGTCCAGCCTGGTAACTCTCTTCCCTCTTTCAGGACCCTGCTTCCTGGTAACCTCACACTCTGAGGTCCCAGGGCTTAAGGCCCCCAATGTGTCTTTCCCAGAGGAATCTGCTTTTTCCTGATACCCTGTCAGTCAAGGTCCTGCATTTGGACCAGAGCTCACCTGTCCTTCACCCTGCACATTCGGGAAACTAACTTGTCCCTGCTTTGTGTCTCACTGGCAACCAAGCTAGGCAGTTAGAATTTCTAGAGTCAGCAGAAATTGTCTTATCATACAAGGCTTCCAAGTAACCAAAAAATTTGAAGCAAAGCTGTAATAATCATGACCACAGACCTTTAGTGTGTGCCTTTAACTTGTTCTACTTGTTTCTTTAACTTCTTTCTTTTCAAATTCACATCTAGCCCCTGCCCTCCACCTGCCCCCCCCAACCCGACTCCGTGGAGGAGGTATTATTTCCCACTTCATCGAATTGATGAGCAGCCTGTGATGTGGGTCACAGGCTTGGTCAGTAGAGATGGGGCGTCTGTCCAGGCCTGCCTGCCGCCCCTCTCCATCCTGCTGCGGTCACGGGCCACGAGGGACGCACCAGGACCTTGCCTCTCTCTCAGGCTTTGAAAACAAGATTTAGCTGGAAGGAGCAAATGTTGGCACAGTGATTTTTAATAGTTATCTTTTCGGTGCTGCTGCTGCTGCTAAGTCGCTTCAGTTGTGTCCGACTCTGTGCAACCCCATAGACAACAGCCCACCAGGCTCCCCCGTCCCTGGGATTCTCCAGGCAAAAACACCGGAGTGGGTTGCCATTTCCTTCTCCATTGCATGAAAGTGAAAAGTAAAAGTGAAGTCGCTCAGTCGTGTCCAACTCTTTCCGACCCCATGGACTACAGCCTACCAGGCTCCTCCGTCCATGGGATTTTCCAGGCAAGAGTACTGCAGTGGGGTGCCATTGCCTTCTCTTTTGAGTGAATGTACTGTTTTTCCCAATTCAGGCTGATTTACTTGCAGGGCTTGTAGTCAGGGCTCTGATAGCTACGGAAGAGATTATCTTTAATACTCCCCAGAACCATGAGAAACACCAGATAAAGAAGCACGTTTCACGGTGGCACACGCTCCCCATCATCTCACACTGAGCAGTCTCCAGCATTCCCCACATCCTGTCTCATCCATTCATGAAAAAGAGAGAAATAAACCTGACTGGAATGAGATTTGGAAATCTCTGGGAGAAAATGTGTTTTTGAGTTTTCTGTTCTACACCTCACAACAGTTTATTTTGTGCTGTTCCCATCTGTCTGCCTCACTTTCTTCTCACACAAATCCTTCAGGCATCACTTGAATAAGCAAAGCATATTAAATAAGAAATGTCTTGTTTCCCATGCCCTGTCTCACTGTGGTACCTGTGCCGTTTATATAACATCCGTTGTCTGTACAATGAGGTGGCTTTACATTTCTGTTGAGCACAGGCTTCAGAGTGAGGTTTGAACAATCCGGTGGGTATGGGGCAGTCAGAGGGAAGCTTTCCTGGTGGCTTGGATGGTAAAGAATATGCCTGCAGTGCAGGAAACCCAGGTTTGATTCCTGGGTTGGGAAGATCCCCTGGAGAAGGGAATGGCTACCGACTCCAGTATTCTGGCCTGGAGAATCCCATGGACAGAGGAGCCTGCCAAGCTATAGTCCATGGGGTCACGAAGAGTCATGACACGACTGAGTGACTTTCACTTTCAGAGGGAGGCAGACAGGGTCAACACCAGGCCCCCAGGAAAGCGTCTGGATACCAAGCCAGGGAGCAGAGACTGTCTTCTGAAGGCCACGAGGAGCCCTGCTGGTTTCCGTGAGAGTCCTGAAGTTGGACTTGGAGAGCTTGGCAGAGGTGTGCAGGGTGGAGAGGGCGGGGCTCAGGCAGAGCCCACTCAGGACCTTAGGAGGGGAAGGTACCTGTGGACACACACAGTGGGCCCAGGAGCAAGAGGACAGAGATTCCATGGTGGGGCAGTGCTGGGGAGTGTAGGGGTGAGGATTCTGGAAGGACCTCCGGAGTTCTAGCTTTCCACTGGATTGTGACACGATCCACTGAAGGATGGGACGGATGAAAAGGGTCAGGTCTCAGAAATTGTGCTCAGTTCAGATCTGGCCATCTCGCTTGTAAATTACAGAATTCCTCATGCTTCACCTGGGAGTGCATCAGAAGGATGAGGTCTTCTTACTGGCATTTGTGGAGAGTTGCTTCCCGAATGTATTATTCCTCAAAGATATCACATGTCCTCGGTGTAGCAGGGACTGTTTGTTGGAGGGACTGTTAACACCTTCATGGTGGGGAAAGGAAACCAAGGCTGGTGCTGGTTAAAAAGCAGAGTGTGGGGACCCAGAGGATGCGCCTGGGTGAGCAACACCAGATCTAGTGCTTCCCCATTAAAAGCCCCCAGGTTTTTCCCAGGGCTGCCTGAACCCCCAGGATGGAAAGTTAGGTGATACCAGCTCCCACTCCCGTGGCAGGGGTTAGCCAACTGAATGGCAGCTCCTGTGTCCTCAGGTGAGGTCCTGGTGTCTAGGGATCTAGACAGGGTGGTGGGGTAGGGGCAGATCTGGATTCTTGCCTCTCTGCATCCACCATCCCAGTCACTCAGCCAGTGCCCACCCATGTCTGGTGGATAAGTTCTCTCTTCTGAGCTGTTTTTGCCTGTGAAAATGCCCTTGCCGTGGGTGAGAATGGCATTTTGTGTCTGACACATATGTTGTTGATGTGAGATGCTATATATTCTCAGTTCAGTTCAGTCGCTCAGTTGTGTCCGACTCTTTGCATGAACTGCAGCATGCCAGGCCTCCCTGTCCATTACCAACTCCCAGAGTTTACTCAAACTCATGTCCATTGAGTTGGTGATTTCATCCAACCATCTCATCCTCTGTCATCCCCTTCTCCTGCCTTGAATCTTTCCCAGCATCAGGGTCTTTTCAAATGTGTCAGTTCTTCGTATCAGGTAACCAAAGTATTGGAGTTTCAGCTTTAGCATCAGTCCTTCCAATGAATATTCAGGACTGATTTCCTTTAGGATGGACTGGTTGGATCTCCTTGCAGTCCAAGGAACTCTCGAGAGTCTTCTCCAACACCACAGTTCAAAAGCATCAATTCTTTGGTGCTCAGCTTTCTTTATATACCAGCTTTCACATCCATACATGACTACTGAAAAAACCATAGCTTTGGACCTTTGTCAGCAAAGTAGTGTCTCTGCTTTTTAATATGCTGTCTAGGTTGGTCATAACATCTCTTCCAAGGAGCACCATATGTTATGCTAATATAATAAATATAACAGGAAACTTGGGGTGGGAATCTGCAATGTGTCTTTGTGTGATCCAGATTTTTGGAAGGAATCAGTCCAGGATGGGAGAAAGAATGACTTAAAACAGGAGTATCTGACTTGGTGGGCTTCCCAGGTGATGCTAGTGGTGAAATCCCTGCCTGCCAATGCAAGAGACCTAAGTGATGTGCGTTTGATTCCTAGGGTGAAAGGTCCTCTGGAGGAGGGCATGACAACCCACTCTAGTATTCTTGCCTGGAGAATCCCACAGAGGAGCCTGGTGGGCTACAGTCCATAGAGTGGCAAAGAGTTGGAAGTGACTGAAGCAATTTAGTATGTGACTTGGAGGGGCATAAAGGGAGGTCCCCCCTCTTTCCATCCTCCTCCCTCCTCTCTCCACCAGTATCTCCCACCTTCTGTGGTCTCTAAGGCTTGGGGCAGACCGGCTTTAGAACTTGTTATTAATAGATCACAGTGCTTATCTTCATGAAACAGAGAATTACAGACTCTTCAGTTGATGCCTGGTTAGCAGGCAAACAGTTTGACACCAGCTGGCTGTAAAAGGCATTTTTAATAAAACTTACCTCTGATTTAAAATAAAAATGCTGCCTCAGAGATTCTGGACTGCAACAGATGAGAAACTGACAGGTGGAATCTTTCATGCAAAACTTTTGCTGGGGCTAAAGGGAAATATCTGATAAGATTGCCTGCCCAGGGAGGAAGGAGTAATTGGGTTTTCTCTCTTGCCCCCTTGCATCTAGCCTTCTGTTATTATGACAGGACCACAGAAGTTCTAAAAGCTGAATCATAGTTTATATTTTTAGCATTTCTGAACTATTGAGATAAGATGGAGGGAAGGAGTGCAGTAGGGGAGTAAGTTCTTGCCCCACTTCTGTGATAATTATTGTCTGCGTGAAAGTGTGAGACAAGATATTCAAACCTGATTTAGCTTGTCCACAGCAAACTGTTGGGGAACCAAAGCCTTAGCTGAAGACCACAGGCTGAAGTCCAGGAGTCCATCTTTCAAAACCTTAAGACAATGACTTCTCCTACTCTTGTGTGTGGATGGTGTTACCATTTTCTGGGCCTTTCCAGATCAAATAAGTTTATGTGTCCATCTTGTGGATATGCATTCAATGAATGCATGAGGTTCTGAAGAATTTTCTCCCTAATCCTGCTTGTGGTGACAATAGAAGAGGAGGAGGGGAAGGAGGAGGAACGGGAGGAGGGGGAGGAGGAGGAACGGGAGGAGGGCAGAAGGGGAGGGAGAGAGAGGGGGGGAGGGGGGAAGAGGAAGGGGAGAGGGTCCTGGGAGCTTGCAGCTAAAATGAAAGGATTGAGATTATGACAGTATTATTCTCCCTCAGCTGTCATACTCCTTATAACAATGAGAAATAACCTTAGGGTGATTTTACTTATCAAACATTATTAGCAAGTCTCCCTCTTTACTGTTTGCTTATGGAATGTCTTCAAAACCCTTGGGTAGTTTCTGTGGGTTAAAAGTTCCAGGTAAGTTTGATCATTGAGGAAATAATTTTCTTGAAGGAAAGATGTATCTGAGTTTTTAAGGAAAGAACACACACTTGAGGACAACCTAAACGTTCATTTCTCTCCCTTCCTTCCCCTGGGTGCTGAATGCCGTATCTGGGTCAGTCCAGTTGCCATCTTTATTTCCAGATGTGTGTCTTATGGAACACGAGTAATAGGGATTTCTCAAGTCTTCTAGCAATTCATTCCCCATAGCTAAATTTTGCAAAATGATTTAAACCACCCAGTGCTGGGCTCTTCTGAAAGGCAATGAAATGGGATGAAGGCATTGGACATGACTTGGAAACAAGTAAAATAGAACAGACCTGTCTTCTTTCTAATATAATTTTATTTTAAATGCAAGTTATTGCTCTGCTTTCCCCAATATCAGACAGCTGGTTCCTTCTTGAAGCAACTCGTGAAGACAGATGGACCAACCATTTTCTCAAAGTCTTGGCTGCTTCCATGGTGCCATTTTCCCAACACACTCAGTGCCCCAACCTCTTCCCATGCCAACCCCCGTTCTCCTGGCACTAAGCAGTTGTCTAGAGTTGACTTTTTATTTTCCATTTAACGTTGGGTAGATGAACATAAGGTGCCAGGCTGGATTATTGTATTCATCGACAGATGGATTTGTTCTGTTTCCATAAGCATTCATTCCCTTCATGGAGCATCTGAGCCCTGGTACCTCCTTTAGAGAGTATGTAGTCCTCCCCTCGCTTTGCTCTCAAATTTGTATGTTGTGAGTTATGCCGTTAAATCGATGGGACCAGGTGGTTGTTACCTGGCCATTAGTCCATTTTTCTGTGTTCTACTATACGTACCTATTTCTGTTCTTTAAAGCATGGAATTATTTGTGAGTAATAACTCTAGAAACAAACCTAGCATTTATATTAATTACAGATATCAAATCGGTATAAGAGAGGAAGGAAAATAAAGCGGGGATTGACAACTATTATNGAAAATCTGCCCAGCTTCTTTCGAGTCCTAGAGAACATCCCTCTGGTAATGACAAGCCACAGTCTGCCCTCTTGATGACCTGGTTGGGCTGACAGATTTCACACTGTTTAAGAATGAAAAGTGAGGAGTGTGTGCTCTGGAGACCCTCCGGAGCAATTCCTCATAGTGTCAGAAAGATCACAATAGGGCTTGAAGTTCAGAAGTTCAGTTAAGTTTAAGGTCATTCACCCTGGAAAGTTTTCATTAACTTTATTTTTTCTCTTTCTTGTACAGCCCAATGAATGCTGCAGTTGCAAATTTCTCAGCATGACTTGATCAAAATCCACTCAAAATTATGCCAAGAATCTGCTTTTTAAAGCTATGCTGTCAAAATCTGCACCCCTAGGAGGCTTAGATAATTCAGAAAGTATCTGATTTTCAGTAAACGGATTTGTAGCTATATTGAATTTCAGATTCTTTCAGGAGCTCCAATTCTGAAATATTTTTCTTAAAAGCAACCAAACTTTCTGAAAGTTACTGTAAAAATACTTTACCAACTTTAAGCCAACAAACTTCGTAGTTAACAAGCCACGATCAATAAAACTATACTTATAATAAAATAGAAAACTTTTATAATCATTTTAGAAGCCATAGAGATAAATGTTTTATATTTAAGTTATCTTAGAACCAAATGCTATCACTGATAAATACAAAACTCAAGCTGGATTAATAACTACCTGTTAGTCAGCCATGAAGAGCTTAAGAAACAACTAAACTCAAAAGTACTACTGGATTTATGAGATCAAAATGGAAGGCACTTGAGTAACGTTGGGGGGCATTTTTGAATGTCCCAGCACCAGAAGGAGGCTGAATGGGATTTCGAGGAAAGGAGCCAGGAATGCTGGGAGTCCAGAAGTGTGTGGGACGGTTCCACCCATCAAAGAGTTGTCCGGTATCTTGTTCCAAATTTTCAGTGGCTACTGAGGTACTCATGGAGGTGAAAATTCTGCTTATAATGAATTATCTGAACCTAAAACCTGACCCCGTTTCCTTGTTTTCCATATAAGCGCAAAGTATTCTTTTGTGCTTATATGCAAAGTACAAAT
>SJYV01034915.1:0-11286 GCA_006410875.1 Neotragus pygmaeus | reverse complement strand
AAAAAAAAAAAACCCAAACAGAACATAATAAAAGAATAAAACTAAAGCTAAAGGAGTACTACTTGAATTGGACCAAGCAATTCTTTTGATGTGTTAAAATTTGATGTATTAAAAAACTACTACTGACATCTTTTTTTTTTTTTGTCAAGGGAATTAATTGCTTATTAGACAGATGGAAGAGTTCAGTTGAGGGGGAAAGTGCTAAAGTATGTAGCCTGTGTGAGAGAAAGGGCAAGCTTGGCACACAGTGATATGCCAAAAATACTTGCAAAAATATGTCAGAAAGATAGTAGGCAGGTGACTAGCATCCCTAAGTCCACATGACTGGGGCCAAGATGGGGAATAAAGAGAAGGCAATGAACAGGGAGATGACAGGTGAACAAAAACCTTTTATCTTTTAAGAGATGTCTTGTGCAATGAAATAGAAGCGATGACTCACAGTGCTGTAATTAGATAGGTAGAAGGTTGTAAATCACAGATTATTGGTAGAGTAAAACATTTAAGTGACTTAACCAATTAATATCCAATAGTATTCTTGAGAACAATAATTTTTGTTGATGACCAGCCATTTGATGAACACTCTATAGCACCAAAGTTGCTTTATAAATAACTTGTATATGTTGAAGGTTTTTTTTTTTTCTGTATTCCAGGGCTAGATCAGCTAGTGGGAAAAATGAAGGGATATTTGTAAATGCCTCTGGAGGACCTTAGAAACAAATATGCATGATGAATGAAAACCTGACATAGGCAATATGGTTTTTAACGTAAGGATGAAATGTGTTATTGAGAAGTTCTAGAACAAATATTTCTTCTGCCAAAGTATGATACATGCTTTTCTAAAAAATGCCACATTTGGCAAAACCACCTCTAAAACATAGCAAAGGTTAACGGAAAGATAGAATTGGAGGAGGTCATTCCAAACCTGTACATGTTTATAACTAGTATGATATGAAAAATAACAGTCCCAATTACTAACAATAATTCAGTTAAAAGGACAATGCAATACTCCTTAAAAATAATACTATATTAAATTTTAAATTTCGCCTCTGGGAGGGAAAAGGTAAAGGTAGCTGGATAGTAGTGAATGTAAGAGAGGGTTAAAGCACCTGAATTATGGAAATAAGGGAAGAAAGATATGTTGCAGGTTGAGGAATAATTTCAGACTTGGTACAAAACGCATAAAAGGAGGAATATCTCCCACCAAGGACTTCAAAATAGTGCTTGTTTCACTGGGGATAGTACTGGGTCTGTGCACCCTGCTGCAGTGAGCTGTGGTATTGTATTGTATTCAGATGCTTTTACTTGATGACACAAAATGTTAACGGGCTGGGGAAATTCATGTATAAGCCAAGGCGCCTTCTGTGTAGAAGTTGCAGCATTGTAGAGAATCAACTAATTGTAACTTCATTTCTATTATCTATCAATCAATCATTCATCCATCTATTCATCTACCTACACACACACCAATCCACACAGCCATTCTATCCAGCTATTCATCCAGCCATCTATCTGTCTACCTCCCTATCTACTTACCTAGTAAGGATGAGGGATTGAGGATGTTCTTGGAATGTTTTCCTCTCAGTACCTGGAAAACTGAATCTCCCTTCTCTCACTGCATCCTAGAAAACTTCCATTTGGGTATTTTACTGCTTGAATCTATTCCTAATGTATATGACTCTGCCTCTATTGTTGAATTTGAAGGTTAGAAATCAGGTCAACATTGTGTATTCTAATGTATTTGAACTGGATTTTTTTTTATTAAAAAAATCAAAGCATCTCCAAATACTCCTGCTTACAATAAAATTAGTGTCTAAAATTAAAAAAAACCTTAATAATACAGAAAATCTGAAATATACATTTATCCTATGAAATTAAAGTAAACACAGCTAGTCTTCTCCTTTGTATTGAACTAAATTGCTGTTAATGCTTTTTCAGTTCCACTTCTGTACTGAATGACTGGGTTATATGAATTTTTATTTCATGCTGCTTCCTTTGCATCGGGAAAGATCATTTTGAGTGAAGAATTACTTCTCTCAATATAGGTTAATTATTTCTGAGGAGTTGGCAGATGAAAAAAACTACAGAAATATTATCACTTGTGTTTAGATTTTTGTGTATTTAACATGTGTAGTTGAAATAATTAAAATGAAAAGAATGCTCTTTTATCTAATGAATTAATGGAACAGGCATCCAGAAGTTGTACTGAAAAAGTTCAGCTGAAGCTGCTTAAATCTTCTTTCATAAATCAACTGAGTTGGTTCAGTAATCTCATATCCAATAAGGTAATAATGTCTTCCTTTGCCTCGCTTTTATCTTTTGCATTCAAGTTACATGCACACCCTCGTTTGATATACAACTTTACTTTTAAGTTTATATGAAAAATGCAACATAATTTTATTCTAAATATGAACTTGACAATATGGATTCAAATTTGATTCACTGATGTGCAACCTTGCGTGTGATATCTGAAACCAGAAATTGTCAAATGGTATATCAAAAAGGTAAATTAGCATTTGCTCAGCGCAACCTGACATGACAGATGGGTAGGAGGAGGGCTGTTATCCCTGAGAAGAAACTAAATATATTATAATTTGGATGTATACACAAACTGGATAGAGCTTTTCAGAAAAGAATTTTCTAGGCGAAATCTACTTTCCACACTCAAAATAATTAGCTAAGCCCCCTCCATCGCTTGCTTCTTTCTTTGCTTCTATGAATCGCTTTGCTAAGCATCCATGCATGAAAATTACTTTATAGAAATTGTGTTTGTTAAGCACATACTAGTTTCAAGACACTGCACTGGGCTCTGTAGAATACATTGGTAGAACATTTCCATGATAATAATGATATTAGTGGTAGTAATACTAAAAATAATCATATTGATAATGCTCATGGTAGTTGAGGGCTTATGTGCCAGGAAGCTTTGTAAGAGCTTTTCATATATTCTGACTTTCACATACAGATACACCGGCAAACACAGTGATATACACAGAAACATACAGATACGCACACCACCCAGTCAAGTAAAAATGAATGATGACTGAGTGATGTGGGTAGTTGTCTGTACAGAACAAGCGTGCTTAATTGTGTCAGACTCTTTGTGACCACTATGGACTGTAGACCACCTCCAGAGTAACAGCAAAAGGGTCACATGAAGAAGGGGAGGCTGAGCTTGGACCTGAAGTGAGTCAGAGTTGAGCAGAAAGCATGGGGAGGAAAAGGAGATGTGTATAAGAGACAGCTTCTTACTTTTGCATTCCNGGGTCACATGAAGAAGGGGAGGCTGAGCTTGGACCTGAAGTGAGTCAGAGTTGAGCAGAAAGCATGGGGAGGAAAAGGCTTTTGGGGGCAAGGGGTTGGGGAGAAGCTCTGTGAGTGAAAACTCAGAAGCAGAAAACTTGCAGTCTGGATACAGAAACAGAATTTGCATTGGGAAGGAAGTAATTAGTGGTAGAGAAGGTGGGGTTAATGTCATGAGTGTGAACCTGAGGGGCTCAGATTTGATACTAGGCAAGTCATGGGGATCCGTTAAGGTTTTTGGCTGGTGGGAGGAATGATTTGAAAGGAATAATTTCAAAAGATTTTCACATGAAACTAAGGAGACAGTGTTGTTTAGGAATAGACATAAAGCAGTAATGACAGGAGAATTTCATTTGCTATCAGAGGCGAGGAAAGAGGAGTGAATGATGGCTCTGATCTTTGTGGTCTAGATGTTGGTCAGAAAGAAGACCTGGTTACAGAGGCAGGTGATGATTCAGGCTGCAGAGATGTTAGATGGAGGCAGCTGTGAGATGTCTATGAGCAGAGCATTATAGAACATGATGAGAAATTTATGGGAGAAGTTTTGTTTGAAGGATCATCAGCCTAGGGCTGAGAGCTGCATGGGAGAGATGGACAAATTCTGTTCTCAAGAAAGAGAGAGTGAAAAGTGCAGAAGGCTAAGGAGAAAATCTGACCAATGGTGGAGGCAGAAGCAAAACTAGAGAATGGGATACGGAATGGTCACAGAGTCAGGGCTGAAACGAAGACAGCAGACGAGCTATGGGAAGGCAGGGAGGAGAGGAAGGAAGATCCTTCCTCTCAAGAAGGAAGGCATATTCAATCAGACCTGATGTTGCTTCAAATGCACAGAGAAAAGGGGCTGAGTAAAGATGAGAGAACTGTAATAACAAAGTCATTTTGACATCTGAGAATATAGCTTTACCGAACTGGGAGATTAAGACCTTATTTTAGAACATCTATATCTGTGTATATATTTTAAAATTTTTATTTTATATTGGAGCATGGTTGACTAAGAATGTTGTGTTAGTTTCAGATGTACAGTAAAGTGACTCAGTTACACATGTGCGTGCATACGAAGTTCCTTCAGCTGTGTCTGACCCTTTGCGACCCTATGGAGCCTGTCAGGCTCCTCTGTCCATGGGACTCTCCAGACAAGAATACTGGAGTGGGTTGCCAACGCTCTCCTCCAGGGGATCTTCCTGACCCAGGGATCAGACCCAATGTCTCCTGCATTGGAAGGTGGAATTTTTACCACTGAGCCATGAGGCAAGCCCTCTAAGTAGGCTAGGGACCTGGAAAAAAAGATGCATGTCTTCAGGCTATCAACAGTGATGTAAGCAGAAGATAAAGGAGGAGGACAGGGCACTCTTGGGGGTTCTTTACATTATCAAATTAGAGAAACAAAATGCTGTGAGAGGTCGAGGTTATTTAATAATCTGCTACCTAAGGGAGCCAGAGAGTGTATGGAGGCTGGTGTCAAACCACGTATTCGGCTTTTGAGGAAAGTCTTCCAGTTCTAGAGGCTTTTAGTTTTTGTTTGTTTATGTTCTTGAAACTCTTAATAGGAAATACAGCTTGTTTATGACTCTTGGATGTTAACAAATTTAAAAGCACAAAGGTTTTTTTAATCAAAGGGATTAAAATTAATTAAATTAAATTTTGATTAAAATTAAAAATACTAGCATTGCCCAGGGGGAAAAAAAAACAGTGCTTTTAGGATACAGAGGTTTCATTTCTGTTATATTGGTGATGAACTTACAGGCCTGTCTAATTCAGTACTCCCTGGCTAAGCATTAAAGAATCTGCTTGCTACTGCAGGAATCATGGGTTTAAACCCACAGGAAGGGTCAGGAAGATCTCTTGGAGAAGGAAATGGCAACCCACTCCAGTATTCTTACCTGGAGAATCCCATGGAGAGAGGAGACTAGAGGGCTACAGTCCATAGGGTAGCAGAGTCAGACATGACTTAGTGACTGAAAAATTTCTCTGTGGCATTAGAGAGTAGCCGAATGTGGTTATTTACTTTTAAATTCAGTAATTTGATTTATTTTCAAACACTTACAGTTACAAGTTCAGTTCCTCAGTCATACTAGCCAAATTCTAAGCTTTTAGTGGACAGTGCAGAGAAAGAACATTCCTATCGCCACAGTAAGTTCTGTTAGACAAGAGTGGTATAAGATACAAAACCATCTAAAGCTAGCCTGGTATCATAACCAGATGTGGAGAGCCATATATAAATAATATATCATTTTAGAGGATACAATAATATTTCAAGACTGTGTTTGTGCTTATTAAATCTTGTTGCAATGGGACTTATTTGCTACACAATCTTGGGTTAAATTTTCTTCTATAGCATAATTAGCTTTTGCAAATAGCTACAAGCTGTTTTCCAAATAACTGTGAATGGAAATGAGGGTTAAAAGAAACAGCAAAAACAGATGTTAGGAGAAGCTTAGAGCATGAATTTCTTGCGACGGGGCAGGTATTACCATGTCTGTGTTTATTCCTCCATCTGACTTCTTTCTGTCCCATACCTAGTTCCTTCCAATTCCTAATAGTACTAAGACACTCTTGAGAGTCCCTTGGATAGCAGGAGATCAAGTTGGTCAGTTCTAAAGGAAATCAACCCTGAATATTCATAGGAGGGACTGATACTGAAGCTCCAGTACTTTGGCCACCTGATATGAAAAGCTGATTCATTGGAAAAGACCCTGATGCTGAGAAAGATTGAAGGCAGGAGGAGAAGGGGGCAACGGAAGATGAGATGGTTGGATGGCATCATTGACTCAATGGACATGAGTTTGAGCAAACTCTAGGAAATAGTGAAGAACAGGGAAGCCTGGCATGCTGTAGTTCATGGAGCCCCAAAGAGTTGGACACAACTGAGCGAATGAACAACAACCAATTCTCAATACTCTGTAAAATGGTTTGCAGCTGAATCTGCCTGTAGGAACCCTGGGCTTGGTACAGCACATTTTATAGAATAGCTCAGCGGTATAATGGAATTAGGAAGGCGGAGGAGTTAAACATAGGGCAGGAAGAAGTGGGGATTAGGGATGTAAGAACAGACTTTCTTTATTTTATTTTTTTTTAATTTGCAATATTTTATATCCATTCCAAAAATCTTTCCCTGGAAAATCCCATGGACAGAGGAGCCTGGTAGGCTACAGTCCACTGGGTGGCAAAGACTTGGACACAACTCTGTGGCCAAACAACAAAGCAAATATGTTAAAATAATATGTAAAAATTAACAAAATATAAAGAAATGTGTATATATGAAAAATAAGCCAGTGTATATAATTAGAAATTAATATACAAACCAAACTTTGCTTGAATTACGGAATTACATTTTTATAATTTTTACTCAGTTATTCTTTAATCTTATTTTGATAGTGCTTCTACTAAAATAATTGTAATGAAATTTTATCTAGTTATTTATTTTTACCACGCATTTTGAAGTAGAACTTTTTCTGTTGGGTAGCAAAGGGTGAAGGAGCTTTCACAGCAGAAGGGGAAAATGAGAAGTGAAAGTGTTAGTCACTTAGTCGTGTCTGACTCTTTGCAACCCCATGGACTGAAGCCCACCAGGCTCCTCTGTCCATCAAACTCACCAGGCAAGAAAACTGGAGTGGGTAGCCATTCCCTTCTCCAGGGGATCTTCCTAACCCAACGACTGAACCTGGGTCTCCTGCATTGCAGGCAGATTCTTTACCGTCTGAGCCACCAGGGAAGCCTGAGTGGAAGGGAATTGTGACACAAAGTCATGAACAGCACATGTAAATTCTGCATGCCATGGTGGCTTGAGACTGCAGGGGATGATCCTAGAGACACAGGCACTTAGTAAGTTACAAATCACAGCATAAATAGCATTTACTGAAGTGAAGGCTATATGGTTTCGGGGATGAGGTGTGGACATTTCACTAAGTCATTGCATCTGTTTAAAAATGTAGCCTTCTGGTCACAGCCCTCTTGAAAGCCAAGCCTGAAATGAAGTATTGGTGCCTGGCAGGTCATTCATGAGGTGATTCCAGGAAGTTGGAAAGACAGAGGAAGAAGCACCAGATGGGGAAGAGGAGGATGGCAGGACAGGATATGATTGATTGCTCACAGTCACTGCTGTGAGCACAGGGATGTATTCTGCTGCATCCACCCCGGTTCTCCTTCCAGAGGACAAGATGCTGTGTGCTGTGCACCCCTCCTTTCACAGGTTCAACTCCCCGACTTTCCTGGCCTGGGCTGCACTTTCAGCTGTGTTCCCAGGACCTGGGACAGAACGCAGAACAATCAGATGCACACTCTGCAGGTGAGATGCTGTCAGTGCATTGAGTCTGAGACACACACCATCGGGGCTGAGAGCAGAGGGGACCCTAGGCCTGTGACACGGGGCACACAGGCATCGGCTACAGCTACTGTTTTCTTCGAATTATCACTACGTGTCAAACCCTGTGCTTAAACAAAGTACACAACATTTTCTCATTTCGCAATACAGCCCCCCATAAAGTGGGTGTTATGTGCCTGCATTTTATAAAAGAAGGTGTAGAAGATTCGTGTATTCATGCTCAGTCGCCCAGTCATGTCAGACTCTTTGCAATCCCGTGGACTGCAGCCCACCAGGCTCCTCTGCCTAAGGGATTTCCCAGGCAAGAACACTGGAGTGGGTTGCCATTTCCTTCTCCAGGGAATCTTCCTGGAACTGGGATCGAACCCACGCTTCCTGCAGTGGCAGGCAGATTCTTTACCACTGAACCACCAGGAGTCAGATTACTGACTCTTATTGTAAGTACATGTTCAACTTTTTAAGAAATTGCCAAACTGTTTGAGAAACTGACTTTACAGTTTTTCATTCTCAACATTAATTTCTCCATATTCTCACCAGAACNTTCTTTACCACTGAACCACCAGGAGTCAGATTACTGACTCTTATTGTAAGTACATGTTCAACTTTTTAAGAAATTGCCAAACTGTTTGAGAAACTGACTTTACAGTTTTTCATTCTCAACATTAATTTCTCCATATTCTCACCAGAACTTGGGAGAATGGCACAGAAACATATATACTATTATGTAAGAAACGAATCACCAGTCTATGTTTGATACAAGATGCAGGATGCTTGGGGCTGGTGTACGGGGATGATCCAGAGAGACGTTGGGGGGTGGGAGGTGGGAGGGGGATTCGGGATTGGGAGCTTGTGTGCACCTGTGGTGGATTCATGTCGATGTATGGCAAACCCAATAGAGTATTGTAAAGTTAAATTTAAAAATAAATAAATAAATTACAAAAAAAAAAACAAAACAAAACTTTTTTAGCCATCCTGCTGCTGCTGCTGCTGCTGCTAAGTCGCTTCAGTCATATCTGACTCTATGAGAGCCCACAGACGACAGCCCACCAGGCTCCTCTGTCCCTGGGATACTCCAGGCAAGAATATTGGAGTGGGTTGCTATTTCCTTTTCCTTAGCCATCCTAGTAGGCATTTAATTGAATATCACTGTGACTTCAACGCATTTCCCTAGTGACAAATGATGTTGAACATCTTTTCATGTATTTCCTTGTAATCTGTATATCTTCTCTGATGAAGTATCTGTTCCAGTCTTTTGTTCATTTACTTTCACTGGGTTGTTTATTTTCTTAACATTGAATTTTAAGAGATCTTTTAATATTATGTACACACAAATTTTTAAAATCAGATGGGTGTCCTGAAAATATTTTCTCCTAATATATGGCTAATCTTTTCATTCTGTTAATAATGTCTTTTGAAGACTAGCTCTTAATTTTTATGGAATCCAATTGTCTTTTTTTCTTTTATGGTTTGTGTTTTATTGTTATACCTAAGAAATCTTTGGCTAACCCCAGATCACAAAGATTTTCTCATTTTCTTCTAAAACTTTCATGATTTTATATATTTCATGTAGGTCCATGACTTATTTTGAGTTAATTTTTCTATAGGGTACAAGGTATAGATGAAGATACTTCAAAAGTGAATAGCTAGTTGTTCTAGCCCATTTATTGAAAATATGATTCTTTCATCATTGAAAAGGTTTTACACTTTTATCAAAGATCAACTGAACATACATGTGTGGGTCCATTTTTTGACTTTCTTTTGAGATCCATTGATCTCCATTTCTTTGTTTCTCCAATACCACACTGTCTTGACTACTGTAGCTTTATAAAAAATCTGGAAATAAATTAGTGTTATTCCTCTTCTTTTTAAACATTTATTTTTGCTATTTTATTGCTATTTCAATGCATATTACAAAAAATAGAATAAGCTTGATTATTTCCTTAAAACAATTCTGCTGGAATCTATAGGTCATTTTGAGGGAAAATTGACATCTTAATGATACTCATTTTATTACTAAACAGTCATCACATAGAGGAACTAAACATCAGCAGTATATTGGAAAGAAGATATGTTTATTAAAGTGTGACTGCTAAATAGTTAGGAAATTGTGAACATTTCTGTTTTCCAAGTTTACATATAACATAAATATCAACAAAATAACATGACCTTGTATTGTTGGCTAGGAGAATCAAGAACTATGTGTTCACAAGAAGAGAACAGTGATATCTGCATCTTGCTATAGATTCCCTACCTAGTGGACTGAAAGATCCATGTGTCCTGAGTATAAATTATATACCATACATATTTAGGGGAGCCAGTACATTGTTAAAAAAATCATTACTTAAAATATTTTTTTAAAATGAAATACTCTCTACTCATAAAGGCAAAAACTGGTGCTCTTCTAGGACGTAAATTTAGTTATTATGTTTTTAAGTGCAAAATAGACAAATATAGAGATGATCTTTCACGCAGGTCGCTGGCATTGAATATTTCAGTATTTCTAGAGTATGAATGTTTTCCAGTGGCAATTTTATTTGCTGGAATTTTCTATGTATACTTTTTCATTGACAAAGCAAAACACTTTCAGACATAGGAGTGGAATTCCTCCACATTGGTAACTTAAAATTTTGTTACCTTTACCTTTGGCCATCAGGCTCCTTCCTGTTGTTCTTGCCCTAAATTCAACTTTCAAAACGCTGCTCCTTGCCAGCTCAGTGTTTTAACCTTCCTCAGCCCATTGGCGGCTTCTTGGCAGAACGTCAAACCTGTCCAGGCAGGACGTCAGGCCAGTCCAGATTAAACTAGCTTGATCGAAGAAACACGCCAGTGCAAAACAGCAAGATCCTCGTTAATTTTAATTAACAGCTCCAAACAGAATTGCATAACAAGGTCATTTTCCCTAAATGAATTATTAGATATAATAGAAGAAGTCAACTTCTCCAAGCAGTATTTTTAAACCCCACGGGTTGGCAAATCTGTCCCAGAGAATATCTGTCTTTTTTTTTTTTTTTTTTTNAAATACTGTGCCAGTTCCAGCTGAATTAGATATAATGTCCTGTGTTCCCCTTACAATATTCTCCCGTGTTCTGTCTTGACCTAGAAAGTCAAAATTGTACCATTGTAGACATACAAAAGTATGTCTATACTTTTAAGTAACGCTACACCCATGGTAGCAGAATAGGCTAGGCCAGGGTCCATAGTCCATGCTGGTCTGCCTCTCCTCTCATTTGTAAGAGTTGTAGAGTCAGACTACGAGCCACACTCTGGCTCTATCAGTTAGTAGCTGTATTCTGATAGAGCTCTATCACTTAGTAGTCCTAGGTTGAGTTGCTTAATCACTCTGAACTTCAGATTCCTCAGTAAGAATTAAACGAAATAATGCATGAAAAATGTGTATCAAAATGCTGGCTTATAAAAAAAATCTATAAAGGATGCTAAAAAGAGTATGTGGATGTATGATGAAAAACAGAATATTTACCATCTCTAAGGACATTTGAAAAACTAAGATCATGGCATCCAGTCCCATGACTTCATGGCAAGTAGATGGCGAAACAATGGAAACAGTGACAAGCTTTATTTTCTTGGGCTCCTAAATCGCAGATGATGACTGCAGCCATGAAATTAAAAGACGTTTGCTCCTTGGAAGAAAAGCTATGACCAACCTA
>SJYV01034914.1:0-40055 GCA_006410875.1 Neotragus pygmaeus | reverse complement strand
AGGAAGCCCCTGCGTGAGGACAGATGCCCGCCTGCAGCTCCCAGAAGGAAGGCACAAGTCCAGTGTTCTGCGTTTCCGCCGCCCACTCCCTGCGATCATCCAGCAGTAGCGGCAGGGGTTCCCTGCAAGGTAACTGGATTCCACACTTTGCAGCGAAGGGCTCGGGCCGGAGACCACCTCCAGCCACCCCAGCCACCCTAGCCACCCCAGCCCAAGGCAGCATCTCCAGGCAGCTGACCTGCCCTTCCCGCCCGCTCTGTTCCGGTGGGTCCTCCCTGCCTGCAGCCCGCTTCCTAGCAACGGGCCCTGGACACGTGGCCAGTGGCGGCAGGACCCAGCCTTGGACAAGGAGCAGCAGCACAGAACGGCTTTGCTTTCTCCGCTTTTCAAGGTAAAACCCCGTATAGCTGCGTATCAAGTACAAACTCATCTTCAGCGCTTTCACTATCTGGGTCCTCACTTTTCTACCACGGGCTGGATTTGGGGAGACGGTTGGAGGCAGGGGGCATGGTAAGAGACACACCACAAGCATATCCCTTGTAGCTCACTCGGTAAAGAATCCGCCTGCAGTGCAGGAGATCCGGGTTTGACCCCTGGGTTGGCAAGATCCCCAGGAGAAGGAAAAGGCAACCCACTCCAGTATCTTTGCCTGGAAGATCTCATGGACAGAGGAGACTGGCAGGCTGCGGTCCATGGGGTCGCAGAGAGTCAGACACGACCTTGCAAGTAACACACGGACACTAAGGAAGCAGCTCTCAGATCTGCGTCCTGGCACACGCCTGGCTGCCCTTGCGCACCCATGACCCCGGGGTTGGGTGTGACATCCCCGCTTTGGTTTCCTTTCTGGTACAAAGGAAGGTGAGACTTAAAAGCCAAGTCCTGAGAACCTGAGAGGCTCAGATTTCTTCCAAAATCCCCCCTGCGTATCATCTCCCTGAAGAAGTCCCGGCAGAGAGGGAAGGGCTGGCCCACGCCTCTGGGGGACAATGAGGAGGGCTGGCCGTATCGAATGTTCTCTCACATCCCGCTTCCCTCAAGACCGAGACGGCTCTGCAGGCGTGCAGAGGCAGGGCCTGGCAGGCAGCCTGTGTATACTCTGCTTTCTTCCTGTGAACACTTTTCTTCCAGCAGCTGGGAGAGAAAGACTGACAAGACATTGCAGGCACCGAGTGAGTGAGAAACTCCCGCTGGGTTTGGAAAGCACGCAGAGTGCCGGGAAAAACAGCAGAGGTTGGGCGAGGAACACCACTCGGGACTCGCGATGAGCCAAGCGCAGGAGGAAGAAGAAACAAGCAAGACAAAAGACAAAGGCTAAAGGTGGAAAAGAGCGGTATTCTAAAACGCGTCACACGCTCTTCCTTTAAAGCTGGTGCTTTTCACTTAACAGACCTGGACAGGGGGATTATAAACCTGCAGGAGACTCTGCAGTCATTTAACTCTTCTTCACCATTTAGACGAAAATCACGCCCAACCTTCGGTGACATAAGCAAGGATCTCAGCACATTGTTAAAAGTCCTCGGATCCGGCAAAGAGTATCCCAGCAGATGACAGCGTACAGTCAGGGGAAGGAACAGTGCTTGGAAGGGGAAAGTTCTCCCAGAAGCTAAAATAGAAAGGAAGCATGGGTTTCTCTAGCGGTGCTGGTGTTCAGCCACTCAGCCGTGCCCGACTCTTTTCAACCCCATGGACTGCAGCACGCCAGGCCTCCCTGCTGCTAAGTAGCTTCAGTCGTGTCCGACTCTGTGCGACCCCACAGACGGAAGCCCACCAGGCTCACCGCATCCCTGGGATTCTCCAGGCAAGAACACTGGAGTGGGCTGCCATTTCCTTCTCAAATGCATGAAAGTGAAAAGTGAAAGTGAAGTCGCTCAGTCGTCTCTGACCCTCAGGACCCCATGGACTGCAGCCTTCCAGGCTCCTCCGTCCATGGGATTTTCCAGGCAAGAGTGCTGGAGTGGGGTGCCATTGCCTTCTCCGTGTTAGGGATCATCTGTGACTTAACAGAAAGGTGGTTAAGGATCATCTGTGAGTTAACAAAAGGGAGGTTAGGGGTCATCTATGAATTAAGAGGAAGGCAGTTATGGATCCTCTATGAATTAAGAAGGCAGTTAGGGATCATTTATGAGTTAAGAGGAAGGTTGTTAGGGATCATCTGGGAGTTAACAGGAGGGAGGTTAGGCATCATCTGGGAGTTGAGGAAGGCAGTTAGGAGTCCTCTATGAGTTAACAGGAGGGTGGTTAGGGATCCTCTGTGAATTAAGAGGAGGGCCTTGAGGGATCTTCTGTGTGTTAAGAGGCAGTTACAAGTTCTGCTTTCTCCCTGTCCACCACAGCTCACACACAACTCCTGCAATGGCAAGGGGCCATATGATCTGAGAAGTTCAGAGAGTTCCTTGTTCCAAATGTTCTATTAAAAAAAAAAAAAAAAAAAAGCAGTACCCATTGAGAATCCATTCACAGAAGTATCTATCACATGTTCCCAGCATATCAGACTAGCGCCAGAAATATTTGTTAACAAACTGCCCGACCCAGTACGGCACAGAATCCCGTGTGCCCAAGCCCGTAATCTATGTCTCCCTGCAGCTCCCTGACCATCCACAAGTCAACCCTCGCCTGTTCCCACTCGGTGGCAGGACCCCACTTCCTAGCTAGCTCCATTCACCTCTCCCCACCAGGTAATAAATACACAGAGGTGTGTCGGGCACCTGTTCCGTGAGACCCACACAAACAACATAAATGAGACCCAAACATCCTTGCAAGATTAAATACGTAACTCAGAGACTGCAGTCAAAGGCTTTAACGTATTCAATGAAGCAAGAAGTAGCTGTGTTTCTGCAATTCTCTTGCTTTCTCTATGACCCAATGGATGCTGGCGATTTGATTTCTGGTTCCTCTGCCTTTTCTAAATCCAGCTTCTACATCTGAATGGGTTCACTGACTCAATGGACATGAGTCTAAGCAAACTCTGGGAGCTGGTGAAGGACACGGAAGCCTAGCGTGCTACAGTCCATGGGGTCGCAGAGAGTCGGACACAACTGAGCAACTGGTGACTGCAGCTGAAAAGCTCACTGGTGTTTGTTGACCAAAAAAAAAGGGGAACAGTCACCTGGGAAGGTAGAGGAAGCTTTGCAGCACGAGTGACTGAAAAGGCAGTATGTACATCAGAGTATTCTCCTCCACTGAGACCCAACGATACGTGGCCCTTTGCTGACCCCAAGGCCCTGGGAGTTCAGGAAAGTCCTGTCAGACCTTGGAATGGGGGCAGATGGTGTGTTAGACGCCAGAGAGAGAGGAGTCTGGTGTTCTGGGGAGCAGAGAGAGAAAAGAGGACGGGGAGGTCACGGAGGGTGCCTCCACCCAGACGGTGCTCACGGCCACACCCGGGGACACTCTGGTGTTCCCTCCCGGGGCCGCCGGTTCCACGTGTCATTTGCGCACACGGAAGAGATGGGAGAAGCGTTTCTAGTCGGCCCGGTTTAACCTTTACAGACGCGCCTGCCTGCAAGAGCCAGCAACTTCCTTGTGTTTAGGAATGTAAGAGACCAAAATGAGTAGTTAACAAGCGTGAAATGATGACTCCCGGTAATATTTGCTTCAAATTAGGAGCTTGCTTGCTCTCGGAGGCTTTGAGAACAAGTATTTCAGGGTCTGATGGACTGTTTCTTGTGGCTGAAAGCTAGCCAGTTTCCAACTGCGAAGGAGTAACAATAAATGGAACTCTTTTAAATTAGGATTGGTAATGATTTAACTGAGTGATCTGTTCTCAACTGAAAGTTTTGATTAGCCTTTAGTATGGTTCAGTGGCACTATCAACCACTTCCTCTAACAAACATGGGTATGAGTCAAGAATTACTTTTTTTCTCTCATAATCCATAATAAAGTTTAAGAAAGTCCATCGGCATGTCATTTCGTAGGGGGCCACACTGGGTCCGCGGGAGAGCGGCTGGGCACGAGGGTGGAGGACTCAGGAATGGTGCCATCCTTATACTCGGGGTGCCCGAAAAGGACCGGGCCCCCGTGGCAGGCTCAGCTGTGGGCTCTGATCACCAACGTACACACCAAAGCATATTCAGAAGGTACAATGGAAGAACATGTTCAGAGTACGTGACCCCCCCAACCATGCAGCCCACGAAAAACAGCAATAGTCACTGAACCGACAGTCAGTGATTTCTCCAGAAAGGCTCCTCAGAAGGTCAAGAAACTACTACTAGAGTCAGCTTATGGATTTTATATCTATTTCTCTGCTCAGTCGTCCAACTCTCTGTGACCCCATGGGCTGCAGCACGCCAGGCCTCCCTGTCCATCACCAACTCCCAGAGTCTACTCAAACTCACGGCCATTGAGTTGGTGAAGCTCGGTCAACAGTATTTTCTATACTTGAATAGAACTTATCGGACCAAAAGTTTAACCTGAAGGTGGCATTTAACCCAAGAACACAAGGCTCGATTTAAACCTCTACAGGTAAAACTCTGTAGCTAAACTCTACAGAGAGCTCCCCCTGCAAACAACTAAGTCAACACCAGAAAGCAACTGAATTCTATGATACTACGGAAACGCTCCACCCAAACATGACCGAAAAAGGTATTCTTCTCACACTCACAAGGAAAGACGATAAGCTAGGCCATTAAACAAGGCTCGAGACATTCACAAAGGAGCAGAATCATGCCACCTATTTCCCTGATCAACGACGGAACGGAATGAGAAATCGCTCACAGAAGGACAGCCTGGGAAATTCACAACTTTGTGGAAGTTAAACAAACACACACCTAAATGGTGAGTGGTGAGAAGGTAAAATTACAAGAGATTTATAAGATAGGTTGGGAGGAAGGAAAACGCAACACACCCACAGGTATGGCATATAACCAAAGCAGTGCTTGGAAGGAAGTGGATGGCTGTAAACGCCTGTAATAGAAAAAAGGATGGTCAGAGGGGAGGCACTGAAGGGCCTGAAGATAAGGAAAGAATGTAGGGCGCCTCTAGAAGCTGGCAAAGACAAGACTGCCCTGGAGCCTGCTACAGAGGGAACCAGCCCTCGACTTCAGCCCAGGAAGACTGGTCTTGGACTTCTGACCCCCACAACCATGAAAAAGGGCATCTGGGTTGTTTTTTAAACCATTCACTTACCCACTGATCCACTCAGCCACCCATCCATGGACACTTGGGTGGTTTCTGCTTCCTGCCTGTTATGAATACTGGGAGAGACACCCTGTTTAAAGGGGAAACCTCTATCACTCGCCATGTCACTGATGTCTCCTCGGGGACCACAGCCCTGAGTCACGCGCCTCGACCCTCCATTTCTTCCTAGGCAACCTCACCTTCATCACTGCCCTCACCTTGAGGATTCTGATGAGCACCGATGAACTGACACGTGAAGAGCACTGAACGCCATTCTGGAAACTCAGAAGGAGATTGGTTTTTCTCTGGCAACATCACAGTCTTTGCAGATGTGATGGAGTGAAGGGTCTGAGATGAGGTCCTCCTGGATGAGGGAAGCCCTAGGTCCAATGCCAGGGTCCTTATAAGGGACAGAGGATCAGAAACCGAGCAAGAGCCACAGCTACTGAGCCTGCACGCTACGGCCTGGGACCCTCCACTGCTGGGCATGGAGCTGTAAACTGCCGAAGGCCGCATGTCCTGGAGCTGATATGTTCTGTGCTAAGAGGAGCTACCACAATGAGAGGCCTGCTCACCGCAACTAGAGTAGCCCCTGCTTGCCGCAAGTGTAGAAAGTCTGCGCACGACAACAAAGATCTGGTGGAGCCAAAAAGAAAAGAACGTGGATGCTGTCACGAAAGGGGGTCTGGAAAAGCAAAAGTTGCATCAGGGACTGACAGCGAACAGGAGTTCTTTCACGGTGTCGCCCTGAATTCACGTGTTGAGTGGGGTCTATCCATCAACCCCTGCTAGCTCGGGAGTCATCTGAAACACTTCACCCTGAAACCCAGGGACGTGCAGTTATTTAAAGCCCTCCTTTCCCACCCAGATCAACAGCTTCCACTTCTTTTCAAGACCTGCCTTCAGTGGCTGCTCCTGTTACCCTGACATTTTTATCCTTCCTGTGGGTACACTGGATTGAATTCCCCACGGACTGTTATCACCCGCGGTGTATGCATTGGCATGGAGGCAGCACCGAAAGCACTTTTAATTTAGAACAATGCAAAGCGCTGTGCATCTAGGAAGAGATGGAAAGAGGTAAAAAAAGGACGCAATTCTTCTCCTTTGAAGACACACAAGCCACTCTGTCACAGGCGTTATTTCTTTAGCTGCTCTGTGCACTTCCGTTTACTTGTGTTTTTTTTTGGTGTGGGTGGGGTAGAAGACTGTCAGAGAACTCAAGTGGAAAGCGATGACAGGACTAAGACTGGGGGAAATCCTGTGGCGATCCTGGTGTCTCAGCTACTAAGAGCACACTTCTGGGCGTCCACACGGTACCTGCCTGGCTGCAGCCTGCCTGGGAGATCTGTCAGACGCCGCTGCAGCTCCCTTGACCCCTTCCCGGCACCAAACACCCTACATTTCCGGGGGGATTCGCTTGCTGCAGCTGCCGTGACAACGCACCGCATGCTGGGGGGCTTTGACAACAGGAAGTCGCTCTCCCCCAGCCCCGGAGGCTGGAAAGCGGAGATCCAGGTGTGGAGAGTGCTGGCTCCTCCTGAGGCCTCTCTCCCGGGTGCGCAGACGGCCGCCTCCTCCCGTGTCCGCCCGTGGGGGCCCCTGTGTTTGCCTCTGTGCTGTTCTTTTAAGGACCAGTCCTAAGGGGTCAAAGGGTATGTGTGAGTCGCTCAGTTGTGTCTGCAACCCTGTGGACTGTGGCCCGCCAGGCTCCTCTGTCCATGGGATTCTCCAGGCAAGAACACTGGAGGGGGCTGCCAGTCCCTTCTCCACCTAAGGGGTCAGGATCCAGCCTAACGCTCTTATTTTACCTACTTAGCTCTTTAAAGACCCTGACTCCAAGTACAGCCCCATTCTGAAGCCCTGGGGGTTAGGGCTTCAAAATACGAATTTTGGTGGTGCACACGTGAGCCCACAACTCTGAGTTATTGACCTTCATCTACGCAGCATTTCTGCCAAAGGCAAGGTGTGCGTGTGTATGAAGCATGCGTGCTAAGGCAGCTATTTGACTCTTTGTGACCCTGTAGACTGTGGCACTCCAGGCTCCTCTGTCCATGGCATCTCCAGGCAAGAATACCGCAGAGGGCTGCCACGCCCTCCTCATCAAAGGCAAGGGCAACTGATTAAAAAATATCCTTCTGTGTCTTGTTTTTTATGGGAAGGGACTAAAGACGGACCCCAGGAAATAAAGAGTCAATATTCTTTTAAAGAACATCTGCTCACACAATGGAAAGTGGCTCGCACGTCTCAGACTTCATTTACCTCTTCCCCGGCATTTCTGCAAAGACGAAAAAGCAGGCAGGCATCCTTCCCTTCGCAAGCAGAGCGCACCTTCTGTGGCCACAGGAGGCGGAGCTCGGTCGGCACAGGTAGAAACTCACCTGTCCTTGTCCCCCCATCTCAGCGGCTCTGAGAGACGAGGAGACACAATTGCCCACCATGTTCGCAAACGACAATGCCTTTCAGCCTGCAACTCTGAGGACCCAGAAGTGTCCTCTTGGGACAGGCAGAGGCTCCTCAGACGCGCAATTAACGCTCATTTTCTGACTCGCATGGGTATACAGCCTTTCGCCGGTGTTACTCCAAGTCAGACCCAGGACATGCAAGAAATCCTTCAGCCATTCACATATCGTTTGCATGGCCCTGCCCCCAGGGATCTGCATGGACCTGAGAAATCTACTGAACAAATGCAGAGTTCTCGTCAGGTTCAAAGATTATGGGATTTAGGTGGAAAACATTCATATGTGCCAAGAAATGCAAAAATCTAATCAGCTGGGTGGAAAAACGGTTTCCACAATGAACAGGCAGGCACCTCTGAACTCCCAAAACACTCACAGACATGTAAACGGGAAATGAGTTTTTGCAAGTCATTTGTCATTTTGTTTTATGTACTCTTTAATGGAATTTGGCCTATTGGGGCAACAATGCTATAAATAAACTTTGAAATACACACTGAGATTACTAATTTTCACCTGCCCTTTGAGACAATATTATGAAGGGACTTCCCTCGTTGTCCACTGGCTAAGACTCTGTGCTCCCAAAGCAGTTCCCCTGGTTGAGGAACTAAGATCCCACGGGCTCCAACTAAAGACTCCACCACATCACAACTAAGACCGCGCACAGTCAAATAATTTCCACAAAGATGAGATTATTTAAACTCTACTGGAAAAGTCAAGTGAACTCGATGCTCATCTGTTTCATAAACCTCAAGTATTAGGCCTTAAAGTGATTGCTGGCTATTCAGAAAGGCTTTGTGTGTTAATTCAGACAAGGGAAGTACTGAACCAGGAAATAAAACACGATATAAAGGGAGCTTCACAAGCAGAAAGGTGTGTACGTGGATTAAAAAATGTGCAAACAGTCAAACACTATCATGGCCTCTTAACAGTGAGGGTTAACATCTATCAGAGCTGTGAACAGAACCAGCACAAGTTAAGTGTTTGGGGCTTCCTGAGAGGTACGGAGGTGAAGAATCTGCCTGCCAATGCCAGGGACAGGGTTCGAGGCCTGGTCTGGGAAGACCCCACATGCTGAGGGCAATTGACCCAGCGCACTGCAACTACTGAAGCCTGCTCACCCAGAGCCTCTGCTCCGCGAGGAGAGAAGCCTCAGCGACGAGAAGCCCTCCGACCGCAACCAGAGAAAATCCCACGGCAGTGAAGAACCACCAGAGCAAAAACGACAGATAAAGAAAAATGTTTCAAGAAGACCTTAGATAAACAGAAAGTCACAAGCATCAGGGTGTTTTATGTTGATGAAAAAAGATGCGTAAGCAGAGTCAAATACCATCGTGTCCTCTTAATAGTGCGGGTGAATGTCTACCAGATTTATTAACAGAATAAGCAGAAGTGTTTAAGGGACAAGTATGATTTTGAAACTTTAAGAGCTGATAATGCTTTTTTTACTGGAGTATAACTGCTTTACACTATTGTGTTAGTTTCTGCCTACAACAATGTGAATCAGCCATACGCATACATATATCCCCTCTCTCTAGACCGTCCCTATTCGAACCTGTGGACTATACAGCCCATGGGATTCTCAAGGCCAGAATACAGGAGTGGGTAGCCTTTCTCTTCTCCAGGGGATCTTTCCAGCCCAGGAATCGAACCCAGGCCTCTCACAATTTCAGGCGGACTCGCTCCCAGCTGAGCTACGAGGGAAGCCCAAGAATACTGGAGTGGGTAGCCTATCCCTTCTCCAGGGGATCTTCCCAACCCAGGAATCGAACTGGGCTTTCGTGCATTCCAGGCGGATTCTTTACCAACTGAGCTACTAGGAAATACATTAAAACCGTGTCCAGGAGCCCACTGGCCACACAAGAAGCCTCCCCAGTATCGTGACAGCCCCGTGACACCAGACCCAGGAGCCAGACCCAGACACCAGACCCTGGGTCCGCCCGTGTGTGTGGGGGTAAGTGAGGAGAGCACGGGGTGAGAAGGGGGACCCGCGGGCACTGGAGTGGAACACTGCTGCCCAGGGCAGAGGAATGCCCCTGGCACTCCCAGGACCGAGCTCCCCGTGATCCGGAGGAGGCGGGTGGGCGGGGGTGGACAGACGACAGCCAGGCAGGTGTGGGGTGGGTTTGCTGAACCAGACGCTGGGCATCTAGCTTCAGCCTGTGATGCTCACGCCTGTGGAAAACATGCTCGGGTTATCCGAGAGCTGGCCGCCTGGATTATTTGAGGCCCTTCCTGAACAGGCCAGTGTGCACGCCAAGGTAGGAGACGCGAGCAGAGGTCAGGAAGCCGCTGGCTGACACGGCAGGGCCCGCGGGCATCCCTGGGGAGTAGCAAGCGTGCGTGTGCGTTGCCTCATTCTCCTGGACAGTAGCGACAGCCCCTAGGCAGGTCACAGCCTCGCGGGCTCGGTCACCCCCACTGAGGTCACTGCCCTGCGTGGCACCCCGAGCCTGTGGGGCCGGGCAACAGGCGGGAGGTGAGGTCTACGCTCCTGCGTCTGGTGCGAGGCGGACCGCACCCGGGGGCCCTTCCTGAGGCCTCTGCACTCACCTTGCACTGGGCCCACAGCTGTCCCCCACCCTCGGTGCATGCAGATTCACACATGGGGCCCCCCTTCCTGACTGCCACCTAGCCGGCTCCCACAGCCCCAGGCGTTGTGCTCACTCGCTCAGGTCCTATGTGACTCTGCGACCCATGGATTGTCGCCCATCAGGCTCCTCCGTCCATGGGATTCTCCAGGCAAGGGTACTGGAGTGGGTAGCCTTTCCCTTCTACAGGGGATCTTCCCGACCCAGGGATGGAACCCAGGTCTCCCGCTCTGCAGGCAGATTCCTTACCAGCTGAGCCACCACAGAAGCCCTCCCACGGGCCTGCTCACGACGAATCCAGTGTCCAGAGAGGCACGCTGAACTGCGACTCACTCCCTGGCCCCGGCTCCCAGGAAAACTGGGTTAGCTGAGCAGCACATCCTTCCCTGAAGTGGCCTCAGGACCTCTGGAAATCCATGAGGCTCAGGAAACAAGGCGAGGCCCTGACCGTCTCTCCCCTCGACCACCTTGGCGAATTCCTGCTGTCACGCTGACCTTAAATACCCTCTGAGCCAAAAACCCTGTCCCCAAGCAGGCTCCTTAATTGGGCGAGTCGGCCCCGGGCTGCCCGCTTCGGGTCACATTTCCTCTTTAGGGGGGGACTGGCCCGAAATCACTCAGTGTCACACTTTGCACACTTTTATCAGGCTGCTCTCAGCCTGGCTGAACGAGATGAGAGCTGCGATATGGCTCGGGCTTCCGGGGAGGAACACACTCGTCCGGCTGCACCTGGCCGACTTGGAGATCACTTACGCTTTTGTGTCATAACCACACACACACACACACACGCACGAACAAAGCCAGCACACAGGAGGGCAAGTTAGATGTACCGCGACAGGTAGAGTCGAGGGCTATTTTTACAGGCCTGGATGCCCTTCCTCCCGGAGAGTAATCAGAGGCCCGCTTCTGTGCAGACTCCTCTGAGGAGGCAAAGCAGGGGCACCTGTGGGAAAAACGCTTGCTGGGGGGGTCCTCTCGGCAAGGCCTCCTTCACCCGTACGTGCCGGGCACTGGGCGCTATCTGCCGTCTTCCCAAGTGAGCACCGACACTCGCCTGCCGCCACCTGCGTGTCTGGGAGGGACACACCTGCCCCGGGCACCCGAGAGTATAAATAGCTGCGTCTCTTCTCTCGGGCTGTGGGAAGAGGCGGAGGCGACGCCGGGCAGGCTCTGTCCCCGAGGAGAGGCCCATGGGGCCGCGAAACTCAGGAGGATGGGCAGGAACGGAGTGCCTGGCCCCCTGCCGGGGGACCGCCCGAGGCGGGCAGGGTCCTCGGGGAAGGCTCCCAGGAAACACTGTCACCCGAGGAGGGAGACGGGGGGCCTGAAGACAGCGGCGTGGCCGCGAATCTTCAGCCAGCAGGAAGGACTTGCTGCTGGGAAGAGACAGAGGAGGGTCAGCAGACAGAAAGGCCACAAGCGGCTCACGGGGAGCGGAGCGCGGCAGACTGGTCTGGCCTCGGCTTGAAGCCTGGGTCTTGGGGGTGGCCTCTGGGTGGAGCGCCCATGGGCACTGGGAAGTGTGGACGGAGCTAAACGGGAGGCGAGGGTGCCCACAGGGACCCAGAGACGGTAGAGCAGAAGGCTCCGCAAGGCCACGCGTCCGTGAGAGATCGCGGGGACGGGGGCCAAGGCCAGGGCCCTGAACACGGACAGAGAAGGACAGACAGATGAGACACACAGGGCAGAGCGGGGTGGCAGCTCATGAAGCCCAAAGTTCTGGAAACACAAGAAGAGATGCCGGCCACACATGGCCTCACTGGATGTGAGTCTGAGCAAACTCTGGGACACTGTGATGGACAGGAGGCCTGTGCTGCCATCCGTGGGCTCGCAGAGAGTCGGGCACGGCTGAGCGACTGAACAACAGCACGCGGCCCCTCGAAAGTCACCGCGCCCTTCATCCCGACAGCGTTCCTGGGTTGTGGGTGGAAAGCTTGCGGACAGGGTGGAGCCTGGAGAGCAGGGAGGTTGTGTTTCAGTGATGACCGAGAGCACGCTGTGCGCAGCTACTAAAGCACTGGGCTTCCCTGGGGGTTCCGTGGGAAAGAATCTGCCTGCCACTGCGGGAGACGCGGGTTCAACCCCTGGGGTGCGAAGATCCCCGGGAGAAGGGCATGGCAACCCACTGCAGGATGCTTGCCTGGAGAACCCCATGGGCAGAGGAGCCTGGCGGGCTGCAGTCCATGGGGTGGCAGAACCAGACACGACTGAGCGACTGAACCACAGAAGAATTAGAAGCAGTGGGAGAAAGAGGAGCTGTGACATTCCCAAGAAAAGGCAAAGCTCCCCTCTTGTGAGGAAGGAAGGGCCAGGGCCAGCCCATGTGGGGGCATCAGTTTGGACAGGAAGACCCCCTCCCTCCCAGATGGGAAGGACAGCTGACGCCTGCAGAGTCCTGCACACTCGACCCCAGCCCAGGCATCGAGGAAGACGCCGGTGTGAAAGGACCCCTCCAGTTCAGGGTCTGACTCTCTCTCCAGCCCAGTGCTCGATACGATATTATAAATGTCAAGACAGGTACCCTGCACCGGTTATTCAGCATCACAGGTGCGGTTACACGAAGCTGTTAAGTTCACACACGTGCCATCTGCTCACCAAAGGAGAACATGCCCTTACCTGATCTAATAAACACAAATGCTATGAAGAAGGGCTGTATCATATTCAGACAACTAGATCTCTTTTGCAAAGTCACATTAAACACTGCACAAGGGTTTCCCAGGTGGTCCAGTGGAAGAGAGGCCAGCTTGCCATGCAGGGCACATGGGTTTGATCCCTGGACCCGGAGGATTCCCACCTGCTGTGTCACAGCTGAGCCTGGGAGCCCCAACTACTGAGCCCACCTGTCCCAGATCCCATGCTCTGCAAGAAGAGAAAGCAATGTAAAGAGAAGCACAAACCTCAGAGCCAGAGAACAGCCCCGCCTGGAACAGCTAGAGAAGAGCCCCGCCTGTCACAGCCAGAGAACAGCCTCGCCTGTCATAGCTAGAGAACAGCCCCCGCCTGTCACAGCCAAAGAGCCCTGCCTGTCACAGCCAGAGAACAGCCCCGCCTGTCACAGCCAAAGAACCCCGCCTGTCACAGCCAAAGAGCCCTGCCTGTCACAGCCAGAGAACAGCCCTGCCTGTCACACTCTCACAGCTAGAGAACAGCCCTGCCTGTCACAGCCAGAGAACAGCCCCGCCTGTCACACTCTCACAGCTAGAGAACAGCCCTGCCTGTCACAGCTAGAGCTCAGCCCTCACAGCAATGAAGACCCAGCACAGCCAACAATAAAATTAATTAATTTAAAAACATCAGCAGCAGTAACAAGAACAGCAGGTAACAGCACGCTCAAGGCCTTGTGTCGGCCAGCAGCCTGTCTTGGGCCTGCCTGCTCTTGTGTCTGGACGAGCCTTGAAGGCCCAGGAGGGTTGCGCCGCCTGAGACATGCCCGAGACACCAAGGTGGGGGCGGGCTCCGCTGCCGGGAGAACGCCCGAGGACGGGGAACGGCACCAAGGTGGCAGGGACAGCGGGCACCTGGGGCAAAGTGAGGAAGCAGGCCTCCTCCACGTGGCAGCTCACGTGTTCAGTGGGCACAGGGGGGCCTGAGCAGGACCCCCCATGACCCTCGGAGCGAGACATAGACTGGAACACGAGGCGTCCGCTGTGTGGTCTCTGAGGTGGACGCGTGCGTGCTCACTCGCTCAGGCGTTTCCGACTCTCTGTGACCCCATGGGCTGGAGCCCGCCATGCTCGTGCATCCACGGGATTCTCCAGGCAAGGATACTGGAGTGCGTTGCCATTTCCTCCTCCAGAGGATCTTCCCGACCCAGGGATCGAACCTGCATCTACTGCATCTCCTGCACTGGCAGGTGGGTTCTTCACCACTAGCGCCCCCTGGGAAGCCCAGGAAGGATGTCCCATTGTGACTGTACCAGTGAGGGTTGCCTGTCAGGCATTCTAAGTCAGCCCAAGGCCACCCACCGAGATGCTTGTTGAAAGGACCCAGCAGGAAACTGGCTCAGTTTTCTCTGGGTTCTCCAGGCAGCTCAATGGTTTCTCCAAACACATCTCAAATTCAACCAGAACTCCCCCAGTGCAAAGCCAGTCCCCTCCACATAGCACTTTAAAAGCTGACGCACGGTCACCCAGCTGTCAGTGTCAAACTCAAAGTACATGGTGGCAAAAGGCAGTTATCTCAGCTGGACTCAGAGACGGCCTTGATTATACAGTTAGCAGGCAAAAAACACATGCTGTCCGTGCAACCAAAGGAAATGCTTCTAAGAGAAATCAGGGAAATAGCAGACGCGGAGAAGAAACTGGAATGTACCAGGGACCGACTGAAATCAACGGTTTGCAGCCGGAAGAAAACACCAAGTAACACCTTGCTGGCACAAAACGTTTATTCGATAACCAAGTGATCCCCTTTTCTTAAAGCAGGAGCAGAAAGGTTTCCAAGACAATGAAACCATGGTGAACACGGACATAGAACCCTGCGGACCTGAGAAAATGCAGCTTCAGGGCCCCCACGCCAAGGACAGCACTGGCCCAGCACTGCCAGAACTGCTTTTAAATCCATGTCACTCTTCACTCCAGCTCGAGCTCCAGCCTCCGGAGTGATGGATGTGAACACGTCAGGCCTGCAACAGCAGACGTCCGCAGAGAGGCGTCCGCGGAGAGGCGTCGGCCCAGGGCTGCCGGGTTCCCGAGGGACGCAGCTGTCACCAGGTCTGACGGGCACACCCTGTGAGCCGCAGGTATCGGTGAGTGGCTACTTCAGGAGGACATGCAGGAAGCTTCTCTCTCTTTTTTGAATGTGACCTCTTAACTAAATACCAGCTGCTGTTCAAGATTGCACCAAAAGATGGGAATAAAGGTGGATACAACCAGTATGAAAAACAGTACAGAGACTCCTTAAACAGCTAGGAATAAAAACTACCGTATGACCCCAGCAAGCCCAGTACTGAGCATATCCCTCTGAGCAAACCGTAATTCAAAGATGCGTGGTACCCGAGTGTTCACTGCAGCACTATTTACAGCAGCTAGGATCCACTGATATGTGAATGGATAACGAAGGACACACACACACGAATACATATATACAATCAAATACTGCTGCTGCTGCCAAGTCGCTTCAGTCGTATCCAACTGTGCGACCCCATAGACGGCAGCCCACCAGGCTCCCCCGTCCTGGGATTCTCCAGGCAAGAACACTGGAGTGGGGTTGCACTTCCTTCTCCAATGCATGAAAGTGAAAAGTGAAAGGGAAGTCGCTCAGTCGTGTCTGACTCTTAGCAACCCCGTGGACTGCAGCCTTCCAGGCTCCTCCGTCCATGGGATTTTCCAGGCAAGAGTACTGGAGTGCGGTGCCACCGCCTTCTCCAACCATCAAATACTACTTAGCCATAAAAAGAAACAAAGCTGAGTCATTGGTGGTGATATGGGTGAACCGAGAGCCTGTCACACAAGGTGAAGTCAGTCAGAAAAACAAACACCCTATATTAGCCTGTAACTAGCGAATCTAGAAAAACTGTACTGAGGAGCCTACTTGCAGGGCAGGAGTAGAGATGCGCGGCAGGGAACAGACCTGTGGAGCCGAGTGGGAGGCAGGGAGCGGGGCAGATGAAGAGAGCGGCGCGGACATACATACACTAACAGGCGTAAAAGCGTGCAAGCCTCTCTACAGCGCAGGGAGCTCCCTCTACAGTGCAGGGAGCTCGGCTCGGCGCTCTGCGATGACCCGGAGGCCGGGATGGGGTGTGAGGGCTCAAGAGAGAGGGGATGTACCTATACATATGGCTCAAGCTCAGGCTGCAATCCTTTGGCCACCTGATGCTGACTCCTTGCAAAAGACCCTGATGCTGGGAGGGATTAGGGGTGGGAGGAGAAGGGGACGACGGAAGATGAGATGGCTGGATGGTGTCACTGACTCCATGGACACGAGTTTCGGTGGACTCCGGGAGTTGGTGACGGACAGGGAAGCCTGGTGCGCTGTGGCCCATGGGGTCACAAAGAGTCTGACACGACTAAGCGGCTGAACTGAACTGATGACTGATTCATCCTGATGTATGGCAGAAACGAACATGACATTGTAAAACGATTATCCTCCAAATAAACATAAATTAAAAAAAAAAAACAAAGATGTCCACCCAAAGAAAATTTGGTGCCCAAATGTCTTCAGAGATCCCTGGGCCCAGCTCCAAGTGCTCAAGTGGGAAAAAAGACAAGGAAGAGGACAGAGGAGGAGGACAGGGAAGTACTTTTGATACTTTGACTTGCTGACCCAGGGGAAGAGACTGCCCCTCCCAAGGCTAGTTAATTCCCAGAGATGGTAAGAAGCTGTCTTTGGCATGTAAACGAGGGTGCCTTTCATATGCAAACCAACCTACCCAGAGGCCATCCTCCCGAACAGTGCTTTATGGATTTTTAAGCCACCTGCCAAAGCTGGAGACCTGAGAGCCACNGAGATGGTAAGAAGCTGTCTTTGGCATGTAAACGAGGGTGCCTTTCATATGCAAACCAACCTACCCAGAGGCCATCCTCCCGAACAGTGCTTTATGGATTTTTAAGCCACCTGCCAAAGCAGGAGACTTGAGAGCCACGGGTTCAATCCCTGGGTCGGGAAGATCCCCTGGAGGAGGAAATGGCACCCCACTCAAGTATTTTTGCCCGGACAATCCCATGGACAGACGAGCTTGGCGGCTACAGTTGCAAAGAGTCAGGCACGCCTGAACTGAGCACGCGCGCGCGCGCACACACACACACACACGCACGCACGCAAGCTGTGATCACGGGTCCGCATCTCACGTAGCCTGGACAGGCTAGCGGGCGTCGAGCAGACTCTACTGTGCCTCTAGATCCGCTCCCGGCCTCTAGGCTTCGGGAGGAGAGTTAAGGGCCATCGACTGCCCTGCCCAGAGGCTGGAGGCAGGCCGACGTTGCTGCCTGCCAGGCCAGGGCACGGAGCAGACCACCCTCAGCGCAAGCGCAGCCCCCGTCTGTGCAGACGCTAAGCTACTGACCACAGGCATCACAGCGAAGGCCGTGAGGGAGCAGGCCTAAAGGAAAATGGGGATGGATCTGACCAACGCTCAGAAGGTACTTGAGAGCTGCTGGGATGGTCGTCCACCTCTGCAAAGACCAAAAGTGGGAGAACAATTCCTAAGTATTTCTGCTCAAGAAACAGAAATGTGAGTGTCACGATCATTATGTGTTCAAAATTCTCCTCAGACACCCAGAAGGCCATTTTAAACCTCAGAAATGTGTTCTCTAACAACAGCACTGCCCTAGCCCCCCATTTCAACACAGTTCTAGGAAGCTTTTAATACCCTGTGCGTGCTACACCGCTTCAGCTGTGTCCGAGTCTTTACAAGTCTCTGACAGCCCTCCAGGCTCCTCTGTCAGGAGGTTTCTCCAGGCGAGAATACAGGAGTGGGTCGCCATGCCCTCTTCCAGGGGATCTTCCCGACCCAGAGATCGAACCCACATCTCTTATGTCTCCTGCACTAGCAGGCGTGTTCTCTACCCTTAGCGCCACCTGGGAAGCCAGTATTCACGGACAGCTGACAGTGAGATCTTTATTTTCTAATGTAATCCAAACACCACGGCACCTTCTGACCTCAGGCTATGTATCCATCACTTTTCAAACACTGCAAACACAGGTTTAAAAAGTCACTTGGGCACCTCTGTGTAATGAGAGCTCTCGGCAGACGTTTCTTGGGGGCATTATTTCCCTTGCTCTTTTCTGTTGCATTAAATCTTGGTCTACCCCTGAAGAATGACACGGCGTAACTGATAAATTATAGTAGCTTACTAAATGAAAGGAAAAAAAAAAAAGAAGAAGAAGAAGCTGAAACAGAGAAGCGAGAATCATCATAGAGACAGAAGGGAGCAAAGAATCCCCAACACACAGCTTTTTCCAAGGAGAAGGAGGGAAAAACAGATTGAGAGAAAAAACGATGATGCCTCTCCTGAGATCGTACCTGGTTTTCGCTGCTGAGATTCCAGAGGAAAGCACACCACGAGGAGGATAAGGAAGCTGGCAGAAAGCAAGGCTAGGATGCTCTGCCCCTGCACTGGCAGAAACCCGCTGAGTATGTCAGCCGTCTTGCCAGCTGGACCCAACTCCCGTCGACCTGCAGAATTCTGCAGTTTTGATCTCACCCTCTTCCCAGTTATTCTAGAAACAGGAGTCGCTGCGGTGGATAGGAACTGCTAATGGCAGGCACACACTGAAGGCTGAAGAGGTTTGGGACTGTTAGGAAGCGCAGCTTAACAGGCCTGAGTTTACCCACCTTAGTCCCCTCTGGAGTCCTTTCTTATTCCTCATGGATTTGCTCTGACAAGCAACACGGTCCCTTGCTACCTTCACCTGCCCTGTGGCTGCTCAGTCCTGTCCGACTCTTGGCGACCCCATGGACTGTAGTGCTCCAGGCTTCTCTGTCCCTGGGATTCTCCAGGGACGAATACGGGAGTGGGTTGCCAGGCCCTTCTCCAGGGGATCTTCCCGACCCAGGGATCGAACCCACATCTCCTGCATTGCAGGCAGATTCTTGACCTTCGGAGCCCCCAGGGAAGTAACCTACGAAAGTGCTAAAGCCATCTAAGGAGACTCTCTGTTTGTCATCTGCTGTGTGGAGGTTCCGGGGTCTAGACAATCTGGCGTAGGGCACGTGAACCAAAGGACGACGGGTGACAGGCCCTCTGACCCCGTGTGGGCACAGCTGTGAGCTGCTGAGCTCCAGAGAGGCCCTGCCTTCACCCAGAGGCACCCAGACAGAGAATCGGGCACTCCTACACCATCTCAAAAGGGCCACTACTGGGCAGGGACGAAGCTATGGGAGTGCAAACAGGTACACAGCAGGGAAGCCGCTCCTCCGCATGAGAGTGAATGAGAAGACAGGTGTCCCCTTTCAAATCCTGCAATCTTGGGACTTTGCTGGTGCTCCAGCGGTTAAGAGCGGTATTTCCCATGCAGGGTGTGCAGGTTCAGTCCCTGGTTGGGAATCTAGGATCCCACACGTGGTGCTCAGTTTCGACCAACTCTGCGCCCCCAATGGACCGTAGCCCGCCAGGCTCCTCTGTCCAAGGGCTTCTCCAGAATGCTGGAGCGGGTTGCCATTTCCTCCTCCAGGGGAATCTTTCTAACTCAGGGACTGAACCTGCCTCTTCTACATCTCCCCTACTGGCAGGTGGGTTCTTTACCACTGTGCCAAGGATCTCACATGTTGTGGGATTTAAAATAAATAAATAAAAAATCCTGCAATATCTGCGTGTTTATGGAGACATGGTCAGTTATAATCAACACTGCAAATAATCATATTTTCCCTCACCCATCTATCACATTATTATTTTTCTGATTTTAAGAATTTGAAAATAAGTTATTTTCCTCAGGCTGACTTTTTAAGGATTATAACTACTGCATCAGACTCCTAGAAAGCACATTTTATGTATATCACATTTTACACATCTGCAGAATTCCTAATTCTCAATATGATTAACATCCACCCTCCACATGGCCCTATTACCAACAGCAATCATCAATGAATTGCTTCCTAAAACCCTGCACCTGGGTCATCCAACGAGGGAGGCCCTAGCCAAATGTGGCCAGTGAAGCCTGGAAACCTAGCTAGTTTGTGTGGAGATGCATTCTGAGTGTCCAATACACACAGATTTCAAAGGCTAGGTAACAAAAATGAAGGCAAACTACCTCAATGATTTTTTTTTAATTGATTATGTGTTGATGCAGGAGACCAGGGTTCGATCCCTGGGTCGGGAGGATCCCCTGGAGAAGGAAATAGCAACCCACTCCAGTACTATTGCCTGGAAAATCCCAGGGATGCAGAGCTTGGTAGGCTATAGTCCACTGGGTCGCAAAGAGTCGGACACAATTGAGCGACTTCCTTTCTCCTTCCCCTTCTCCCTTGAGTAACAATATTTTGGATATGTCAGGACAGAAAAAGTTTCCATTCAAGCTCATTTCTTCTGTGTCTTTTTCCTTTTTAACGTTGCTCTAAGAAAATCTTACATGGTCCTACGTCTATCAGATTGCAGGACTCTGGACCACCAATTTTCCCCTCTCTTAAAGAGAGCCTCTTGTGCTCCTAAAGTCATTAAACAACTTCAGTTATTTAGGCAACAAGAAAATCCTTCCTGTTCCGGAGCTGAGTGTTTAACACTTGCATCTTCTTCCTTCAAAATCTTATCCTTGATCATAAATAATCTCAGTCCCCTCTGACTCTGGGTCTAAATAGCATCTGAGGGCCAAAATTACTACCTAGCTCACAGATAATTGTTACCTATGTCAACAAAAATCGAATTCCAAAGATTGAAAAGACAACAGCAGCAAACAGTTCAAAAGCAGTAGATAGTAACCTTGGTGTTCTTGTCAGCATTACTGCAACAATCTCCAGACTTCCCCATCGCCCACAAGCTTCGCTCTTCTCTAAGAACTCCTCACCCAACTCACTGTTTTCTGATTCACTTCTTGGAAAATTCAAGTACTGGGGCTGACATAAACAAACAGAACTTCCTGGGGAAATACATTTGGAATTCTGAAGACCAGGCAGAACGAAAAAGAACTTCTTGGTAACTGATGACGCACTGTCACGCAAACAACAGACAAACTGAAGTCAGGCCCTTGAAAATTAGAACAGGTATGTGCTTAGCGGGTTAGTCGTGTCTGACTCTTTGCAACCCCGTGGACTGTAGCCCACCAGGCTCCTCTGTCCATGGGGATTCCTCAGACAAGAATACTGGAGTGCGTTGCTATGCCCTCTTCTAAGGGACCTTCCCAATTCAGGGATCGAACGCAGGTCTCCTGCATTGCAAACGGATTCTTTACTGATTGGGCCACTCGGGAAGGCCTGCTGCTGCGGCTGCCCGTGCGACCCCACTGACAGCTGCCCACCAGGCTCCCCCGTCCCTGGGATTTTCCAGGCAAGAGTACTGGAGTGGGGTGCCCTAGCAACAGGTATAATCAAGCAGATCAAAGGAAGTAAAGTACTGCATTCTGGAAACTGGTGTTTTATTACGGACGTTTTCTAAAATGTAACAGAATAACCAAAGGCGCATTTCTGAGGAAGTTCTGTAAGGCCTTACCACCTCTAGGAAGAGTGTCAGGGCACTCTAGTGAAGTGGAGACTGCTTGATAACTGAAAGTTGCTCAGTCGTGTCTGACTCTTGGCGAACCCAGGTAGTATACAGTCCCTGGGATTCTCCAGGCCAGAATACTGGAGTGGGGAGCCTTTCCCTTCTCCAGGGGATCTTTCCAACCCAGGGATGGAACCCAGGTCTCCGGCATTGCAGGTGGATTCTTTACCAGCTGAGCCCCCAGGGAAGCCCGGGTGATAACCCCTGCCAATTCCCACCACAGAAGTCACATCCATGGCTCCAGGGAACACGGATGTGTGTCTCAAGTGGGGATGAAGCACCAAGCTCATTGACAAGTTCAATAAACTTAACTTTAATGAGACACCTCAGTCTGCATTAAAATTCATGAGACTCCCAAAACACGTTCTCTAGACCTTTCATTAAAGGGTAAAGCATTTATTTGACAATTTAGTTTGACCACCCGGGCAGGGAAACTCATGCCCACAAACTATACTTATGAATCCCAGAGGCCTTTTCGAAACTGAGTCATATCAGGTTCAGCAGCTGCATACACTGTTCTATCCAGTCAGTGACCTCGATGGGAACTTATTTCTCCCTGAGGAATTCACTGGTTTACAGTTCTATGCCACACCTTCCTCCAGGGAATCTTCCCCACCCCGGGATCCAACCCACATCTCATGAGTCCCCTGCATTGCAAGCAGGGATTCTTTACTGCTGGGCCACCTGGGAAGACCTGGGTCCGTGAAAAGAAGCAAGGGATTGGTTTTTGTGTGCCTTTAAAAAAAAAAACAGCCCCATTACTGAACCGAGTTACATGATCACAGGGGCAAGGTCACACTCACTCTCATTAACATGAGCACAGCACTTTTATTTAGAACTAGACATTTCGCAGCTCTGTTCCATATTAGCTATATGACCTTGGGCAAATCACTTTACCTCTCTGAGCTGTGCAATCTTTTGCTTTCAGTTAGTCAACACAAATATTTCCTCCCACATTGCAGGATTTTATGAGAGGAAGCATTAAAGTACATGAAAGTCTTACCTGGTAGCTCAGACGCTAAAGAATCTGCTTGCAATGCAGGAGACTGGGGTTCGACCCCTGGGCAGGGAAAGTTCCCCTGGAGAAGGAAATGGCAACGCACTCCAGTGTTCTTGCCTGGAGAATTCCCATAGACAGAGGGAGCCTGGCGGGCTACAGTCTGTGGAGTTGCAGAATGTGAGATGGCTGAATGACTATCACACACACACCCACACACACGTTAAAAGTACACACACCTCCACCAAGTCAGTAGTCTACAAGATATGCACACATCTTTACAGTTCTGTGAAACATTCCGGAGACTGAGGCGAGGAACACGCCAGCCCTAACGTTGTGGAACACTTGGCACCGTTATGGAAAAATCGGCCCAAGCCATAGGCTGCGCTCAGGGCAGTTAGCTGGCTCGTGAGTTATAAAAAGTGAGTGCTTTCTATGAATCCTGCTTGAATTCCGTTTCTGTTGGTGGAGTTCACACCTACCACCAGGCCACTGCAGGAGAAGTTCCAAGCGGGGTGCGCGCGATTGCTAAACCACTCCAAACCGTGGGCGCTGTATCCATCTCCAACTTTCCGGCACTTGGGTTAAAAAAGTGCACATTCTGATTGGGCCGCGGCGGGGTGGGGACCTGGGCACCGCACTGCAAAACGGCTGCCCGCTGCCCGCTCGGATGTCCGTGCTGGGAGTCCCTCGGCCCAGCCGGACCTCTGAGCGGGGCTGCACCAGTACCATCATCTCCTCCTCAGCTCAAGACACTGGGGCTCAGGAGCGTTTGCAGTGGCCCCGGGGCTCAGGAGCGTTTGCAGTTTGCAGTGGCCGTGGAGCGGTCCCTCGCACTGCGGAGAGCGAGCTTCAGCAGCAACGCCGCTTGCATGGCACTCCCGCCTTCCGGCTAGGTCACCCCCCAAACGCCTGCAGACGTCGGCAGAGGCTCCCGCGCCCCCCACACACACACAGACCCCCAAATCGGCGGATGGAGGACCATGCCCTGCCTGTAGGATGTTAGCAACCAGGTGCNCTGGGACTAGAAGGAGGTGAGAGCCGCACGACATTGTGAAAGTGGTAAATGACACTGCGTCATACACACTTTAAAATGGTGTGTGCCATGTAGCTGACTACAATCAATTTGTTTAATTTTTAAAATATGTGAGCCTTTTGCCTCATTGCAGTCGAGAAAGCAACGTGGGTCACCAGCAGCTCTACTGGGGCCATTTGAGAAAATTCAGCGAAGGTTCCCGCTCTTGGCGGGTCTGCTCAAACAGGCACGGTCTGATCCGGAAACACTGCCTCAATATGGGCCACCAGTATTTCCGCCGGTACATGAAGGATGTTGGCTGTGTTAAATCAGACTAACTGAAGTTCCTTGGATAGATCATTCGGCACATCTACCTTATGCAGAAATAATATTAGCTCTTTGCATGTAAAATGAAAGTTTAAAAACTACCCCCCCTCCGCCGCCGCCAAAAAAAAAAAATCCATGAGTGATTTGGATGCACAGACAAGAGAGGACTTCCTGTCACCTGAGGTTATATTCCTGGCTGTTGGAGGGGCATTCCTGAATGAGCCAAGGTCCTTGGGGAAAGGATCCTCCTACTCATTTGGGGAGACATACACGGACATTGGGGGATTCCCTGGTGGCTCAGCTGGTAAAGAATCAGCCTGCAATGCGGGAGACCTGGGTTTGATCCCTGGGTTGGGAAGATCCCCTGGAGGAGGGCATGGCAACCCACTCCAGTATTCTTGCCTGGAGAATCCCCATGGACAGAGGAGCCTGGTAGGCTACACTCCATGGGGTTGCAAAGAGGCAGACACGACAGAGCAACTAAGCACAGCACAGCACTTGCTACATTGAACCCCACTGATGGAAGCAGGACAAGGCTTTCCAGGGAGGCAAACATGGGAGGCTGGAGAAACCGATGGATGAGAGAGTCCAGCTCTACAAAACCCCTCAAATGTGTCCCTGAGACAGAACAGCTATAATGAAGACTTATAAAATGAGATGGAGAATTACACATGAGAATTCTGGGTTGAATTGCGTCCCCCTGCCAAAAAAAAAAAAAAGGTAAATTAGCAGACTTCTATTTTGGTCCATTGGCTAAAACTCTGTGCTCCCAATGCAGGGAACCTGGGTTTGGTCCCTGGTCAGGGAATTAGATCCTTCATGCCGCAACTAAAGAGACTGCAAGCTGCAAGGAAGACTCCCCACGCGGCAATGAAGACCCTGAGTGCAGTAACTAAGACTTGGAGCATCCAAATAAAAAATAAACAGACTTTTTAAATTAAAAAAAAAAAAAAGATATGCTGGAGTCCTAACCCTCAATACTTCAGAATGGGAACTTATTTGGAAATAGGGTCACGGCTGATGGGATTAGTTAAGGTCCTCCTGGACTAGTATGTTGGTTGCTCAGTCGTGTCCAACTCTTTGAGACCCACGGACTGTGGTCCACCAGACTCCTCTGTTCATGGGATTCTCCAGGCAAGAACACTGGAGTGGGGTGCCATTTCCTGCTCCAGGCCTTCTTCCTGACCCAGGGATCGAACCCACGTCACTTTCATCTCCTGCGTTGCAAGCAGATTCTTTACTGTTTGAGCCAACAGGGAAACCCCCATACTGAACTAGGGTGGGCTCCTAATCCAATATGACTAGTGTCCTCAGAAAAGGGAGAAATTTGGACAGACACACACACACACATACAAACACACTCAAGAGGAACACCATTATGAAGGTGAAGGCAGAGCTTGGGGAGAGGCTTCTGCAAGTCAAGGAACACCAAAGATGGCTAGCAAGTCACTAAAAGTAAGGCGAGAGACACGAGACAGATTCTCCTTCATGACCTGCAGAAAGAGTCGGCGCAGGGCTTGCCTGCTTGGCTCAGTGGTAAAGAATCCGCCTGTCAATGCAGAAGACACCCGTTCCCTCCCTGGCCCGGGAAGATCCCATGTGCCTGGGAGTAACTAATCCTCCACCACAACTCCTGAGCCTGGGCCCACGAGCCCTACAGCCACCGAAAAGAGAAGGCCCTGCCACGAGAGAGTAACCCCCGCTTGCTGCAACTAGAGAAAAAACGTGCCCAGAAATGAAGGCCCACCACAGCCAAAACTAAAGAAATAAAGAAATAAAATTATCAGGAAGAAAAAAGAACCCACTGGCACCTTGATCCCAGATTTCAGCCTCCAGAACTATGAGACAATAAATTCTGGCTGTTAAGCCCCTGAGCTTATGGTACTTTGTTACGGCAATCGTAGCGAACAAACACGACCAGGCAGGAAATTTGAAGCGCATGTTTGCCAAGCCTTGTCTAACATCTGTAATGAACATTTTGGAACAACCGGAAAAATAACTGTCAAGTGACCTCTCAAAACACTCTCTCTTCTCTGTCTGTTTCTCTTTCTCTCTGGGTGATTTGCTTTTATCATTTACTATCATATCCTGAAGCCTAAAGTTTTGAGCTCATATCACATCAGAAAACTGGTTTACAGAAGGAGGTATGCTTATTTTTCCCTCATAATCTCCGGGAAGAAGAAATGCTCTTGAATTTCATTCAGCAACCAATAGCAAACATAAAAAAAAATCCCATCTGGGGTTTATTTTTCCAACATAAAACCTCAGTTATAAAATGTGACTTAGGGACCTCCCTGGTGGTCCAGTGGTTAAGACTTTAAGCTCCCAATGTAGGGGCCCGATGCCCGCAACTAAGCCCATGCACCACAACCAAAGATTCCATACGCCGCAACTATGACTCCGCAAGGCCACATAAATTTAAAAAAATAAAATATGACTTATCGTCATTGTTGCCGAAACTTGGCCTCTGTTCACCAGTGCCGAACAGAAACACACAGAGGGACTTTGGAGTGAAGTAGCAAAGAGCAACTTTTATTCCTTTGCCAGGCACAGGGGGCCACAGTGGGCTGCTGCTGCTGCTAAGTCATTTCAGTCGTGTCCGACTCTGTGCGACCCCATAGATGGCAGCCCACCAGGCTCCCCCATCCCTGGAATTCTCCAGGCAAGAACACTGGAGTGGGGTGCCATTTCCTTCTCCAATGCCGGAAAGTGAAAAGTGAAAGTGAAGTGGCTCAGTCGTATCCAACTCTTAGCGACCCCATGGACTGCAGCCTACCAGGCTCCTCCGTCCCTGGGATTTTCCAGACAAGAGTACCAGAGTGGGTTGCCATTGCCTTCTCTACAGTGGGCTAATACCCTGAAGATCATGTGACCCACCCTGGAGGGGGTAGCAAGGAGTTTTATAGTGTTCAAGGAGCAGGGGCGCGATCACCTCATGGACAGTTCCTGGATTGGTTGGCATCAAGGTTAAGTTTCAAGCCTCATCAGCCTTCTGGTTTCATCCATTCTGGGGTCTGTGTTCTTGTGGTAAGCAGTGTCCATCTGGAGGGGGTCTGCTTCCTGTAAAAACTTAGAAATGTGTGCCAGGCCTTTGTCTATATCTTTCAGGGAACTGGGAATTCAGTGATTCTGCTATGCAGCGGAATTATTGTCTAAATTGTTTCCAGTTCCCTAGCCCAACAGTTATTCTTTGTTTCTGCTGCTGCTGCTAAGTCACTTCAGTCATGTTCGACTCTGTGTGACCCCATAGACGGCAGCCCACCAGGCTCTCCCGTCCCTAGGATCCTCCAGGCAAGAACACTGGAGTGGGTTGCCATTTCCTTCTCCAATGCATGAAAAGTGAAGTCGCTCAGTCATGTCCAACTCTTCGCGACCCCATGGACTGCAGCCCACCAGGCTCCTCCGTCCATGGGATTCTCCAGGCAAGAGTACTGGAATGGGGTGCCATTGCCTTCTCCCGTTCTTTGTTTCTACACCTTCACATTTCCCAGTCATTAACTCTTGAGTCAGCATTTTACTTCAAAAGACAAAGACACAGGGGCTTGCACATGGTTTCAGCGTGTGCAGGTTAAAATTTTTTTCAGAGTATGGTCTTACGACACCTGGGCTGTGCTGTGCTTAGTTGCTCAGTCATGTCCGACTCTTCCGTGGGGATTCTCCAGGCAAGAATACTGGAGTGGATGGCCATGCCCTCCTGCAGGGGATCTTCCCAACCCAGGGATCGAACCCAGGCCTCCCACATTGCAGGAGGATTCTTTACCAGCTGAGCTACCAGGGAAGCCCCTTGAGACACCTACAAAAGTACAAATCCCTTGATTCTTCAGGGAGACTTCACCTAAGGCTTCAGGCTTGGCTGGATCCAGGTGCTCAAACAGTGTCAAGAGTCTGTTTTTCCACTCCCGGCCCTGCTCACCTTTGGGTTGTCTTCATTAGCTGCCTGGTTCTCCCTGCTGTAGGCAGTTCCATTCTCCAAACTTAGCAACTATGGCAGAAATCCTGGAAGTAAGTCTCATCACCTTGAGCTATGTGCTCATGGTTGGACTATGAACAAAGAGATATCATACACTGAATGGCTAGTCTTGGTTCTAGGCCCAGTTCTAAAGCTGGCCCTTCTCAAGTCACATGGATAAGAATGGGACAATGGGGACTTCCCTGGTGGTCCAGAGGTTAAGATGCCACACTCACAATGCAGAGGAGCCTGGGTTCGACCCCTGGTCAGGGAACTAAGATCCCACATGCTGCAATTAAGAGCCTTCGTGCCACAACAGAAGATCCTCATGGTGAAGCAAAGAATCTGCATGTGGCAACAAAGATTCCGTGTGCCACAGTAGACCTGGTGCAGCCAAATAAAATTAAAAAAAAAAAAACAGAATGAGACAAAAATAGAATGATTCCCCAAAAGAAAATCAGAAGAAACATATTAACAGAAGAAGAGAAATGTATGTTGGACAGGCAAACCCAACAGACATCCATTATGCCTATATATGCTAAGTGAGTCATTAAGGCTTACTAAAACATAGTGTTCATAAATTTAAAATAGCAAGTCACTACAGTTAACTGAGCATTTTTATTTTATATTCCACCTAGAAGTCTGGCTGCCAAATAATAACCCACAATATCACACACACATGTATACACCGATAGTAGGAATTTCCATAATTCCCTGAAGGAACATTTTGCCTTTGTGTTCTCTTGAGTTGGCCATGGGTTTTGAATGCTGTTCTTTTTGCTTAGCTAATGATAAATTACTGGGGGCTTAGCTTGTTATTATCAGTTTAATTTGTCGTGGGTTGTTTGGCAAATCCTACAGTATTTAATAGCACTCATTTGCATCAGCAGTACTTTTGGCCTGTAATTTTTCAATAAGGAGACCTTGAGTCATGTTATGTATGGAGTGCAAAGAGGAGCTCTACTCTCACTGCTAAAGCAGATGTACACACTGTTACCCAAGTTTCGGGATGGGTTTAGGATGACATGTCTTCTTAACCATCCAACTGTCATCCACTGGATAGTGGGAAGAGGTGGGGTCTTGATTCTCTCCTGGGGGACAAAAAAATTTTTAGAGAGAATGGATTTAAAGGGTTTTATGGATATCAGTTATTTTTTAAGTTTTCAGTTGAAGCACAGTTGATTTAAATGTCTTAATTTCTGATATACAGCAAAGTGATTGAGCAAAGTGATTGAGCAAAGTGAGTGATTGAGCAAAGTGATTGAGCAAAGTGATACAGCAAAGTGATTGAGTTATCCATGTATATATATATATTCCATTTTAATTCCATTATGGTTTATCGCCAGCTTCCTCGGTGGCTCAGATGTTAAAAAAATCTGCCTGCAATGCAGGAAACCCAGGTTTGATCCCTGAGTTGAGAAGATCCCGTGGGGAAGGAAATGGCAACCCACTCCAGTGTTCTTGCCTGGAGAATCCCAGGGACGGGGGAGCCTGGTGGACTGCCATCTATGGGGTTGCACAGAGTCGGACACGACTGAAGCGACTTAGCAGCAGCAGCAGCAGCACTGCAGCACGCCAGGCTTCCCTGTCCTTCACCGTCTCCCGGAGCTTGCTCAAACTCATGTCCATGGAGTCAGTGATGCCATCCCACCATCTCGTCCTCTGTCATCCCCTTCTCCTCCTGTCTTCAATCTTTCCCAGCATCAGGTTCTTTTCTAGTGACAATGATTCCCCAAAAAGAAAATCAGAAGAAATATATTAACAGAAGAAAGAGAAACGTATGTTGGACAGGTTCCTTACATCAGGTGGACAAAGTATTGGAGCTTCAGCTTCAGCATCAGTCCTTTTAATAAATATTCAGGATTGATTTCTTTTAGGATTGACTGATTTGATCTCCTTGCAGTCCAAGGGACTCTCAAGAGTCTTCTCCAGCACCACAGTTCAAAATTGTCAAGTCTTCAGCACTCAGCCTTCTTTATGGTTCAGCTCTCACATCCATACATGACTCCTGGAAAAACCGTAACTTTGACTAGACGGGCCTTTGTTGGCAAAGTAATATCTCTGCTTTTTAATACACTGTCTAGGTTTGTCATAGCTTTTCCTCCAAGGAGCAAGTGTCTTTTAATTTCGTGGCTGCAGTCATCATCTGCTGTCATTTTGGAGCCCAAGAAAGTAAAGTCCATTACTGTTTCCATTGTTTCCCCATCTATTTGCCATGAAGTGATGGGACCAGATGCCATGATCTTTGTTGTTTGAATGTTGAATTTTAAGCCAACTTTTTCACTCTCCTCTTTCACTTTCATCAAGAGGCTCTTCAGTTCCTCTTTGCTTTCTGCCATAAGGCTGGTGTCTTCTGCATATCTGAGGTTATTGATATTTCTCCCAGCAATCTTGATTCCAGCTTGTGCTTCCTCCAGCCCAGTGTTTCTCATGATATGCTCTGCGTATAATTTAAATAAGCAGGGTGACAATATACAGCCTTGATGTACTCCTTTGCCAATTTTGAACCAGTGTGTTGCTCTATGTCCAGTTCTAACTGTTCCTTCTTGATCTGCATTCAGGTTTCACAGGAACCTGGTGAATTCCATGGACAGAGGAGCCTGGTAGGCTACAGTCCATGGGGTCGCAGAGTCAGACACAACTGGCTAACACAAGGCCTTCTTACAGTTTATTGCAGCATATTGAATATAGTTCCCTATGCTATGCAGGAGGACCTCGTTGCTTATCCATTCTGTGTATAATAGTTTGCGTCGTTAACGCCAAATTCCCAACTGCTCCTTCCTCCACCCTCTTCACCCTGGCAACCACAAATCTGACCTCTGTGTCTGTGAGTCTGTTTCTGTTTCATAGATAAGCCCATGTGTGTCGTAGTTTAGATTCCATATGTAAGTGACATCACATGATATTTGTCTTTCTCCCCCTGACTTACTTTGCTTTATATGATAATCTCTAGTTCCATCTGTGTTGCTGACAATGACACTCTTTTATTCTTTTCTATGGCTGAGTAGTATTCTGTCATATACATGCACCATATCTTCTTTATCCAATCACCTGTCAGTGGACATTGAGGTTGCTTCCATGTCTTACCACTGGTGAATAGTGCTGCTATGAACATAGGAAGTACCTATATTGCAGACACTAGTTTTAATATGTTGGAAGGTTTAGGTGGAAGAGTACTGGAGTATGTGTTTGAAAAACTGGTCTTAAATTGGAGAGGATCTGAAAGCTTGATCCAGTTGAGGTTGGCCAACTCCTGTAAAGGACCAGATAATAAACATTCTGGGCTTTGCAGGTTGTACAGTCTCTGTCAAGGTGACTTAAATCTAACTTTTTAGCATTAAAAACAGCCATAGGTAACTTCCCTGGTGACCCAGTGGTTAAGAATCCCCCTGCCAATACAAGGGACATGGGTTCGATCCATGGGCCAGGAAGATCCCACATGACTTGGGGAAACTAACCCCCTGCGTCACTGCTTAAACTGTGCTCTAGAGCCCACGTGCTGCCACTGCTGAAGTCCACACACCCCAGAGCCCATGCTGTGCAGCAATAAGAAGCCTGCACACCACAACTAAAGAAAGCCCACGTGCAGCAACAAAGACACAGCACAGCCATAAATAAATAAATGTTAATTGTTATTTTTTAAAAACAGCCATAAACAGTAGGTATATGAATGGGTGTGGCTGTGTGTCAGTAAAACTTTATTTAGAAAAATAGGTAGCTAGCAAATTTGGCTGGTGAGCCATAGTTTGCCAACACCTGATCTGGGAGTTTGTTAACACTTCATTCTGTTGAACCCTTGAGGATGTTGCTTATGTCGATTTCAGTGCCCAATTTAAATACCTGAGAGATGCTCACTGTTTTTTGGTACCAATTTGGTGGCTCAGATGGTAAAGAATGTGTTCAATCCATGGGTCAGGAAGATCCCCTGGAGAAGGGAATGGCAACCAGTTCCAGTATTCTTGCCTGGAAAATCTCATGGACAGAGGGGCCTATGGGTTACAGACCATGGAGTCGCAACGCACGACTGAGCAGCTAGCACTTTCGCTTTCATGACTAGTTCCAACCCTTATACTGGGCGATGGGAAACTTCATCTCAGACACTTTAGGCTTCTCTTCTGCTTGGCGTCTTGGTGCCATAATGCTGCATCTTGGTTTTCTTGATCCAGTTGAGGTTTCTTGATGGGGATGAGGCACGGAGAAAGGAAGGCTAAGTGGCCAAGTCACCGTCTCTCTGTGATGGCCACACTGAAGAGTGCCTCATCATTTTCGTTCTTGATTCCTGGCTGCTGGGGATTGAATTGTGATCTTCAGCAACAACAACAAAATGTTTAAGTCCTAAACCTCAGTACCTCAAATTATGACCTTATTAGGGTCATTGTAGGTAAGACTGTTGCCCATTTTTTAAGATTTTTTTTTTAATGTGGACCATTTTTAAAGTCTTTATGAATCTGTTACAATATTGCTTCTGTTTTATTTTTTGTCCTCAAGGCATGAGGGATCTTAGTTCCCCAACCAGGGACTGAAACCATACTCCTTGCCTTGGAAGGCAAAGTCTTAACCACAGGACTACCAGGGAAGTCCCTGGTGTCCTTCTAAAAAGAGAAGAGGATGGGGCTTCCCTGCTAAAGAATCCGCCTGCCAATGCAGGAGACTCGGATTCAATCCCTGGTCTGGGAAGATTCCACATGCCACTGAGTAGTTAAGCCCATGCACTACAAGTACTGAGCCTGCGCTCTAGAGCCTGGGAAGCACAGCTACTGGGTCCTCACGCAACAGCTGCTGAAGCCTGCATGCCCTGGAGCTTGTGCTCCACAACAAGAGAAGCTCAACCATGGCAACAAAGAGTGGCCCCCCGCTCACTGCAACTCGAGAGAGCCTGTGCAAAGCAGCGAAGACCCAGCACAGCCAAAAAATAAGTAAAATCATTTTTAAAAAATAAAGAAAGAACGGTAGCCAGGAACATAACTGCCCAGTTAGACGTTTCCCAGCCTCCCTTGCAGCTAGGTGAGGCCATGTGGCTGAGTTCCCACCAATGGGGCATGAGAGGAAGTGACATATTTCACTCCCTGGCTTGAGTCTTACGGACAACACACACATTTCCGGCGTGCTCTCTTTCTCCTTCCTACTGGCTGGACTGAGATGTGAGGGTGACCTGGTGTTGATCAGAGGAATACAGCAATGCGACAGGACAGCAGGTCATAAACATGACTATGCATTAAATCTCTTGGGGAGCTTAAAAAAAAAACCTATACCCAAATCCCGCTGCAGACCAATTAATTCAGAATCTCTAATGGCAGGGTCAGGCATCCATATGTTTTTATGCCTAACACTAAGCTTAACCCTAACTGTAAACACCAAAGACTGAGGGAAGATCTTTAAAGCAGCCAGAAAGAAAGTACCTTTCCAGGTGATTTCAGTGTGTGGTCAGGATGGGAACTAATGCCTTAGGGAGGATGAAGCAAGAAGAGGGACCTGGGAACCTGAGTGACCACTGGGAACTGCCTTGCCAACCTGGACCATTCCATTGGGTGAGGGACTCTGACTTCTGCATGAAACATCACTCATATCACATTGATATATTCACCTTCAAAACCAGAGTAATTTTGATAAATTTAAAGACTTCATGTTAGTTTATGAGTAACTGAGACAGGGGAGCTACCTGATGTAGCAGGGCTTTATTTCAGGGCACGGAAAGAACTCCCACTCCTTTCCCTAACCAGCCTTTCCTCTTGCACTTCCCAGCTTCTCTGTCCTGCTACCTCTGTTCCATTTTCAAACACGCAACCCAATTTTCACTCCTTTGAATAATATCACTGAGTTCTTAGCATAATAGATTTAATCCTCAGTGATATGAACATCATTATCCCTACATTTACAGATGGGGAAACTTAAGCCCAGAGGTGCAATGCAGCCAAGTTCCATTTGGGCCATAGCCTGTGCCTTTAGTTAAGTTATAGTATCCTTTATTCCTTGTGAATTTTATTAAGAAATTTTGTTAATAAAATGTCACACATATATGCTCATATGCCTTCAGAAATATTATAAGCCATATATATTAAATATGGAAACTAATGAAGTTTAAACTTGAAAGGACTGTATAGCCAATTTTTCTAACTTAACTCCTTTATTTTAAGGTGAGAAAACCAAGACTGCGTTCATCCATTTATCATTCATTCAATAAATGAGTATTGGTATAAACAAAGTGTCACCCTAATGAGGACTAAGTATGTATCAGGCACTGTTGTAAACCCTTTGCAGTTAACAACTCGTGAAACTCAGAAACACCCTTATGCGATACCATTACTCACCCCATTTTTTGATAGGGAGCCGAGACACAGAAAAGTAGAGTTCACACTGCTAGCAGGTGGTGAAGAAATGATTCAGTCCCAGGAATCGTATACACAGGCACAGCACTAGATGAGTAATTTTAAATTCATGCTTTTGATTTCAAAATTTTTTAAAGTTCAAAGCCATGAGAAACAGCTCTGACCAAAAGATTGGAGAAATAATCAACAACAGACTTGACCCCCTTTCCAAGGTCCTCAGATACTGGAATTGTCAGGTACAGAGAGCAACAACAGGTGAAATAGTAAAAATAAAATTAAGGATGCAGTCACAAAGGTGATCAAACAACAAGAAAGTTGAGGGGGAAATAGAGTTTTTAAAATAAAATCTGTAAAAATAAAAAATATAAGACTCAACTAATTAAAAGCAGCTTAAACACAACTCAAGAGAAAATGAGTGACCTGGGAGACATAGCTGAGGAAATAAACTGGACTGTAACATACAAAAAAAGATAAGATATAGAATAAGAATAAGAGAAACTAAAAATAAAATGATTAAACCCAAGGTACATCTAATCAAATACCCAGGAGGATAAAAAAGAGAAAATGAAGGAAAGGCAACACTTAATGAGATCAAGAACTACATATTTTCTAAAACTTATGAAAAAATAGTCCTCTGATTCAAGAAGCATCAGTTCAGTTCAGTTCAGCTCAGTTGCTCAGTCGTGTCTGACTCTTTGCAACCCCATGAATCGCAGCACGCCAGGCCTCCCTATCCATCATCAATTCCCAGAGTTCATTCAGACTCACGTCCATCAAGTCAGTGATGCCATCCAGCCATCTCATCCTCGGTCGTCCCCTTCTCCTCCTGCCCCCAATCCCTCCCAGCATCAGAGTCTTTTCCAATGAGTCAACTCTTCACATGAGGTGGCCAAAGTACTGGAGTTTCAGCTTTAGCATCATTCCTTCCAAAATCCCAGGGCTGATGTCCTTCAGAATGGACTGGTTGGATCTCCTTGCAGTCCAAGCGACTCTCAAGAGTCTTCTCCAACACCACAGTTCAAAAGCATCAATTCTTGGACGCTCAGCCTTCTTCACAGTCCAACTTTCACATCCATACATGACCACAGGAAAAACCATGGCCTTGACTAGATGGCTAACATATTCCAAACAGAATAAATAAAGAGAAATACTTGGCTAAGCTTATCTTGGTGAAACTGGAGACACCAAAGAGTGGAAGGAAGGGGATAAGAGCATGCTGGGATTTACTTACAATTGTTTTTACTAACAGTAATAATATAGCTAATATTTACATATGCTATGCCAGGCACCATTCTGAGTATTGGGTTGGCCAAAAAGTTCTTTTGAGTTTCCATAAGATGTTATGGGAAAATCCAAAATAACTTTTTCACCAACCCAATATTCGATTTGTATTAATTCATTTAATCTTCAACTCTATGAAGTAGTTACTATTGTTAATCTCATTTTATAAACAAAAAAATAAAAGTCTAGAAAGACTAAGTGATGGGACCAGTGACCCACAGCCAGAAAGTAGTCTAGCTGAAGTTTTAAAACTCTAGTTGAAAATCGTAAGAAAATCCATTGCTGAACATTACTTTGTATTTATCTGCAAAGTAATTCTTTGGAGGACTAGTAAGGACATTCCTAAGACTGTGAACAAGAAAGCTAGCAAAGCAACGATTTGCAGTTTAGTACTAAGAAGCCAAACTCTTATTGAATATAGAGGGGAAAAAAATTTTCCCTGGTTCATCTCTAGAGACAAATGCTTTGAGAGAACATAATCCATTTGCCCCTGGGATGAAGTCAGAGCAGTCTCAATCTCGGGGTTTAATTTTTCCACCAAATGGGGGCTCTGTTACAAATTTCCTTGGATAGAAATTTTCAGGATCCGGAGAACACTCCTTCCTGGTCCCTAACATACAGATGCTGAGAGCAAATATTTGTCCCCTGGGAACCTTGGCAGGGAAAAATCCAGAGAACAGCTTTTCTGCCACCAAGCCACTTGGGGAATTAAGATCATTAAATGCTAATAGCAGCTGTTAGGTACTTGGCAAATATAGCTAATCAGCCACCCACACATGGTGAAGTATTCTAAATCCACCAGGGCTGCTAAATCCCCTGGTGACTACAGGACTATTCATCTCCCTCCTGACCAGGTAATTAGAAACAACTGGATAATTGCCTCCTCCAAATAGCAGAGGCAGTGATATATCACAACCTGTGATGTTACCACAAGTCGTGTGGCAGGATCAAAGGTCGAAAGTGCTTCTCAGCTGAGAAACATCACAGTAAAAAATAAAAAATGAAAAAAATAATGCAACTTCAGAGGCTGAAATTCATCAAGCCAGACTCTGTGGGAAGACTCTGATTGAAAAAAATAATGCAACTTCAGAGGCTGAAATTCATCAAGCCAGACTCTGTGGGAAGACTCTGATGCAGGTGGTGTCTAGAGAGGTCTCAGGGGTGCTCAGATTGAAGGCTACATTTCTCTGCCTCCCCTGGAGCTGGGTGTGGCCATATGAGTAAGATCTTGCCAGTGAAATGTGAGCCAAAGTGATGAGTGGCTTGTCCAAGAATTGGAATGTAGATGCGCCTATAATCCAGTCTGAATCTATCCGATGAAGACAATGCTGTAAGGAATGGCAGAGCAACAAGAAGGGGAAGAAGCAGGATCCTGGAAATGATGGTGTGTGGAACAGCTCTGCCCTGACAAGACGGCTCATGGAAGGCTGCGTGGGAAAGACAGACACTGGTCTGTGTTCTCTTAAGCTACTGTACTGGGGGATCCTTTTTGTTATAGCATCTTAACCTTTACCCTAATCCAGTAGGCTAGTTCATTTAATCCTCACAACCATTCAGTGAGTTGGCTCCTTTTATCAGTTCCATTTTGCAAATAAAGAAAGTGAGACTCGGGACTTCCACTGGACCAGTGGTTAAGAATCTGCCTGCCCATGGACCTCGCAGTTTGCTGTGAAAGGAACAGTCTTTGTTATCATCAAGCAAACACAGATTCACATCCCAGTTTTGTTGGTTACTGGCTATGTGACTTTGGACTAGCTATCTGATTCTCTGTGTGCTTTGGTTTATTCATCTGTAAAATGGGAATAAAAATAATACTGTGAGAATTAAGGATTTAAAAAAAAGAAGAAGAATCTGCCTGCCAGTGCAGAGGACATGTGTTCAATGCATGGTCCGGGAACTGAGCTTCAGCATGCCACAGGGCAACTAAGGCCATGTGCCACAACTCCTGAGCCCACGCTCTAGAGACCATGCATCAAAGACCCAGGCCAGCCAAAATTAATGTTTTTTAATAATAATAACTAAATATATAATTTGCCCCAAATCCTGAAACCAATAAGTGGTGCAAACAGAATTGGGAGCCAGGATTATCATGCTCTGAAAGCCCATGCAGAAGGTTCTGATTTAGTTCCCAGGTGGTACTGATGCTGCTAAGCCATGAATCACAATTTGGGAAGCAAAGATTCAACCACTCCACTCCTCTGCCTCTCCTAGGATTTAGGAGCTAACCTTCCAGATCCCAGAATTCTAGTCTCAGATCTCCAAATGATAACGAAGGGCATCCTAAAAAAAAAAGTTTCCCTTCCTGTGCTGTTCTCCACTCCTGGAAATTAGTTGGATTCATCAATTCAGGTTGTTTTAATAGGCAAATTTTCTTTCGAGCATCAGATTTCTCGTAGGAAGTTGTCATGCTTCACAGAGTACACGTGCATGCTAAGTCACTTTGGTCACATCGGACTCTTTGCGACGCCATGGACTATAGCCCTCCAGGCTCCTCTGTCTGTGGTATTCTCCAGGCAAGCATACTGAAGTGGGTTGCCATGGCTTCTTTCAGAGCACTGTGAAATTGTGAAATATGATGCCACTTTCTGGAGATCTTGTGGCAGCTGTCTTACCTTCTGTCTTTTCTTACTCTAGCTCTCTAACCCAAAATAATATTCATCGAGGCTGTTGGAAAAGGTGGCACAAGTCGTTATGTGCTCATTTCCTCAGGAAACATCGACTACATGAAGGTAGAAACACCCGCAGCCTGGAGGGATGTTATAATCAACAGCAAAAACCATTTCAACACCCCGAACACTTGGGAACTGTCTCCCTATGCAAACCCAACTCCAGTTTGAAAAATCAGCACAATTGCCAAAGTAAGCTAAATTCAGTTCACAAAAGAGAAATATAAATGGCCACTACGTGTGTGGAGACATTCAACAGTACTGGTAAATAAATGAAGTTTAAACAAGGTATACCATTCTTCACTGGAAAATTGGAAAAAACGATAAAGAAATATTAACACCCAGTGCTGTTGTTGTTGTCTAGGTGGGCTTTCCAANTTGCCAAAGTAAGCTAAATTCAGTTCACAAAAGAGAAATATAAATGGCCACTACGTGTGTGGAGACATTCAACAGTACTGGTAAATAAATGAAGTTTAAACAAGGTATACCATTCTTCACTGGAAAATTGGAAAAAACGATAAAGAAATATTAACACCCAGTGCTGTTGTTGTTGTCTAGGTGGGCTTTCCAAGAGGCACTAGTGATAAAGAATCCACCTGCCAATGAAGGAGACGTAAGAGATGCAGGTTCGGTCCCTGGGTCAGGAAGATCCCCTGGTGGAGGGCATGACAATCCACTCTAGTATTCTTGCCTACAGAATCCCATGGACAGAGAAGCCTGGGGAGGGCTAGAGTCCACAGGGTCACAAAGAATCAGACACTACTGAAGCCACTTAGCATGCATGCTGTAGCTGGTAAGAAGAAATAAGCACTCTAATTTACTGTAAAGAGAGTACCTACCTACTGGGAATCATGTGGTTGCAGGTGACAAGATCCTGATTCAAAGCTGTTTAATCAGGGACTTCCCTGGTGGTCCAATGGTTAAGACTTCACCTTTCTATGCAGAGGGTGTAGGTTCAATCCCTGATTGAGGAACTAAAAACCCCACATGCATCACAGCCAAAAAAAAACAAACAAAACACAAGAGCCAGTATTGTGACCAATTCCATAAAGATTTTTTAAATGGTCCATATGAAAAAAATCTTTCTTAAAAATCATTTAATCAAAATGGGAATTGGGGGTCCAGGATTTCTCGCAGCCCCACAGGTCCCTCGTGCGGGAAAGAGATGTTTGCTGTCTCTGGGGTTCACCCCAAGCGTGGTGGACCTACGCCACCTCAGCCAGGGTCAAGGGTGAGGGGTGAGGTCAGGACCGACTGCCAAGAAGCGGCACCAGGACACTGCAGGCTCCGGAGGAAGCGGCCTGCGTGGAGCTCACGCCTGGCCTATCACCAGGTTCCCTCTCTAGCCGCTCACGATATCGATGGGAAAACCCCCAGCAAAGGCCGGCAGGACTCAGGACGCTGCGCTGCAGTCGTGAGCACGGCTGGGGAGGACGGCCACGCCCACAGCCTGGTGCTGTACAAACCAAGGACAGGCCAGCAACCACATCAAAGCCCCTGTTTTAGGGGAACCAGGTCCTGGGGCACAGGAGCAGCCTGCAGGGCTGTGCAAACACGCATCTGCGACAAAGGGGAAGGACAAGTGCGATGGAGCGTCTGCAAAACAAGGTCAGAATCAGGAGTCAGTCGAGGCCATGAGGGCTGCTGGCCGCAGGGAACGAGAGGGAGCTTTACTGGAATACAATATTCCACTGTCATGTGGCTACCACTTCCCCCACCATTTGCTCGCTAACCAACAGCCATCCAGTCTGGAAGGAAAACATCTTTTTCTTTTCTGCTTCTGTTTTTGGCCTCTGGTCAGATAGCAGTCCACGTTCTTGATTATTTTCCCCAGAGCATCCGAATAAAAGGATTCCATAAAACCTGAAAGATTTCCCTACCTCAGTGTGTGACTCACCTTCTAATCTGGATGATAACAGCTAGTCTTCATGTATGTGAGTTCTAGCTTCTTCTTACCAAACAAATTGTGAGATATTCTTTGGGGATTTTAAGATATAGAATTATTGGGTTTTCTTTCCTTTTAAATAAACTGTACTTCTTGATCACCCTTTAAAAAAGGGGTGGGGGGAGAGCAGAATTTTCTGGAAATCTAGTAGTTAGGACTCAGGCTATCACTGCTGAGAATCTGAGTTCTGTCCCTGGTCAGGGAACTAAGATCCCACAAATCGTGTGGCATGGCCAAAAAAAAAAAAAAAAAATTGAA
>SJYV01034908.1:0-20484 GCA_006410875.1 Neotragus pygmaeus | reverse complement strand
TGGATGTGAGAGTTGGACTGTGAAGAAGGCTGAGCATTGAAAAATGTATGCTTTTGAACTGTGGTGTTGGAGAAGACTCTTGAGAGTCCCTTGGACTGCAAGGAGGTCCAACCAGTCCATTCTGAAGGAGATCAACCCTGGAATTTCTTTGGAAGGAATGATGCTAAAGCTGAAACTCCAGTACTTTGGCCACCTCATGCGAACAGTTGACTCATTGGAAAAGATTCTAATGCTGGGAGGGATTGGGAGCAGGAGGAGAAGGGGACGACTGAGGATGAGAGGGCTAGATGGCATCACTGATCCGATGGACGTGAGTCTGAGTGAACTCAGGGAGGTGGTGATGGACAGGGAAGCCTGGCGTGGTGCAATTCATGGGGTCGCAAAGAATCAGACACGACTGAGCCAATGAACTGAACTGGACTGGACTGAACTGAGCTTCCCTGGTGGTTCAGACCAAAGGTAAAGTATCTATCTGTAATATAGGAGACCTGGGTTTGATCCTTGGGTTGGAAAGATCCCCTGAAGAAGGAAATGGCAACCCACCCCACTATTCTTGCCTGGAGAATTCCATGGACAGAGGAGCCTGGCAGGCTACAACCCACAGAGTTTCAGAGTCAGACTCGACTGAGCAGCTAACACTTTCACTTTTGTTGGCTTCCAAAGTCGCTGTGATGTGAGGAAGTTCACAAAAATTACAGCTATAACTTAATGATCTCTCCACCAGGCATTTTACACGTGCTGTCTCAGTTAATGTATCCTCTAAACAACCCTAGACTTACTTACAGAGGAGGGGCTAAGGCTTACTGCTGGGAGGACAGTGCTTGTCCACCCAGCCTCCATCTTCATCCTTCCCAACAGAATTCCAATTGGGTCCAAGAGGTAGTGGTGTTGGTGATAAGAATTGGTTCAGTTCTAGACGTATTTTGATGATATAATACCCAAAAGGATAGGTAAGGGACTGGCCATAAAGTGTGAGAAAAAAAGAGTTAAAGGTGAGTTTGGGCACGAAAAGTGTTGGGTAAACTGGAGAACTTTGAACAAACACAAAATTACACATTTTATTATTATGACCTCTCTCTGTCATTGCGTATGGAGACTCTGGGTGGAGTTTTCCCCTCTCAGTCCAGCTCTGTCTTTCCAATTTCTTCTCTCATTATTAGTGTGCAGACTCCAAGGGTACAAACTGGTTTCAAGAAGAATGTAGCCAAAATAACCACAAGGTTCCATCCTGAGCTAAAAATAAACCAGTTTCTAACCTATTGGTAAACCTCACTGCAAGCTGGATCAAGAACCAGCTGAACGCTATACTAGCTCTTGCATGATGCCCTTCTTCCTCTCCACAGCTCACAGCAGGTGGGGAGGACTGAGAGTCTTCATGCTGTTTCCCTGACCACCTAGGATGGATGTGTGTGGCTGGAAAGAAATGGAGGTTGCTCTGGTCAACTTTGATAACTCAGACGAAATCCAGGAAGAGCCAGGCTATGCCACAGACTTTGACCCAACCACGCCAAAAGGCCGGCCTGGGAGCAGCCCCTTCTCCAACTGGAAGACCCTCATCAATGACAGCACCAGCCATGAGACGGTCTTCTCCAAGCTCCCAGGAGACTACTTTGATTCCCCAGGGCCTGAGATGGTCGTCTTAAATGAAGGAAACCAGCGGGTGATCATCAACATTGCTGGCCTGAGGTTCGAGACCCAGCTCAGAACCCTCAGTCAGTTCCCAGAGACCCTCCTGGGAGATCGGGAGAAAAGGATGCAATTCTTTGATTCCATGAGAAATGAGTATTTCTTTGACAGGAACCGGCCTAGTTTTGATGGGATCCTATACTATTACCAATCTGGTGGGAAGATTCGGCGCCCGGCCAATGTCCCTATCGACGTCTTTGCAGACGAGATCTCCTTCTATGAGCTGGGCAGTGAGGCCATGGACCAGTTCCGAGAGGATGAAGGCTTCATCAAAGATCCTGAAACATTGCTCCCCACCAATGACATCCACCGGCAGTTCTGGCTCCTCTTCGAGTACCCCGAGAGCTCCAGTGCTGCTCGTGGTGTGGCCGTGGTCTCCGTCTTGGTCGTGATCATCTCCATCACCATCTTCTGCCTGGAGACCCTTCCTGAATTCCGAGAGGATAGGGAGCTGAAGGTGGTGAGAGACCCCAGCCTTAACATGAGCAAAACAGTCCTCTCCCACACCTTGTTCACTGACCCTTTCTTCATGGTGGAGTCCACCTGCATCGTGTGGTTCACCTTCGAACTGGTGCTCCGGTTCATGGTCTGCCCTAGCAAGGCTGGCTTCTTCAGGAACATCATGAACATCATCGACATCATCTCCATCATCCCCTACTTTGCAACCCTCATCACGGAGCTGGTCCAGGAGACAGAGCCAAGTGCCCAGCAGAACATGTCCCTGGCCATCCTGAGGATCATCCGCCTGGTGAGGGTCTTCCGCATCTTCAAGCTCTCCCGCCACTCCAAGGGGCTGCAGATCCTGGGGCAGACGCTGAAGGCTTCCATGCGGGAGCTGGGGCTGCTCATCTTCTTCCTCTTCATCGGCGTCATCCTCTTCTCCAGCGCGGTCTACTTTGCCGAGGCGGACGACCCCACTTCAGGTTTTAGCAGTATCCCGGATGCCTTCTGGTGGGCTGTGGTGACCATGACAACAGTAGGTTACGGGGACATGCACCCAGTGACCATAGGGGGCAAGATTGTGGGGTCACTCTGTGCCATCGCAGNCTGGGGCTGCTCATCTTCTTCCTCTTCATCGGCGTCATCCTCTTCTCCAGCGCGGTCTACTTTGCCGAGGCGGACGACCCCACTTCAGGTTTTAGCAGTATCCCGGATGCCTTCTGGTGGGCTGTGGTGACCATGACAACAGTAGGTTACGGGGACATGCACCCAGTGACCATAGGGGGCAAGATTGTGGGGTCACTCTGTGCCATCGCAGGTGTCCTGACCATTGCTTTGCCAGTCCCTGTAATTGTTTCCAACTTCAATTACTTCTACCACCGGGAGACAGAAGGGGAAGAGCAAGCCCAGTACTTGCACGTGGGAAGTTGCCAGCATCTCTCCCCTTCGGCTGAGGAGCTCCGGAAAGCAAGGAGTAACTCCACTCTGAGTAAGTCGGAGTATATGGTGATCGAAGAGGGGGGTATGAACCATAGCGCTTTCCCCCAGGCACCCTTCAAAACGGGCAATTCCACGGCCACCTGCACCACGAACAATAATCCCAACTCCTGTGTCAACATCAAAAAGATATTTACCGATGTTTAATATATGAAACAAGTGACATGTGCTCAGTATTGTGTGGAACGTGCCCCCTTGGTCTGTGTATCCCCTTGTTTTATACATTTTCAGACCATTCATCAAGGAAAGGACATGAAGAAGTGGAAAGCACACTTCATTCTCCCTCTCCCTACTGCTTCATACTGAAACAGGTGTCTGTTTTGCAAGTGGGCTGCATTCTCTCAGCTCTCCTTTCTTTAACCCCTCTCTCCCTCTCTTAATATTTCGGCAACAAACTTACTTTAAACTTGATTTTTAGCACACGCTCTGTAAGAAAAAAGCAAAAACCAACCAAAAAAAAAAAAAAAAAAACANGTTTTGCAAGTGGGCTGCATTCTCTCAGCTCTCCTTTCTTTAACCCCTCTCTCCCTCTCTTAATATTTCGGCAACAAACTTACTTTAAACTTGATTTTTAGCACACGCTCTGTAAGAAAAAAGCAAAAACCAACCAAAAAAAAAAAAAAAAAAACACCCCAAACTGTACATCCTGGGAGGAAATGAAACCGAAGAGCAGTTAGAATAACTGTTTAACCTCAGAATCGACAGGCAGTTGTTTCTTTACTAAGTAAAGCAGGAATAGACTTAAAAGATGCTTCAGTTTGATGGACCCTTCAACACTGTTGAATATTTAGTTGAATTGCCAACACTGTGGATATTTGAATGAAAAGTCTATTTAGAAAAATGACTTGTAAACCCACCATAAATTTATTTGGTTTTCAACTGGAATTTCTATTTGGACCCTCCCCCCTGGAATTTTAAGGATCTCTGGAACTTCGGACTAAGGGAAATGCCTAAAATGTCCCAATCTAATCAGTTTAACTCTTTAGGGCTTGTTAAACCTTTTGAAAGTATTAGAGTAACAGATTCCTGTGAAACTGTGTGCATTCCAGCTAGTATCTATCAAAGTCTAGAAGCAGATGTTTTCAGCGCTGCTTAGAGAAACAAAAAATTTTTTTCCTAATGTGTCTGAGAGATAAGCCTCTGCAGTATCACAAGAAGATTAAAGTGGCAGACACTCCTTCCAGCGGAAGTTACTAATTCGGACCTGACTGATGCAGTTCCCATAGCAACCCTTGTTTCCCGGGAAACCCGAAAAAGGTCGTCATGGCATCTCTTGCTCTGTAGCCCCACCCCTTAGCCCCAGCCGTTTCCACGGTAACCTTTCCAGATGGCTCCTCCTTACATGATTTCACAAGGAAAACCACTGTTTGAATAAACCGCACAAATAAAGTTAAGTCTGAGGATTCGAGGCGGTGAAATGAATCACAAAATGCTTATTTGTACTACAAAAAAAAATTTTTTTAATCACTGATGTCATCCCATACTGACTGAATCGAAAAGGGAAATGTCCTCATTGGAATGTTAAACATACACAATAGGCCATGATTTGAATGAAATGCCAGTAATTGGGCAATCATTTTGAAAGATGCTTCTCTCCTGTTTTCTTTCCCCAAGAAGTTTCAAGCCAACAAATGAAATTAAGAAGCAAATGTAAAAGCATTCTGCACATAAGCAAATGAAATGTTCAATCAGTATACCTGAAACTTTACTACAGGAACCTTCAGACTTCCTCTTTTAAAAAAAAGTATCCAGATCCCACAACAACACTCACCATCACAGCCCTTGAAAAACTAAATATATTTGAAAAGTATAAAGGATGCATGCTTTTAACTGAGGGAATTGCAGACAATCAATGAAAAGGAGTCCCAGGAAGTAACCAAACGTTGGGGAAATACCTGCAAGTTTCAGCCATGTGCCAGGGGTGGCCAGAAGACAGACAGCATCAGGTGAGCACTGTGTGGGCTACTGGAGCACTCTTTTTCTACAGGGAACCAGGGGGATGCCATTCATATCTAGATTTGTGCTCACTTGCAAAATCAATAGGTTTATATTTATTACAGGCTAGGTGCCTTTTGAAGATCATTTATAATACTTTTTCTGTTTGATGTCCAGGCTGCCAACTATTGTTTGATTTCTATTGTTTATTGCAAAAAAAAGTGGGGAAAAAAGTAATTTCTCTTCAGGATAACCTTCACCCAAACTGAGCTGAAAGTGACTCTGTTCCTTTTACTAACCTCCTTGGCTTCTGAACTAGCTGTTTCCCATGAAAAAAGGGTAAAAGGCAGACCTGCTGTTAGATTATTGGTCTGATTTTATTTACATAATTATGTAGTAGTACGAAGTAGTACAGTTCTCAAAACAAAGATGGATAGAATTGCAACAAGGGTAACATTTTATTTTTAACATGTTATTTTATATACACATTATATAAATCATGTTATTTTGTATACATTATATAAATTATACATTATACATTATCCACAATTGCTTTTTGGATTGATAGGTTTAACTCTTTTATCCTAGGGTAAATGAGAGTAACCCTATTTTTAAATCTCATAAAATATTTTCAGGTAGTCGGAAACCTACTTACTTTATTATTTGTGCATTTGAGAGAGTGAAAAATAATGATTAAAACTATAAGGAGGAAAGAGAAAAGGAAAGACAAAAAAAAAAAAAGCAGGAAATGTGTGTACCTGGTCATAGAGGTCATTGTTCTTATATATAAGCTTTGAAATAAAACTCCTTTATCTAGTTCCCTTTGCTACTTATTTGAGCCTTTAACATTGATCCACCTTTTGACCAAACGTTTGGTATTTTTAATGACCAGAAATTCTTTTTATGACCCATTTTGGTGGTGATATGTTAGACACACAGCAGTCATTACATAAGAATAATTTTTGTGTCTGTTCTTAAAAAATGTAAGCATAAAGATAAATGAAGTGCAGTGACAATTTTATTCACAGTTATTCAGAAGATATAGAAACCCTGATAGTTCTATAAGGAAATTATGGTTGTGCTATAATTTTGGAATCGTATGGTTTTTAAAGAACAATAATACAAAGAAGACTTTTTTTTTTTAGCCAGAAAAATATGGCTTTTGAGTCATGACTTTAAGGTAGTATTATTGCTTCTGGTCGCCATATTGTAAGCTCCTTGAAGGTTATAGGTTCCGTAGTCCTGACAAAGTTTTGAACTCTAGTGCCCCGCACCAAATGTAGCATTGTGTTTGTATTCAGTACATATTTGATGAGTGAATGGCCATTATCTTACAATAATGTTGTTTTCAGGTTTTTAATGAAGTGATTTATAGCATAAGTTCTGCAGTCATATTGCCAGAGTTTGAATCCTGACTCTACTGTATGACCTTGAGCAAATTATATAATCTCTCTGTGCCTCAGTTTCCTTATTTGTACAATAAATATGATAAATAATACCTGATAGGGTTGCTATAAATATTAAATGTTAATACAGGTATATTGTGTCAGAGATTTTGCCAAGAGATTACATTATTTTACATTATTATTACATTATTTGCTAAGAGATTACATTATTATTGGGATCATTACTCACAGGCCTTATACCTGTGAGCCTTGTGAATCGTGTGAAAAACATAATCAGTGTCTTACTATTTACTTTCTATAATAACAATAATAATTGCAATCTGTTAAGGGTCACTCACATCTAGAACACTTCTCAACTCTGCAAGGTAAGTGGTATTAACCCCATCTTAGGAGGGTAAAAAAATAGATGGTTAAGGCTAAGTGATTTACCCAAGACTTTACAGCTGGCAAGAGATCTAGCATGATTTAAAGCTAGTCACTGTGGCCCCAAAACCCATGTTCCTTTTACTGAATGACTTGAAAGAGACTGAGAAAATAAATTGCTTATACTTTTAGATTTGACTTCAGCCCATGTTACTAATTAATGAATTCATGGAAAGATCATAGCCCCAGAAACCTAATCATTCAGTATACTGAAAATTAACCCTTTTTAAACCATCAGATATTTTTAACCATAGGAACCGAATATGGTATTTAAATCAGATGAAGAGATTGACTTTTCTAGTGATAAAAGATTATTTTCTTACCTGATCGATTTATCTAGATTTAATATTAATTTAATCAGTCTTGGTAGTGATACAATGATTAGGACATTATCCAATGGATAATGGATATTTTTCAGGTTTAAGATTAATTTCCTATTTTTATGTGTTTTACTCTACAATAGATGATAGTATTATGCAGATTACTATTTTTCTATCTTCTCATTCTTTAATTGGACTACTGAAGAACCATGCCAGAAAGTAGTATAAACATTTTGATTCTCCCTTGTTAAGAAAGGGGAAATTACATAGAACAAATGCAGGGAAACCAGAAGGAGATTGCCATTTTCACTGAAATTTGACATTATTGCCTTACTTAATCACTCCATGACTCTTTAAGAACATCTGTGCTGAAAAAAAAAATCAAGATATAGCTGTGTCCTACATAATAATTGTAGCCCCTTCCTCAAGGTCCTAAGGCATTTATAAAATGAAATTGGATAGTGAATTGGGCTTAGAGCAGAATGCTAAGGAGCCTCAGTTTACACATGCTAGTTAACTTTGTTGAACCATAGACTTCACTGAGCTCAGTTGCATGTCCTGGATGTTGAAAGGTATACCTATGTCTGTATGTACAAGAGATTCATGGGAGGAGATGTGACTGGATCAGTGAATATCCATCAGCACCCTGGGAAAATATATATACCCTACAGCTAGAGGATCCAGAGATAAAAACAATAGCATTATTTTATTTTTTATATGGTGTTTTAAACAGATATTATAGCAAACTTAAATACCCACCAACTAAGGTGATATAATCACAAATGGCTACACATAAGAGGAGTGTTACATTAATTATTTCTCAACTTTGAAATAAAATTTGGGGATTGAAATTTTAAATGCACAGTATGAAGAAATTTAAAGTTATGGCTCATTTACATAAAACTTATTGTTTGCCTCTTTGGCATATAACATACTCAAGTAATTGCTTTGCTGACTGTACATAAATCCAATATATATACTATATACTAGTAGTCTATTCTTTTGAGAGCCATAACTATAATTTCCTGACTTCCTATACGTTTAAAATTTCAACATTTTCTACAGCAGTTCCAAGATCTTCCCATCTCTCAGCTGTGAATAGAAGTGCTAATCCCTCACACTAAGAAAGGCAAAGAGGCACATGTGTCCCCCAATCTGAAGACTCATACAAACACTGTGAGACAGAAGTGAGGAGCGTAAGAATGGGGAAGAGGATGTGTAGAGATTGCCTTTTAGGGTGGGATTTTTTTTCTTCCTGTTTTGTATTTGGCCTTTTAAACTAAGGAAGATAAAACTATTGCTTTAAAACAATTTCCTAATGCCATTTGCAGTGACATGGATAGTCCTAGAGAATGTCATGCTGAGTAAAGTCAGAGAGAGAAGTATCATATGACATCCCTTATATGTGGAATCTGAAAAGAACTGATACAAATGAACTTATATACAAAATAGAAGCAGACTCACAGACTTAAAAACAAGATTTTGATGGCCCAGGGGAGGGATAGTTAGGGAGTTTGGGATGGGTAGGTACACACTGCCATATTTAACGTGAGTAACCAACAAGGACCTACTGTGTAGCAAATGGAACTCTGCTCAATATTATGTGGCAGTCTGGATGGGAATGGTGTTTGGGGGAGAATGGATACATGTATATGTATGACTGATTCCCTTCACTGTTCACCTGAAACTATCAGCTATCCCCCAAAACAAAATTTTAAAAACTACTAATTTCCTACATTTCATTTAGTAATTTTATATATAATAAATTACTTTTTTAAAAAATAACCTGCTGTAAATGGTTGATAGTCTTTGAGAGAAAGCAAATCAGAGAAGACAGAAAGGAGAGAAAACCACGCAGAGCCCAAACCATATGTTTGTGACTCAGCCCCAAGCCTCCTGCCTGAAAATGGCAATTGCCATATCATACATGATAATAGTATTCTTTAAATGATTTAGACAGGTTAGAGCATTTCAGATATTTGTCTTTTTTTTCAGTGATACTATGAATGAATTTTGTCTTTGACATTGTAAAGAAAAAGCATTTTGCAAAAAAAACAAACTTTTCTGTGGTTTTTCTCTTCTCTCTCTCTCTCTCTCTCTCTTTTTTTTTTTTTTTTTTNAGACCATTCAGGTATGACCTAAATCAAATCCCTTATCATTATACAGTGGAAGTGAGAAATAGATTTAAGGTCTAGATCTGATAGAGTGCCTTATTAACTATGGACTATGGACTGGGGTTCATAACATTGTACAGCAGATAGGGATCAAGACCATCCCAATGGAAATTCAGTCATTCAGTTGTATTAAACTCTTTGCAACCCCATGACTTCCTTGTCCATCACCAACTCCCAGAGCTTGCTCAAAATCATCTGCATCAAGTTGGTGATATCATCCAAACATTTCATTATTCCCACCACCATTCCCTTCCATCAGCAGGCTTAAACAAGCCTCAGCCTCCTCCATCAGAGGGCAGAGAGAGGAAGCAAGAACCACAGTCTGATAGCAGGTAAACAAAAATCAGATTACATAATGTTAATCACAATAAAAAAGCAGAAAGTTCTGTCCCAGATGAAAGGACAGTATAAAACCCCAGTGAAACCACTAAATGAAGTGGAGATTGGTACCGCTCCAGAAAAATATTTAATAATATTGATAGTGAAGATAATCTAGCATATTTGGAAAACAATGGGGAAGATACAAGAAATGTTTACCAAATACATACAAGAACTAAAGAGCAAACAGAGATGAATAATGCCAGAAGAAATCAATAGCAGAATAAATGAGGCAGCAGAATGGATAAATGACCTGGAGGGCAGAATGGTGGAATTTGCTGTCACAGAATAGGGAAAAAAAAAAAAAAAAGAATGGAAGAAATGAAGGCAACCTAAAAGACATCTAAGAAACAAGTAAATGTACCAAATTTGCATTTATAGGGGTCGCATAAGGAGAAGAGAGAGAGAAAGAACCTCAGAAAAAAATTTAAGAGACAATAGCTGAAAGCTTCGCTAAAATGGGAAAGGAAGTAGTCAACCAACTCTGAGAAGCACAGACTTCCAGGAAGGATAAAGCCAATTAAAAACAACCAAGACACATAGTAATCAGACTGACAAAAGTTAAAGACAAATATAAAATATTGAAAGAAACACGGGGAAAATGTCATATAACATATAGGGAACTCCAATCAGGTAATCAGCTGATTTCTCACCAGAAACTCTACAAGCCAGAAGGGTATCAATTCAATTCAGTTCAGTTCAGTTCAGTTGGTCAGTCATATCCGACTCTTTGCAACCCCGTGAACTGCAGCATGCCAGGTCACCCTTTCCATCACCAACTCCTGGAGTCCAAACAAACCCGTGTCCATCAAGTGGGTGATGCCACCCAGCCATCTCATCCTCTGTCATCCCCTTCTCCTCCTGCACTCAATCTTTTACAACATCAGGGCCTTTTCAAATGACTCAGCTCTTCATGTCACATGGCCAAAGTATTGGCGTTTCAGCTTCAACTTTAGTCCTTCCAAAGAACACCCAAGAGTGATCTCCTTTACTATGGACTGGATGGATCTCCTTGCAATTCAAGGGACTCTCAAGAGTCTTCTCTAACACCACAGTTCAAAAGCATCAATTCTACAGTGCTCAGCTTTCTTTATAGTCCAACTCGCTCATTCATACATGACCACTGGAAAAACGATAGCCTTGACTAGACGGACCTTTGTTGGCAAAGTAATGTCTCTGCTTCTCAACATGATTTCTAGATTGGTCATAACTTTCCTTCCAAGGAATAAACGTGTTTTAATTTCATGGCTGCAATCACCATCTGTCTGCAGTGATTTTGAAGCCCAGAAAAATAAAGTAAGCTACTGTTTCCACTGTTTTCCTTTCTATTTTCCAGAAAGTGATGGGACCAGATGCCATGATCTTAGTTTTATGAATGTTGACCTTTAGGCCAACTTTTTCATTCTCCTCGTTCATTTTCATCAAGAAGCTCTTTAGTTCTTTTTCACTTTCTGCCATAAAGATGGTGTCATCTGCATATCTAAGTTTGTTGATATTTCTCCTGGCAACCTTGATTCCAGCTTGTGCTTCTTCCAGCCCAGCATTTCTCATGATGTACTCTGCATATAGGTTAAATAAGCAGGGTGACAATATACAGCCTTGATGTACTCCTTTTCCTATTTGGAACCAGTCTATTGTTCCATGTCCAGTTCTGACTGTTGCTGCCTGACTTGCATATAGGTTTCTCAAGAAGCAGGTCAGGTGGTCTGGTATGCCCACCTCTTTCAGAATTTTCCACAGTTTATTATGATCCACACAGTCAAAGGCTTTGGCATAGTCAATAAGCAGAAATAGATGCTTTTCTGGAATTCTCTTGCTTTTTCGATGATCCAGAAGATGATGGCAATGGATCTCTTGTTCGTCTACCTTTTCTAAAACCAACTTGAACATCTGGAAGTTCATGGTTCATGTATTGCTGAAGCCTGGCTTGAAGATTTTTGAGCATTATTTTACTAGTGTGTGAGATGAGTCCACTTGTGTGGTAGTTTGAGCATTCTTTGGCATTGCCTTTCTTTGGGGTTGGAATGAAAACTGATGTTTTCCAGTCCTATGGCCACTGCTAGGTTTTCCAAATTTGTTGGCATATTGAATGCAGCACTTTCACAGCATTGTCTTTTAGGATTTGAAGTAGCTCAACTGAAATTCCATCACCTTCACTAGCTTTGGTCGTAGTGATGCTTCCTAATGCCCACTTGACTTCACATTCCAGGATGTCTTGCTCTAGGTGAGTGATCACACCTTCATGATTATTTGGGTCATGAAGATCTTTTTTGTATAGTTCTGTGCATTTTTACCACCTCTTCTTAATATCTTTGGCTTCTGTTACATCTATACCATTTCTGTCCTTTATTGAGCCCATCTTTGCATGAAATTTCACTTTGTATTTCTAATTTTCTTGAAGAGATCTCTAGTCTTTCCCATTCTATTGTTTTCCTCTTTTTTTTTTTTCATTGATCACTTCTTCACTGATCACTGAAGAAGGCTTTCTTATCTCTCCTTGCTATTCTTTGGAACTCTGCATTCAAATGGGTTTATCTTTCCTTTTCTCTTTTGCTTTTCACTTCCCTTCTTTCCACAGCTATTTGTAAGGCCTCCTCAAATAGCCATTTTACTTTTGTTCATTTCTTTTTCTTGAGGATGGTCTTGGTTCCTGTCTCCTGTACAATGTCATGAATCTCCATCCATAGTTCATCAGGCACTCTGTCTATCAAATCTAGTCCCTTAAATCTATTTCTCATTTTCACTGTATAATCATAAGGGATTTGATTTAGGGTCATACCTGAATGGTCTAGTGGTTTACTCCACTTTCTTTAATTTCAGTCTGAATTTGGCAATAAGGAGTTCATGATCCAAGCCACAGTCAGCTCCCAGTCTTGTTTTTGCTGACTGTATAGAGCTTCTCCATCTTTGGCTGCAAAGAATATAATCAATCTGATTTTGGTGTTGACCATTATGTGATGTCCATGTGTAGCATATTCTTTCCTGTTTTTGGGAGAGGGTGTTTGCTATGACCAGTGCATTCTCTTGGCAGAACTCTATTAACATTTGTCCTGCTTCATTCTGTACTCCAAGGCCAAAACTGAAGAACTAGCACACGTATGCCTATACATTTTTTCCTCCTTTCCCAACAATCCAGTGAAGAAGCTATTTTTGTTTTCCTAACATAACACATGCTGAAGGACTTATGCTGAAGCTGAAGCTCCAATACTTTGACCAGCTGATGTAAAGAGTCCACTCATTGGAAAGGAACCTGGTGCTCAGAATGATTGAGGGGAAGAATAGAAGCGAGAAACAAAGAATATCTTTCTTCATGTAGCTCCACTTAAGTCTTAGAACTGATAATGGCTTAACAAACCTGTATGTTTTACTCATACATTGTCCTACTAATCTATGTTAATGAAACTATATATTTACTTGGGAACCCACCTTTCTTCAAGATTCATGCCAATGAACCTTTTATGGCTCGGGATGACTCACCGGGTGAAAATATTATCTCAAAATGCATGTTGTGGGTGACGGGCCTGGTGCCACTCTGAGTTCTGAGACATTTCCTTTTTCTAATTAACAGTTTGCTGATAGGTATATAACATACTACTAAAGGCTAGCAGGGGGACACTCTTTCTGCCCCCTTCTAATGCCTATGTCAGAAGCTTTCTCTATCTCTCTTATACTTTAATAAAGTTTAGTCGTTCAGTCGTGTCTGACTCTTTGCGACCCCATAGACTGTAGCCTACCAGGCTCCTCCCTCCATGGGATTCTCCAGGCAAGAGTACTGGAGTGGGTTGCCACTTCCTTCTCAAGCTCTGAGTGATCAAGCCTCGTCACTGGCCCAGGGTTGAATTCCTCTCTTCCAGAGGCCAAGAATCCCGCTGTCTTTCCTTATTCAGCAATAACCTTTCAACAGGGAAGCTTGCTGTGCTGCAGTCCATGGAGTCAAAAAGGGTCNCAAGCTCTGAGTGATCAAGCCTCGTCACTGGCCCAGGGTTGAATTCCTCTCTTCCAGAGGCCAAGAATCCCGCTGTCTTTCCTTATTCAGCAATAACCTTTCAACAGGGAAGCTTGCTGTGCTGCAGTCCATGGAGTCAAAAAGGGTCAGACATGACTGAGTAACTGAACAATAACAACATTACACAGGAAGTAGAGTCTTGATGAGGTTAAGTAAGTTATACAAGGTCACACAGCTAGGAAGTGCTAGAAGGTGAAATTAATTGTGGGAAATCTGCCTCCAGGTTATGCATGACCCTTAACCAATATGCTATTCAGTCTCAAAAATAAAAATGCTTCCTTGAGAAAAAAAAAAAAATGTCTTCATGATCCTTGAGAAAAGATAATATAAATTGGGCATTTTGACTTTGATAAGGATACACTTGTAAACTCTTAGCTGTGACATGTCTTCTGACAGATCCTTGCATCAGTTCTAAGAAATTAAGTTTATCATACTGTGCATCTGAATTAAGGAAAATGTATATTTTATTGACATTTTCAAAGTGGTACTGCTTTAAAAAGTCTATTGCAAATTGTGAAGCCAGAAATCAATGATGTATTAAGATTGTTCATGCAGGCAATGTTACCAGCTCCTAGAAAGGACCAGCACTATTGTTAGTAGATAAACTATGCAAGTCTGGTCATGTACATCTGTTGAATTGCCAGATAGCTAATTAAAATATATTAAAACCATTTTGCTGTTTAAAGGCACATTTTGTGATATAATGAAGTGTCATTCATTGAGTTTAAATTATACTTGTTTTGATCTTCCACACAAGAATCACTAAAGGACCAAGTTTTGCATATAAATGCAGCTGTAAAAAATGGGGACGTTTCCTTTTGACTTTAGTTTACATGCAGTGTAATTTATTTTGACTCACACTATAGAAGACCAAAGGTGGCCTACCTAGTACATTAATTTTGACATTTTATTAGGACTTATATGTTTATATTTATGCATGCAACTATGTTTAATCTGATAAAAGTTCTCATAATAATATTACCTAACATTTAGTGAGTGTTAATATGTATCAGGCAATTTTAATTTCTTAATGTGCAAATGTAAAATCATTTAATAATCAAAACAAACTTTTGTAGTTTATATAATATTTTCCTTATTTTTCAGATGAAACAAAACTACTTGTAAGTGAAATATTCAAGATGACTAGCATAGGCATCCTGACTGCAGAGCTCTCAGTATTTTCAACAGAAATCATGTTTATTTTCTCAGGAAATAACAAAATGAAGTAGATTTTGTATACCCAATGAAAAATCACTAGCACTATTTTTGTATATATTTGAAAAGACTGATTATTCTAATCCTATTCCATTAATGATAGTTTTACTAAAGCCAGAAAAATAAAATCTATGCAGTTCACTTCTTATCCGAGGACTAGGTGTCTTGTTAATCAGGACAAGTGTATTTAGTTTGACTCATAGTCATGGTCATACAATGAATCAAGGATATTTTCAGAAAACCATGTTATAGAAGGCAGAGTATTTCAACTTTAACAATATTTTAGAATATTAAAATCAGAGCCAAATTAATTCAAACTTTGAAATATTCCACTTCACCAAATTTCAGAAAAAGTTTTTTTTGTTATTGTTAAAATACAAGAATGAATTATTTTGCTCATGAAATATAATCTATATGCAACAGAGAAAAGCAAACCTGACTCTATGTTCCATCTATTTCTTTAGCTCCAAACATTTTGCTCTCTTCCCTGCACTTAGTCATGATGACACTGAACTTTTGTAAAATAAATATTACCTATAGCATGAAATCGGAGAAGGCAATGACACTCCACTCCAGTACTCTTGCCTGGAAAATCCCATGGATGGAGGAGCCTGGTGGGCTNCATTTTGCTCTCTTCCCTGCACTTAGTCATGATGACACTGAACTTTTGTAAAATAAATATTACCTATAGCATGAAATCGGAGAAGGCAATGACACTCCACTCCAGTACTCTTGCCTGGAAAATCCCATGGATGGAGGAGCCTGGTGGGCTACAGTCCATGGCATCATGAAGAGTTGGACACGACTGAGTGACTTCATTTTCACTTTTTACTTTCATGCATTGGAGAAGGAAATGGAAACCCACTCTAGTGTTCTTGCTTTGAGAATCCGAGGGACAGGGGAGCCTGGTGGGCTGCCATCTATGGGGTAACACAGAGTCGGACACGACTGAAGCAACTTAGCAGCAGCAGTATCGCCTGAAATATGCACAATAACCTCTTCTCCGGACTCTGAACTTTATACAGTTTTCAATTCATATAGTGATAAAAAGTTGTAGAACAGAAAATAATAATTTGTTTTGTTGGAGGCTCATAAGAATACTGTGATTAGACCTACATGGACAGCTGCAAGAGCAAAATATTCCTGCACCAAGAAATTAGCAACAACCAGCCACTCTCCCTAGCCTCTTAGTATAAAAGAAACCTGAATTCTAATTTGAGTAAGATGGTTCTTTGGGACTCTAGTTCACCATCTTCTGGATCTGTTGGCTTTCTGAATAAAGTTACTATTCCTTGCCCCAATGAGACATTTATCAGTTTATTGGCCCATTGTGCTGCAAGCAGTGCAAATTTGGACTTGATAATATGTATGCAGCCATAATTTCAATATTATTTTTAATAGGAATTTTATGTTACACAATCTACTCTTAAAATATGAAGCAAAATTATAACTACTACTAAATAAGACTCCTTTAATTCTGCAGGTTTTTTTCTGACAAACATAGAATTATGAAGGAAGTAATTATTTTAATTTTTTTAAATGAGATAAATGAAGGGAGTAAAGTGTATATGTCCAACCTCAGCCAGATGTTACATTTCCCCATAATCTTCTGGAAAGGGAATTTGTATCTATTTGTCTGCCACATATTTTTGAATTGTGGGGGTCTATTTTTGTGTTTTGAAAATGTAGCTAACATCTCATATCAAACTCTAAGTTGAAAACCTGGTAGAAAAAAAAAACAAAAAACCAAAAACATTATTTTGTTTTGTAGGCACACGTGCACCTGACAATGCATGCCTACACACACACACACACACACACACACACACACACACATTCACACTCCTTCCTATGGAGAATCGACAAAACAAGAAGAAAAATGTGGCTTGACTTATAGTTTTTTTTTTCTTTCCAATATTTGACACCTGTAGAAACTGACTCTAGAAAACTCATGTCCAAAACATCTGTGGTCCTAAAGAACAGTGAGGAAATGAGATATTCTAATAAGCAGATATTTTAGCAGTGAAACTGTCTGTTAAATTTCTGTCAGAAGAGACATAATTACAAGGCTTTATTCAAAAGCAGTTGCTAGTGGCTTGACTTTGCAATTAAACACTTGGAAGGAACAGATGGAAATGTTATTAATAGGATATGTGTAGAATTATGAGAATACTCACCCAAGTAGCAGAAGAGATTTTCAACAATCAGATGGACAAGAAAACTTGCTATGATAATATCTGTCAGACTCTTTCCCTAGTTACCTCTCAAATTGCTCAAGATCTCAAGAAAGAAGAAATTTATCTATGAACTTGGATATATAGGCTTCCTTTCACCAAAACTGATCCTAAAATGTTTAATGACTATTCTACCTCTTACCATTCTACAAAGATCAAAGTGAAGGTCTCAATATAAAATCTTTCCCGCAGGAATTGGTTCATCATCTAGAAGCAGATTTATTAGAGATACAACTGTATTGAATTTATTTATTAGTTCTAGACACTTTCTTGACTATTATTTGTGAAAATCTATAAATAGTATTGTCATTTATAAATAGAGATAGTTTTACTTCTTCATTTCAAATTCATATATCTTTTATTTATTTTTCTTCTCTAATAAATCCGGCTGGAACTTCTGGTACAATGTTGAATAGTAGAAAAGTGGACACCTTTCTCTTCTTCTTTTCTTTAGTAGAAACAATTTTAGTTTCTCCTTGGGTATGCTGTTAGCTGTGAATTTTTCATAAATGCTATTTATTATGTCCATGAATTTTCATTATTTTGCTAGTTTCGTGAGTAGCCTTATCATAAAAAAAGTGTTTGCACCTATTACATACCTCTTTGGCCTTAACTGAGATGCTTTTTATTTTTTTTTCCTCTCTCTCTTCTACTAGTATTATGGCATTGATTAACATGCTTATGTTGAATCACCATTGGATTTCCAGGATAAACCCTACTTGATAATGGTGTATAATCCTTTTAATGTATTGGGTTTAGATTTCCAGTATTGTGAATTTCAGCATCTATATCATAAGGCATATTGGTTTGTGATTTAATTTCCTTGTGATACCTTTATGTAATCTTATTTTCAGGGTAGAAAGCTAGACTGAAACAATAAGTTAGGAGACTTTTCCTTTCTATTTTTTTTCAAGAGTTTAAGAAAAAATTGTGTAAGTTCTTTCAATATGTGTTTAAATATATGACAAGGTTTACTGAGAAAGCTATGTCATCCTAAACTTGATTGGGATGACATGTTTTTAATTACCTAATTCCCATACTTACAATTGAAGCTACTTGGGATGTTTTATTTTATTTGGTTTTCTTTTCTTTTTCCGACTGATACATGAAGCAGAAGCTCCTACTTGTCTAACTATAAGTTGCTGTGTTTACCTGTAGGAATCATTGAAATATAGGAAATAATAGTAACCACCATGTTAAAATGAACTCATAACTTTCCTCTAAGAAGCCACTTCACTTTTAATATTATACAAGTAAAATTATGAATAGAATATCAATCATATTAGAAAGGTAAGTCAGTCGAATTTTTGCTAGAAACTTTTAAAATACTACTTCAATACAATATTGTAAAGTAAATAATAATAATAAAATAAAATAAAATAATATGAAAGACTACTTCTATGTGTATAGTCCTTCATTTACTCTTTGAGCATAAGAGAAAAGTGTTATACTATACTTACTTGTTTAGTCATGTTTATGTCCTCATCACTTAACATTCTGGTGAAAATAAGTCCCACTAATGATTTTTGAATGAATGACAACACTGCAATTAGCTGTCACATTATTATTTGTTAGTGAAATTGTAAGGAAATAAATAAATTGAAGTATTATTTATAAATTAAGGGGAATCAACTTCCATTATATTTTTAAATGTCATCCATAATTATATTGTTGTGGGGAAAATATCAGTTTTCATTCCACTCCCAAAGAAGGACAATGCCAAAAATGTTCAAGCTAAATACAATTGTGCTAATTTAATGTGCTAGCAAGGAAATGCTCATGATCTCTCAAACTAGGCTTCAACAGAACATAAAATGAGAACTTCCAGATGTATGAGCTTGGATTAGAGAAGGCAGAGGAACCATTGCCAACATCTACTGGATCCTAGAAAAAGCAAGATAATTTCAGGAAAACATCTATTTCTGTTTCACTGACTATGTTAAAGCCTTTGACTGTGTGAATCACAGCAAACTGTGGAAAATTCTTCAAGAGATGAGAGTACCAGGCTAACTTACCTGCCTCCTGAGAAACCTGAATGCAGATTAAGAAGCAACAGTTAGAATAATGGACTGGTTCAAAATTTGTAAAGTAGTACATCAAAGTTGTATATTTTCATCCTGCTTATTTACCTTCTATAAAAAATATATCATGTGAGATATCAGGCTGGATGAATCACAAGCTGGATTCAAGACTGCCAGGAGAAATATCAAAAATCTCAGATATGCATGTGATAACACGCTAATGGAAGAAAATGAAGAGGAACTAAAGAGTTTCCTGGTGAAAGTGAAAGAGGAGGGTGAAAAAGCTGGTTTAAAACTCAATGCATAAAAAACTAAGATTATGGCATCCAGTCCCATCACTTCATGGAAAATAGTTGGGGGAACAAATGGAAACAATGACAAACTTTATTTTCCTTGGCTCCAAAATCACTGAAGATGGTGACTGCAGCCATGAAATTAAAACACTCATGTTCTTTGGGAAAAAAAAAAAAAGAAAGGTATGACAAACCTAGATAGTGTATTAAAAAGTAGAGACATCACTTTACTGACAAAAGTTCATCTAGTCAAAACTTTGGTTTTTCCAGAAGTCATGTCTGGATGTGAGAGTTGGACCATAAAGAAGGCTTAGCAGTGAAAAATTGGTGCTTTGAAACTGTGGTTCTGGGGACGATTCTTTGAGAGTTCCTTGGATAGCAAGGAGATCAAACCAGTCAATCCTAAAAGAAATCAACCCCAGATATTTATTGGACTGACTAATGTTGAAGCTGAAGCTCTAATACTTTGACCACCCGATGTGAAGAGCCAACTAATTTGAAAAGGCCCTGATGCTGGGAAAGACTGAAGGCAGGAGGAGAAGGGAACGACAGTAGATGAGATAGTTGGATAACATCACTGACTAATTGGACATGAGTTTAAGAAAACTCTGGGAGATGGTGAATAAAAGGAAGCCTAGCATGCTGCAGTCCATGGGGTCCCAAAGAATAGGATATAATTTAGCAAATAAACAACAACAGCAACAAATTATTTTTAAGTATCAAAATACAACTGATTAATTTAACACATATTCTTTAAAGATGTACTACTGATTTACATTTCAGTTCAATTCAATTCAGTCGCTCAGTCATGTCTGACTCTTCGCAACCCCATGAATCACAGCATGCCAGGCATCCCTGTCCATCACCACCTCCCAGAGTTCTCTCAAATTCACGTCCATCTAGTCAGTGATGCCATCCAGCCATCTCATCCTCTGTCGTCCCCTTCTCCTCCTGCC
>SJYV01034907.1:0-11182 GCA_006410875.1 Neotragus pygmaeus | reverse complement strand
TTAATATTGGTTTGGATCTATATTTCTATATGAAAAAATCACCTTTCTTGTTAATGTATTGCAAACTGCCATTTTTTAAAAGTGTCTTATTTAAAATTATTTAAAGAATACACAAATATTCTCATGGAAAGGAATTGGAATGATAATTACCTCTAACAGGCACTATCAGGAAGAAACTAAGAATAATTTTAAGAGAAAGATAAGGATTGAATTCATAACTTCTTTGATATACCAACAAATATTTTAGTTTATATCCCATTATCAAAGCAGTAAAACACTGACATTATTTTCAGGGAGGGGGCATTTCCTGTCTAGAATACACTGTGTGATATCTGATATCATTCCTGTGATTTACTATTGTAACATTTATGAATCTTATATTTTTGTCCTTGTAAGTCAGTCTAGATTTTTGTCTAGGAGTCTATAGAATAAATGTAAAGTGTAGATTTATGCAAATATATACATTAGTTGGTAAATTAAATGATGCTTTGAGGGCAGAAAAAAGACAAAATTAGGAAAAATATTATAAAAATTATCAAGTTTATAAATTTGAACGTATTTACTTTGGTTCTGCTATTTTTTTCAGGGTTAACCTGTGAAATTATTACCACATGAATAAATATAGATAACTGATTAGTATCAGTAAATATTAACTTTTCAGAATACTTGATTTTATTTAATGTGCGCTCAGATTTTAAATGAGGGAAGTCTGTCTTTCAGTAACCACATTGACTTCTGTTTTGTGAAATAAAACAATAAGGTAATATTTCAGAATATTCACTTTCTTGAAGTAAATCAGTACATCAAGCAGATATTAAAGCTAATATTCTACATTGCAACTTGTCAGAGGATCACTGTTCAGAAAATTATGTGTACTTTCTCATCACCAGTTTCACAGAAAGAAAAAGATTAATATTAAAATAATTGAAGAAATAAATATCAAAGAAAGAAATAAAGTCTTTGCTATTTTTTGTATTCCTAAACATATTTTGATGTTATAAGTATAAACAATTTTCTAATGATGCCAATAAAAGTAATTAAAACTTCAAATTTTTGGTGTCAAAAAAAAAAAGAGTTTCATTTATCTCCTTTAAATGTTTATCTGAGTTTTTCCATCTGAAAAGTCAGAGATATTTGGGTATTTTATTACAGCACAATTCCAAATAAAAGATAAAGTACAAATGATATTTGACTATATTGGAGATATATTTTAGATAAGCTGAAATGAAATTCCTCATGTAGCACTGGCCCCCCCTCTCTGAAACACTTAAATTCCAGTTTGTTAAAAAAAACCATTGATTCTTACTGAATATAAATAGTAGCCAATTTGACATATCATTGTATTATAATAGAAGCTAAGGCCCAGAATATCACCAATAGTAGTATAGGAAACATCATTATATCTTAATAAATGAACATCAGTATTTTTGTCATCAGAAATATACTAGAGCAGCATGCATGCTTCATTTGGAATAAAGCTGAAGTATCGAGATGAAGAGAGTGATTCATTCTATGAATGAAGTGGTTGAGACTTCTATTTGAGCTCAAAATAATCTTAAATTCTTGGCAGATAATCTGGTGGGAAAATAATTTTGCTCAAAAAAGTATAATTTGCTCAATTCATGATTTTTCTATNAGAGAGTGATTCATTCTATGAATGAAGTGGTTGAGACTTCTATTTGAGCTCAAAATAATCTTAAATTCTTGGCAGATAATCTGGTGGGAAAATAATTTTGCTCAAAAAAGTATAATTTGCTCAATTCATGATTTTTCTATGTATAAGTGTAAGAGGTTGCTATTACAATATGCTAATAGTATATATGTATCTGCTAATAGTTTATTCCTTCATAACCAAATTGAGAAACAGAAACTTCTACATTGTAAGAAATAGAATTATTGTTCTTTTGGTTAGTAGTATAAAGATACTAAAGTTGAAATAATTTTATAAATTATTAGATTATTAAAACTATTAATTTTAGAAATAAATTTAACTTCCAGTACTGAAAACTTTGGAAAAGTTACTTTCTTAAAAAAAGAAAATTAATCCCAAATTAGTTTTATTTTGTCACTTATGGTCTATGGCTAATTTTTCCAACAACTCAACTTTGAGAAAAACTAGCTACTATTTGAATTAAAGATGCTGGTGAATAATCTCAATTGCAGTGTCAGTTAATAAGTCATTTCTCACTAAAGTTGACCATGTAAGGCTTAAATGCTTATCTTTTGCATGATACATTATCATAAGGTTATATTCACCCTTTTAAAAGATTGATGACGCTACTCTGAAAGACACTAGTGGAGTTAGGTTTAGTTTTATGGCCAAACATTATCATGGGACCCAATCAAACACAGACATGAAGAGAAATGACTTAGAAATTGCATAATAGAAAGACATTTCAAATTTGTGACATGAAACAGTCACTGAAATGCTTCTCATATCATATTTCATGTAAAGGAGTTATATGTAAAATCAGTTGGCTCTACAAAAATTGTAAATGTATTAAGGATATAATATTCTGTTCTATGTTGTTCAATTAAGTTTATCAAAGATTACCTTTTCATTCTCATGACAAAATAAATCAAATAAATTGTTTGTAGGAATGCCTGCTTGCTTAGTCTCCTAGTACAAGTTTATTTGAATCTTTGTTAGTTTTAGAGAGCTTCTTTCATTTAAAATGTATCTTTCATAATCATGAACTAATTGGCATTCTTCTTATTTCTATAATTTTAACTTTTGAAAAAGTCTATCTAGAAAAAATAAATATCACTTTTAATAATCATGATAGAAATTCTATCATGCAGTGGCATTAAAAAGTGAAAAGGCTGAGATTGCATTTTACTATTAAAATAGCTCACCCTTTCTGCAACTTTAATATATTCCTTTTTCCTTGCCATGATTGAAGTTGGCAGTATTAAGACCAATTGTGCATAAGGACAGTTGAATTAGTGACAAGAGGCAATTAGATTTGACCAAATCAACTGAGAATTCTCATAGATTTTTGTCAGTTTATAATAATGAATAAACCTATGTGAGCATTCAAAGAAAAATGTTGACATAAGAAAAATATTTACATTTTAATGATGTTGGAAATTTCCAGTGAAATTACTCAAGCCTTGTTCCATCTTTTATATATATTTTTTCACACGGGAGACTGAAAAATTTCACAAACTAAAAAAATGCCTGTTTATGTATCACAAAAATGGGAGCTAGTGATTTCAGCATTGCCATGCTACTGGCTGACTTTACCCCGGTGTTTTCTTTTAGGCAAAGTGATTTCTCTGAGTACTCTCCCAAATTCCACAGTTTTTTATATGAAGGGAACGATAGGGTATTTTTAATATAAATATTTTGAATGAGCAGACTGTGAAAAACCCTCATGCCTCTTTTCCTCACAAACTACTTATGGCTGATCCATCAGCTAATTCTGTTTTACTTTTCAACTATATCTTAGACAAAATTTTAGTGCCACTTTTACCATTAGCAAAAAGTCAAAGTCCCCATCAGCTCTTGCCAGGACGGCCACCTCAGTGCCCACCAACTGGTCTGGTTTTCTGTTTCCAACCTCATCCTTTAAATGCAAACAGAATTATGTCCTCCTACAAGGGCAATTTTAAAAAGAATTTTATGTATTTATTTTTATTTTTGGCAGTGCTAGGTCTTCGTTTCTGCTTGGGCTTTTCTGTAATTGTGGCTAACAGGGTCTACTCTGTAGCTGCGGTGTGCGGGCTTTTCACTATGGCGGCTCCTCTGGTTGTGAATTGCAAGCTCTAGGGAGCATGAGCTTCAGTGGTTTGGGCTTCTGACTCTAGTTGTGGTGCACAGCTTAGCTGCTCTGTGGCATGGCATGTGAGATCTTCCCAGTCGGGAATGAAACCTGTGTCTACTGCATTGGCAGGCAGATTCTTCAGCACTGAGCCACCAGGGAAGCCAAGGGCACTTTTAGAATAGGATTCAGAGTCCTTAATCTGCCCTACACATTCTGTAAGCTGAATCCTGGTTCATCTTAGACCCTCCTTCTTATCAATTTTCCTTTTCACTCTCTTGATTTCTGGACACACTTGCTCCCTCTGTGTCTCATAAACACATCAAGTATATTCCTACATCCAGACCTTCACACCTCCTGTCCCGTTTGCCTGCTTCCTACTTCATACTGATTTCAACTCAAACATTTTTCTTTAAAGTCGTTCCTGAACCTATTGTCTAAGATACCGATCCTTGTTACGTTTGATTCCTTTAACTTGTTTAGTTTTTTTCAAAGCTGTTTATGACATCCCTCTATATGTGTATTTATCTACTCATCATCTGTCTTATCCTTGACAATGGGAATATTTTTATTCTCTTCTCTTTCCCCAGCACCCAAACATTATCTGGCACACAGTGCAATCAGATGAAAAGTTGAGGACTGAATAAGTGTGAATGATCAAGAGTTCAAGGACTCTTGATAAAGGAAAAATATCAACTAATGTTATGAATTATTTCAGGATGAGATGTTTTAGAATATGTCAGTAATAATGAAGCATATTATAAGAATTTCAATTTTGGTAAAACCTTGCTATTCATGCAAAACTTGAACACAGTATTGTATTGCCAGTGTAAATTCAGAATTAAAAAGGTGTTTTCACAAGACTATGGATTACAGCATTTTGTAAACACGGTGAACTCAACATTATTCTGTTACATTCTGAAGCATTAGCATTTTACTAGTTTAATTCTTAAAATCCATTGTTCAGAATTATTTGTTGTTTCTTGTAGGTATTCAGTGAGAGAGTAAATGTACTCACCAGTGTCTTATAACTGGCAGAATTCTGTGTGCTTTATTTTTAAATATATAAATAAATATTTTAATAAAAAATTATCTTAAAAATGTGACTAAAACTGTAAAATAAGCAGAAGTGCAAAATGATATTAACACACATAATTGTTAGTTGATTTTGTATAATAATCTACTCATTTACATATAAAAAATAAAAGTAAAATGCTTATCAACTATGAATTAAATATTTTGGACAAAAGTACCCTCAAAATTGTCTACATTTTTATAAAAAATTCAACATATCCTGAAAAACTTAAAGAAGAAAACTCAATTTATAGCTATATACCATTTTCAAAATACATAAAACATTTTTTACATTGAAAAATAATTAGTATTCCATTGTTTTAAGTGATACACTTAAGACAATCCTTGAATATTTACTTTATGCATATAGCTACAATTTCCAAACAATTTTGTAAAAATCTAAATACTTATGTTCCTTTAGTACTTCAAACACAGATGTTTTTCTTTTAATTGGGGATGAGAATGATTTGTAATCTCCAACTTAGCATGCACAACTAAACAAATATTGAAACTGTAGCTTTATGCAGCTTTATACTCTGTAACTTCACTGATCACAATAAACTGGAAAATTCTGAAAGAGATGGGAATAGCAGACCACCTGACCTGCCACTTGAGAAACCTATATGCAGGTCAGGAAGCAACAGTTAGAACTGGACATGGTGAATAGAATTGTTTCCTTAATTTCTTTTTGTACTTTCTCATTATTAGTGTATAGGAATGCAAAGGATTTCTGCCTGTTGATTTTATATCCTGCAACTTTACTATATTCATTGATTAGCTCTAGTAGTTTTCTGGTGGAGTCTTTAGGACTTTCTATGTAGAGGATCATGTCATCTGCAAACAGTGAGAGTTTTACTTCTTCTTTTCCAATTTGGATTCCTTTGATTTCTTTTTCTGCCCTGATTGCTGTGGCCAAAACTTCAGAACTATATTGAATAGTAGCGGTGAGAGTGGGCACCCTTGTCTTGTTCCTGACTTAGGGGAAATGCTTTCAATTTTTCACCATTGAGGATAATGTTTGCTGTGGGTTTGTCATATATAGCTTTTATTATGTTGAGGTATGNCCGGCTGGTGGTTGGCCCAGAGTCATTATGAGGAAGCAGCCTTGAACTGGAAGACTGTGGTGGAGCCTTGAACTGGAGGACCACAGTGGTGTAGTTAAGATCAACCCCATTGTCATGGTGTTTCAAAGGCAAATGATGTACACTTTCCAAAGCACAGATCACCTGTTCAAAGAACGGTGGTCTCGATAAGCCTGGTTTGCCTTTATGACATAACCTTGACTAGCTGAGACTGCAATGGTTTTTAAACACTTTATGACTGTCACTAACTCAAAAGCTTTTCTTTTACTAGAGTGATGACGTGTATCATGTATGTTTTGAAAGAGTGAAGGCCATCTACAAGAGACTTCTGAGTTAGCTATTGGCAGAAAACTAGCACCACGCATATGAATAATTTTTGGCAGTATGCTACAGTCCAAAGTCATATTTGAAAGAAATGTTTTGGAATGTTTATGATAGTAATAATGTGAAGGAAAAGAAATAAAATGATTCATCCCATCCCATAGGCACTGACTTGAATAGCCTTTTCTTTTTATTGTGAGTAAAGGTAAGAATGTAAAGAAAACCTTATTGGTTTTATGTTATATCTTGGCTTCAAAAGCATTATATTCTGTGTGATTGGAACTGTTACTGAGCTGTATAAAACAGGTTAACCCAGTTTTTAAATGTGGAAGGTTGAGATTTGAATTATTCTATGACTAATTACATTTAGATTGACAGTGAGATTCTTTCATCTAAAATGGCTCATCCTGATTTTTGAGCCATCTACTTTATTTAAAACAAAATGCAAAGAATCAATAATTTAAAGAGAGAGAGAACTATGGTAGGGTGAACATTGGCTGCCCAAAAATGTCTGCTTCCTAATCACCAGAACCTGTGCCCGTGGCATAGGTCTTGCCTTTCATGGCAAAGGAGACTCTGTGGCCAAGTTAAGGACTTTGAGATGGAGATGGGGAGAGTCCTGTGGATTGTCAGAATGGGCCCAATGCAATCATAGTTGCAAGAGTCCCTAGAAGAGCGATGCAGTAGAAGCTGATTCAGAGAAAAGATACAAGCACAGAAGCAGAGGTCAGGAAAGAGCAAAGATGCTGTACAGCTGGCTTTAAAGGGGGCCACGAGCCAATGAATGCAGTGAATGCAGGTGGCCTCTGGAAGCTGGAAAAGGCAGGAAAAGAAACAGATTCTTCCCTGGAGCCTCAAAAGAAACACAGGCTAGCTAAGGCCTTGATTTAATCCAGTGAAACTGATTCTGTACTTCCAACTTCTAGAACTGTTAGATGATACCCTTGTATTGTTTTAAACCACTGAGTTTATGGTAGTTTGTTACAGCAGCAATAGTAAACTAATACACTAGCCACTAAACATTAAAGCTGATACTTCCAAAGAAAAATGGCTTGCTTACAACTTGTCAGAAAAGAGATGTATTTATCTGCTTTTGACAGCTTGCTTGCTTCTGGTTTCTTTTTTTCCAAAATCCACCAAGGCAGAGGAGAGCTTGTCAGGAACTTTTAAAGAATGTTTGGCAAAAGCAACAATTTTGTATCCCACCACCCTTTTCTTTTTTTTTTTTTTAAACATTACATAAAGTGTTGGGTGGTGTTCCAGTCACCAGGCTGCCAGCCAATAGCAAGCAAGCTGTCCCTTCAGGGCCGAATGCTCTAGGCTTGCTCAGCAGCCCACAGACAAGGACAACCAAGGGAACAGCAAGGGTAGGCATGGGCCTGCAGTCACTGCAGACATGCTCTCCAGAGCCCCACAGTTGGTGTTAAACATCTCCGCGACCACAGTCTCCCTTATTCTCGCCTTCTATAAAGTGACTAAAACGGCATTGCAAGGGACCATCTGACTGCAGCTTGGGAGCACTGCTCCTCCTACTAAAACAGTCATGAGCAGAGTAAGTAGCGTTCAGAAGTTAAGGGCAAAGGATCATTGTCGCTCAGAGAGAATAATATTACGAGACCATTTTTCCTTAATGAAATGTAAGCTTATAGGTTAAAGTCATCTATTATTATTACATAATCACTGAGATCATCAAACATCCCTCTCATTAAAAAGACCATTATTCTACCAGCATTCCTGAATTGTTTTCATTTAGCCTGCCCAGAATATTCTAAGAAGTTAAGCCGGATGATAATTGTAAATCAGACACATCAGCTTAGTGTTTGTTATTTAGGAAAGTGACTTCATTTTTCCAGTGTATCATTGTCATTGCTGCCAACCCTCAAAAGGAAATAGCAGCAGTTTTTCCCTAATAATAAAATGTATTTATTGCTTTGTGTATAAAGCACTTAACTCTTAGGTTGGAGAAAGGGANTCAGCCATGAAATTAAAAGATGCTTCCTCCATGGAAGGAAAGTTATGACCAACCTAGATAGCATATTGAAAAGCAGAGATATTACTTTGCCAACAAAGGTCCAACTAGCTAAAGCTATGGTTTTTCCAGTAGTTATGTATGGATGTCAGAGTTGGACTGTGAAGAAAGCTGAGCACTGAAGAATTGATGCTTTTGAACTGTGGTGTTGGAGAAGACTCTTGAGAGTCCCTTGGACTGCAAGGAGATCTAACCAGTCCATCCTAAAGGAGATCAGTCCTGGGCGTTCATTGGAAGGACTGATGCTGAAACTGAAACTCCAGTACTTTGGCCACCTCATGCGAAGAGTTGACTCATTGTAAAAGACCCTGATGCTGGGAGGGATTGGGGGCAGGAGAAGAAGGGGACAATAGAGGATGAGATGGCTGGATGGCATCACCAACTCGATGGACATGAGTTTGTATAAACTCCGAGAGTTGATGATGGACAGTGAGGCCTGGAGTGCTGCGATTCATGGGGTCGCAAAGAGTCGGACATGACTGAGTGACTGAACTGAACTGAACTGACTGATTCTCTGTAACTGGCTGATTCAAAAATGATCCCAAAGACATATCTATTCTGAACATTAGATTTAAAAGATCAACAGTTCTGACACATTACAAACATTGTGAACACCTTATACACTAAAAATCAAGAAATAAATAATTGATTGCTATCAACTAAATTTATGGAATGCTTGCTGAACTCTAAAAATTATTGAAAGGGAAAGTTAAGTCACTCAGTCATGTCTAACTCTTTGTGACCCCATGACTGTAGCCTACCAAGTTCTTCCATCTATGGAATTTTCCAAGCAAGAGTATTGGAGTGGGTTGTCATTTCGTTCTCCAAAACATTATTGGGGGTTATCAAAGGAAGAAGTTAGCTACTCTCAAGGCAATTTAATATTTTCTTTATATATTTTCCACTTTCTCTTCAAAATGTAGATATAAATTTAAAAATCTTATCTAGATTATATTTTAAATTTTTAATTGAATTTTATTTATATATATAAAGTGTCTCAAACCTAGTGATCACATACATTGCTTCTAAAGTTTGAAGTGGGCAGTGCTGGGACTAAATAGCAATTATTTTAAATCAGAATCTGAGATCAGTTATTCAAATAACAGTGCTAATGAGAGCGACAAATTGGGAGGCTCCCTAGCCTTTCACTTTTCCGCTACCATGTTTGAAGAAGCCATTTCCTACAGACCCCAGGATGGAGAGATTTATTTGAGATTACTTAATGATTTGCCACCTATGGAATCAGGGCCTTTTGATAAATTTGATTCATTGCCAGTTACTAATTAGTGAATTATAGTACAATGCTAATTTTACGGATTATACAGATTTGAATTTTTCAAGTTAGACAATAAAGTAACATACATAAGGGGACTTTGTCTTTTGACTGCAAAAAAATCTCACCATCACACTCAACTTTAATAGATTCACATGAATAATAAAGATTAACATATGTATTACAACTACTTTCATGCAATAATTGTGGCATGGATCAAGAATTAAAAATGCATTATTTTCCAGGGGTTTTTATTTTTATTAGAAAAGTTGTGGGGAGAAACTAATACTCTTTTTTTCTTATAAAAGGGAAATGCTTCCTATTTTCAGTTTAACCAGTGTATTCAGTGGATACCATTTAAAGTGTTGTTTAAAAATGAGGCAGAAGGATAAATCAGGAACTTGGAATGAACATAACCACACTACTATACATATGATATATAAACAACAAGGATCTACTGTATAGTACAGAGAATTCCACTTAGTATTCTACTTGTATGAGAAAAGGATGTAAAAAATGAGTGAATAGATGTAAATGTGTAACTGAATCACTTTACTCTACACCTGAAACTAACAAACATTGCTAAACTATGTGAGTGTATGCTAGTTATATTCTATTCAGTTCAGGGTCAATCGCCTAACTGTATTTAGAATTAACATATTAAAGCACAATATGGCCTTGTTCCTAAAAGGAATGTATGTTTCAAAAAATTTTTTTATGTCTTTCTTTATTTTTTTTAATTTTTAATTTTTTTTTTTTACTTTATTTTTCTTTACAATACTCTATTGGCTTTGAATTGCATGAAGCATCAATAGAGACATAGGGTCAATATTCACATTGTTGGATTATTTACTCAGAGTAAATGGAAAGGCTTGTAAGAATATGATACATATTCAAAATATTATATCTATAAATATGCCTAAATTCTTATAGACTTTACTCCTTAGAATATTTATCTATTATCCTTATTAACTTTGAGAAAAAATTTTTTCATTTATAATCAAATGATTATGTGTCTATATGACATAAGATCAGGGCGAGCCACTAGAGTCAATGATTCAATCAAACATGCAAGCCCTTTAAAGCGGGAAGCTTGTGAATTAATGGGGAAAAGAAAAGACAAATGACCTTTAACAATACATGATCACAAAGATTACAAATTGCCTGCTATGAAATAAACTAAGGTTGTTATAGGACATTACAATTGCAGACCTAATTTTATTCAGTTCAGGAAAGCCATTTTCCAGGGAGTAATATTTAATTTAAAAGTTTGGCAGGATGGGGGACCAGAGAGGTTAGTAGAGATGAGCATATATGGAAGTTTTGAGTGTGGCAAAGCTGGGGAGGCTGAGACAGAGAAAGGTCTTGTAAAAGATAGGAAGGTCAGTGAAACTGCAGTTAAGCATTGAGATAAACAGGAAGAATGACATCAATGAAGTTGAAGAAGTTAAAAAGGCCAAATGATGCAAAATTTCAGTTCAGTGCAGTCGCTCAGTCTTCTACTCTTTGCAATCCCATGGACTGCAGCACGCCAGGCCTCCTTGTCCATCACCAACTTCTGGAGTTTACTCAAATTCATGTCCACTGAGTTGGTGATGCCATCCAACCATCTCATCCTCTGTTGTCCCCTTCTCCTCCT
>SJYV01034906.1:0-10668 GCA_006410875.1 Neotragus pygmaeus | reverse complement strand
CTCTCTGCGCTTCCACGCTCTCGGAATCACGACCCCTCCCTGCCATGTATCCGCAAGGCAGACATCCGGTGAGTAATTGCAACTCGGTTTATTTAAGCATCTATCATGGCAGGGTAAACGAGGCAGTTTATCTGGCACCTCCATTTTGCTTGTTGCTACCTTTATGGCATGTGTGCGTGTGTGTGCGTGTGTGTGTGTGTGTGCGCGCGCGCGCGCGCGCGCTCACACAAAGGATGGGGATGGGGGGGCGCCGTAGAGTGAGGAGGTTAATTCCGCTCTAATGGCGTGAGGGGCTCCCAGTGTTCCTGGGGAACTGTTTGTTTTCATGCTGTCTCCCGCCCCATCACCTAAGTCTCCCAACTCACTCGTTGTGTCTCCTCTGTCCCCGTCTTACTTGGGAATAGGAGCCCCTTCGTAAAAGGGAAAGGAGCCCCGCGGCGGAGAGGGAGAGATTAGGGCGCCCCCCTCCCCGCCGGGGACCGGAGAAACTTGTTGGGAAGGTTCTGGGCTTTGTGGGAGGCCCCTTTGGCGGAGGTGGGGGCGGGGAGAGACCGAGGAAAGCNGGAGCCCTGCCCAGCCTCCGCGGGGCAGCCCCCGCAGCGGGTGTGGTCCGAGTGTGCCATCCGACCCTTTTTCACCAGCCTCCGTCAGCCCGGGCCACTCGGAGGAGGGTGGGTGAGAGGAGGTGCCGAAAGAGAAGCCCAACCCCTCTCCGTGTACACTACCTTTGTGCGCCTTTGATTTGTGTTCTGAAGGTTTCCCCGAGGGCTGGTTGTCCTGGATAAAAGTCGTTCTTAGAGACCTCCTGGGAGTGTGTAGAAACTTCTGTGCTCTGCAGCCCTGGGATTTAGCCAGGGTGGGACAGAAGACCTCTCCCCCTCCCTCTTTTCTGCCCAGGGGTTCCTGAGAGTGGAGGAGCCTTTTGCCTCCATGCTCACTCAGGGATCACCCCACTGAGAATCTCATGGACCCCGGGGCAGTGTGTAGACGTGTCCTCCCTTTTCCCAGTGTCTCTTCCAGCAAGTTTTAATCTTCTGATAGTGAGGAGGGCATTGGAGGTCCTTATGTGGGACTCCTTGCACTGCTATCCACATAAAAGACCCTGGACACATTGCTAAAGAGCTCTGATAGGGCAAGCGGCCCCAGTGTACACACGATAGATTCCCTGTTGAACCCGAACGTTGTATAAACAGGATATATGGCACAGGCAGGGCTGGTGGGAGGGAGGGCCCAACGTTTCTTACACTATTTATTGAACATAGGGTATTCTGATGAGAACAACACTCCTGAGTCCTTCATCTCTTCAGCCCCTTTGTAGCTGGCTTTGGGGTTTGATTTAAACTTCTTTAGCAAATGTATCCTAAAAGTACCATTTGGCCAAAACCTCCAAAGCCGATTCTGGAACACAGATTTTGGTGTTGTGTGTTGACGGCAGTTCTTTTTACTTTTAGTACTACGAGATGTCCTACGGTTTGAACATTGAGATGCACAAGCAGGTAAGTGCTTTAGGATATGTATCTAATTACAGATCCAGTTCTTGACAGGCAGGCTCTGAGGCTTGGTTGAGTTCTCAGACATGTTGAGCTTTTAGCATCCGAGCTTGTGAAGTTTGTCCTGGTCTTGGATCTTGGTGGAGGGGTAAGGAGCAAAAGGAAAGGTGTCTGTTGAGAATCTGCTTTACAAACTTCTGTAACCCAGAGGTGGCTGCTTTAGTCTGTTTTAATGTAAAATTTACAAAAGGAAAGGCAGCATTTTTGTACGCATGTCCAAAAATGTGATGTTCTGCCTTGATAAGATTAAACTTCAAGAGTCTTAAAAGCCAGGCTGAGCTGTCAAAATTTAAGGGAACAGGCTACCTACCGATTAAAAATATAAATCCAGGATGAGTTACAGCTCGGTACCTTACGTGTATGAGGCAACTTTCTCATCTCCATCTTAATGTAAAGGCTGCCTTGGTCATTCCCATTTTCCAGGGGGAAGCTGAGAGGTGAAGTAACAAGCCCAGGGGCAGCCTAGCCAGGACTTCTGAGATGGCTGGGGGTTGAGCTCAGCTTTGAAATCCTGAAGTCAAACCAGTTTAGCTGGTGTGTGATGGATATGTAAACTACCCTGTATGGTCACTCTTCTAATAACAGTATACCTCAAACCGGGCAAATACAAACACCTTTATCTCAGTGCATATCAGTAACTCTGTCCTGGGCGCTGGGCTGGGCTGTGGGAGAGGCCTGTTTGTGTATTTGTCTTCCGAGGAGAGGCCGCCTATAGTTTGGCTTGGCCAGCGATTAGCGTTGACTTGGCACGGAGAAATGGCGCGGGCCGGTGGTTCTTTTTAACAATTGGTGTTCTTGAAATCTCAGAAGGCTGTTGACTCATTCTAGCCTTTGGTGACCGTGACTTGAATGGATTTTCTGCTCTAAATGAACAGTGGTTTACAAGGTTTAAATTTTGCTCTTTAAGAGGGCAGGACCCAGGGCAGGTGAGAAGGGCAGGTGACCTCTGGAATGCTTGTAGATTCCTGCCTGCCCGCTCCAGTGGTTTCACAGAGAGCCTGTGGAATCCAGGTTCCTTCCCCCTCCTGGAGGGAACCCCAGTCTTGGGTGAAGGGCAGCCAGAAAGGGGCCCGAGTTTGTTGAGGAATGTGGGGAGGCAGTCAGGGATTAGCTTTTTAGGGAGACACGGGAAAAGGCTACCAGGCTATTACTTCTTGACCCACAAGAATCATAAACAGACATCAGTTTGTAAGTAAAGATGTTTGTCCTCGGGAGTATGGGCTAGAGACTGCCTAACTTTAAGTGGAACTGGCTGGATCCGACTGGTCCATTAAGAAATGTGTGAAGTGAAACGGGGGTCACTGGTGTTCGAGGACCTTGGGCTGTTATGCAAGATGCCACCTCCTCCCATTCTCCACCCCTCTTTTTTCGTCTTCCGTGTTTGGTATCTTGGGTGTGTTTAAAGAGGGTAATTGCACCCAGGTTTAAAATTTATAGCAGCCGTTCTTCTAAGAGCTTCGTAATTAAGGTGTAATATGTCGTTGCATGTTGAGGTCTGCATGGGTGGTGTTCCCTGTGTCTGTAAGTGGATGATTCTTTGGCACAAAGAATCCACCTTGGCTGTTGGAGCGAAGCTGCTCCTGGAGTCCTGGGCCACTCTGAACCCAGGAGGAGTTATTCACCTTCCCCGTGCATTCAGTGGTGGGGTTTACATAAGCAGCAGCTGTGTGCATCTGGGGCTTCTGGCCCGTCCCCAGACCCCGGGTTCTTAGGAGGAGAATGCCTGAGGTTTGGCGACATGATCTCATTTAATCCTCTGAGCTGCCAGAGGGAGATAGATGTCTTCTTTGCCCCCTTTTTATAGGCGAGGAAATGGAGGCTTTAGGGAAGCCAGGAGGGCAGAGGTGGGACTTAAATGTGGGCCTCTGGCTTCGAGACCGAGCACTTTACCCTGTTTGCCACTCACCTTTGCCTTGGAGCCTCAGCTCCCACTTGCTTCCCAGCAGGACTGTCTGTGCTCTGAGCACAGTGCCTTTGCTGGGTTTATGGCAACCTCTGAGTTGGGTGAAATCACCCTGTGGCTGTGTAGGAACAAAGAGGCAAGGAGGTGAAGAAACCCTGCACTAAGACATGCAGTCTTGACCTCCTGGGGCTGGCCACCTCCCTAGGCTTGCGAGGGTTCTGCAGAAGAAAACCGGCCACTAATTGTAGTGTGGGTCTTGGGTGCATTTGGCGGATGGTGGTTAGGCCTGAGCAAACAAGTTTATCAGCTGACCTGTTTAGCGGTTGACTGGTGTTTTATCTGCACACACAATCAAGTGACTGGAGTGCTTGAATTATTCATGCAGTGTCCTGCCCTCTAGACTTGACTGTTCGTGTGATTACATCTGCCTGGAACAAACAGGCTGGATTCTTCATCTTGAAGCTCAAGGGTGGGGGTGGGGACTGTCTGTACTTTTATATAATAGATGATCTCCAGAGCTAGCACCTTGGGAAGTGTGGCAGCCCTCAGCCAGCTCACACACACATGCACACATACACACATGCACACATACACACATGCGTGTGCACACACACCCCTCTTACCAACACCACCACATATTTTTTTCAAAAGCCCTTCTTTGCTGGCTCAATGAGAAATGCTTGTTAGTTCAGAACCTCAGGTTCTGCCAGATGGGCCGAGTATTGACAGAGGGCAGCTGATGAGGTACATCCAGCCAGTCTTTATTTTACTGAGAGGTCACACTCACTGTGGCTGGCTCCTTTCCTGGCCGTTTCTCTGTCTCCCTCTGTGTTCTTTTTCCAAGCTGTCGAATGAATCCCAGAGAACACAGTCGATGGTTTCTCCTCCCCTTCTTGGTTTCCCTCCCTAATTGTGGCAAAGCAGAGATTACAGAATCATGGGCCTGGCCTGAGATTTCAAGAGGTCACCCACCTCCTCCAAGCCTCTGCTTCTAGGCAGGATGTCAAGGGTGATTCAGCAAGGCCAGGGAGGTGATGATGGCTGGCCAGCTCATCAGTTCCCATCTTGTTCCCACACTGGAGAGTGTCAGCCACAAATCACAAAGCCAGCGTGGAAATAGGCGTTCCAGAGCGATTGCAGTGCATAGGGTTTGAGGCACTGATGCTCTGAGAAGCTGGGTCAGGCTGCCTTTTCACCTCTTGCTGGTGATCACTGAGGTTTTGAAAGAGCACTGGAGGCCTATTGATTTGGGGAACGTGTCGTGCCCCTACTTTCCCATCACCAAGCAGCCCTTCCTCTGACCTTCTGTTCTAACTGGGAGAGCCCTTTGGGTTCTCCTGCAAACCATTCAAGATCCAGATGAAGGAACTAAGGCCCAGGCAGGGGAGCTGAGGTTTCCAGATCCATCCAGTCCAGTAAGTTAGCAGAGGAGCTGCTGTTATCACTTCTCCTCCCAACCCAGCTCTCTTAGCAAAACTCAAGAAATGAAGAGTGCTCATTTACTAACTAATAGCACTCTGTGTCTTTAATTACCATTGCTGCTTTCTGCGTTATTATCTCAGGAGGTTAAGGCTACAGACCTGGCGACACCAAGGTCCAAAGTCCCCCATTTCGAGTTGTATAACCATATCAGCTGAATCGCCTCTGCCTGCCCAGGGTCCTCGTCTGAACCGCCAGCTATTTGCACAACTAATGATTCATTGCGCCTGGTAATAAACACAATGCATAACCAGCAATCCCGGAGAGAAGGTTCACAGGTACAGTGAGGAGATAAAGCCTGTGAATCTTTCACCTGAGGATGGGGATGGCGATGGGGGTGGCCATGGACATGGCTGGAAAGGAGGATGGGACATTTCCATTTATTACTTCCCCTCTCTGGGCCCTCACACCCACAGAAAAAGGGGCTTGGGCTGGAAGAGCTTCAGACATAACATCTTGAAGTTCTGTGGCCACTGTAGAGGTGTGAGGAGCGAGAGGGGACCAGCAGATGACGAAGTTACCAAAACCCTGCCCAGGAGTCAAGTCAGTCTGGGTGGGGAGAAGCTGGGACACTCAAATTGAAAGGGACGTGTTTCTTCATACTAGGGCAGTCCCCGTTTGTGTGGCATCTGAGTTGAGCTAAGAAAAAAATACCTGTGAGTTGGATTTATTTTGGTCAGAACACTGGCATCCGGGAGCCCCTCTAAAGCCTCACTTTCTTTCTGACCTCTTCTCCAGAGCTCGCTGTCCTCTCATCCTCTTCAGCAGTGGGGTAGGGTATCTGCCTCGCTCCACTTTGGGGTCGGTCCACCAAGTTGAAAGCTCCCTTCACCCTGTCCTGCCCACCTAGGAAGAACCTGCACCCTGAACCCTCAAGGCTGCCATCTCTGGACCCTATTGCTTCTTGTTTATGGAGCTGTCAGAGTGAGGGTCTGTGTGCTTTTTGGCTCTTTTCCTTCTTATCCACGCTGTTATTGAAATGATCTGGGAGATGGGCACGTGGTCCCCACCGATCATGAGAACTAGTCCCGAATGAGGACCTGGCTCCTTATTGAAGACTCTTCATGAATCCTGCCAGACCAGGAGCTCCTCTTTCTGTCTGTGGCTTCCTCCTTCCCCTCATACAGGAAGGGGCTAGTCTGTGTCAGAGATCCTTTTTTCCCTTTTTGTTGTTGAAGTAAGTCAATCAAGGGATGGATTCCCTTCTTCTTCCTGTCTGGGGAAGATGTTTTTCATCTCGTTTGTACAAAATCCTGGGATACCAGAGAGAAAGGTGTTCCAGGCCAGACCTCAGTGGGGTGTCCCACTGATCCGCATGCAGAAGGTCTCAGTATCTGTGGGGAGCCCCTCTGTTGAGGTCTCCTGTGTGTGCTTTGCTCGGTAAACACATTGCTTTTTCTTTGCTCAGGATTACTGTGGTGTCAGAGGGTGGAATTCCTATTCCCCCAGCCTTGTGAGTAGGAGAAGCGGGTGGGGGTTGCTCTTGCGGGACTTCCTCCTACTTCCTCCTCTGGCTCAGCATCCAGTTTCTTCATCAGTCAAATGAGGGGGTTGGACTGATTCCTAGAACGGGCATTAGGGGCCTGGGATGTGCTGGGTGTGGGCTGGGGCTGGTTTCACAGACACCCTTCCCTCCTTGGGGGAGTCGGGCATCTAAATAAGTCATTGCAATGCAGTGAGGTAAGTGCTAACAGGGCCAGTGTCATGGGAGGAGCACCCGGGGAAAGAGCAGCTTATTCTTCCTGGGAAAGGGGAGTCGGTCAGAGAAGACTACACCGGCGGGCTGTTACCTGAGCCGAGTCTTAGAGCGAGGGCCCTGTTCATGAGTCAGGCGCCCCCGAGGCTCCTCTGGGGGTGGCAACAGCCCTTGGAAACACAGCGCTCTGTGGTGTCCCGGAAGCCACAAGTCCACAAGTCTTGGGAGCCGGCCGGGGAGAGGGGAGGAGGGGCCCCGCTTGGGGCGGGAGGCGAGGTGGTGACATGTTGCAGCGACGTGATCTCCAAGGCCTCTCGGCGCTCACGCTCGCTGCTCTGTGGCTCCTCCGTCCCCAGATGGCTCTCCAAGGCTGGCCCGCGTCCATCTGCCGGGCTGGGGGGTGGGGTGGGGGCCGCTCCCTGCAGTCTGTCTCCCTCCCCTGCTGGCTACCCCACCATCATCTGCTGGTTTGAACTTTATCCCCCAAAGTGGCATTGTCTTCTCGCTCATATTGGTAATTCTGTAATGACTGGTTATGACCCGCCCCCTCCCCCATATTTAATTCTCATCAGCCCAGCTCTCCACTTTGCTATTAATGATAGCAAGCCAGCAAAATAGCTTTCAACATGCCATTGACAGTCTGGTTTAAGAGAGCACTTGAAGTAGTGCTAGACAGCTGAAAGCACCCATAATTGTGTACCAGAGTGAGAACTGCGCGCTCAAGGGCCTTGTTTTTATATGCTTAAAGGGACAATATCTTGTTTTCAACAAATGCTCTCCGAGACTCACAGCCAAGGTGCGTTCCCTCCCCTTCTCTCTTTGCTTTTCTCCCTTGGCTTTTGTGTTTTTTTTTCCCCTCTTGCCTTTCAAAAGAAATGTTCCCTCTCAAGTTGAGGCTAAGGAGAAACTTAGGGAAGGGGGGATTTCCTGCCTCCGCAGAAATAAGGTCTGGGGTGCCATCCACTGCAGGCACCCTGTGGGGTATGCGGTGGAGGGGGTGCCCCCCGAGGGTCTTCTGGAGGAGGTAACGAAGGGGGGGAATTGCAGTTTTCCCCAGCAGTGATGTAGAGTTCTTCGGTGGGTGAGGATGTTGCCTGGTGAGCGTGAGGGTGGAGGGGGCAGGCTTCCAAGATGTCACCTTGTTACCGTGGATGAGCAGGCAGAGGCCACCTGGGGAGGAAGGGGTTGGCCTTTGGGGAGTCAGATTAGAACCCTCTAAGCCCTTGAACGGAGATTCTAGGAGGCCCTTCTATACAGAGGTCCCTCAGGAAATCATGAGGATGAGTAGGGCAGGGACCTGCCTTCTGTAGGAGACGTTCATCCCAGCTTCAGGGATTAACAGGGGGACCCATTGACTCAGCCCTGAAGAGTCTGCCTGAGAGCAAATACCTCCCTCCACTTCACCCCACCGACATCATGGCTTTGATGGTGCAGTAGCCTTTTGAGAAGGGGTTCCCTTCACTGCTACAACCAGAACCTTCCCTAACCCATTACAGGGTGAAGAACAAAGTTCCTAGCAGTGGGGCTGAGATGACCGGGGAGCCCTGTTGGGGTTGAGTCAGGCTGTGGCCGTGGCCTTATCTCCTTTTTTTTTGTTCACCTGCCACACGAGGGACACGGGTGGGATCCTGGAGCAGCTGCTGCCACCTCTAGACGCTGCCAAGAGAAAGCCTTTATCGAAGACAGAGTGAAAATTCTGATCTATAGTTAGAGACTATAATACAGGCTTTCACATTTGCAGAGCATTTGTTTGCAAAGCAGATAAGACATTTTTGTCTTAGAAACCTAAACTTACAGGCATGTGGGTCCAGGACAAACTCACCAGGAGGAAAGCGTCAGAGCGTGTCAGGAAAGGCCTGGGGTGTGAAGATGACCTGTATGCTTCAGGGTGCCACCAGGCTGTGTTCCTAAGCTGGGGCTGGAGTGGGACGGGAGCGTGTGGAGCAGCAGTGAGTCTGTGAGCAGGGCGAGGGACAAGACCATTTTGTATCCACAGAGGCTTCTGAGCCCATCGTGGGTGCACGGTGTGTATTTTGTAGGGGACTCAGACTGTTGGGCTTCCCTGGTGGCTCAGGCCAGGGAAAGAATCCGCCTGCAATGCAGGAGACCCCGGTTCGATCCCTGGGTTAGAAAGGTCCCCTGGAAGAGGAAATGGCAACCCACTCCAGTATTCTTGCCTGGGAAATCCTGTGGCTAGACAAGGGGCCTGGCGGGCTCTAGAGCTTCCCTTGTAGCTCAGTTGGTAAAGAATCCGCCTGCAATGCAGGAGAGCCCGGTTCGATTCCTGGGTATGGAGTATCCCCTGGAAAAGGGAATGGCTACCCATCCTCGTATTCTGGTCTGGGGAATTCCATCAACTGTATAGTCCATGAGGTCATAAATAGTTGGACACAACATGTGACGGGCTACAGTCCATGGGGTCGCAAAGACTCAGACATGACTTAGCGACGGAGCACGCACAAGTATGCACAGACCAGGACTGTTACATTCCAGTTTTGGGGTGGGGGGTGCTCCCTGACCCTTTGTAACATCACTGACCTTCTGGGAATGTTGCCAGGCTTTCTCAGGTTACTGAGAGAGGCCCGTGGCTGCGAAAGTCGTGATTGTAGGAAGAAATATGTGTAATAAACCTGTATTTTAAAGTGTCATTAATAGGCTTAAGCGCTCCCCCCCCACCCCCCTTTCACATGACAGGACAGTGTGAGAGGGGAAGAAAGGAGAGGGGTGAAGAAGCAGATACTTGGGGAAAGATGATAAAGCAGAGGTATGAGGGGATAAGGAATGGGGAAGAGCCGGGAAAGCATGCTGAATTTAGATTATAGGAGGACATGAGCAGCAGGAAGCAGGGGTTAATGGCTTGGAGGTAACTTAGTCAGTGATGCTTGTCATGCCTTAGCTATCTATATGGGCCTGGAGTTCCAAGTGCCGGGGCCTTATCTCATTGCCCTTTTAAATCCTTGATAACCATTGTTCACAGCTCTTCGACTTTTTTTTTCTTTTAATTCCAAATGAGAACTTAGTTTGAACAGGAAGGCTATGTCTTCCCTCAAATGCAAAAAGAGTTCTTTCCAACTCTATGCAACAAGGGGCAGGGAAGAGGATTCTTCCTGCCTGGTCAGCTGGGGAGGCTTTTTTTGGTTTTAAACGCCTTCACCAGCCAGCCAGTAGGTGAGGATGGTGTGACGAAGGGTTCGAGGGGGGCCCCTACCAGTCTCCCAGGGCTTCTTAAAGGAGAGCCCTTAACAGATCTGTTCTTCTCCTGGTTTGAAACATCTTGGCAGATGCTTTGGGAATCAGTGGTGATATCTGCTGGGGAGGAGCAAGGCAGTTCAGCGTAGACTGGGGAACCAGGACAGGAGTCCATCCTCCAGCTGAGGTGGGGCTGGGTACAGGCTCTGTCAGACTTCCTGCCCAGGAAGCCGTCGGGCAGCCTCACGTCGGGCCTGGGAGAAGCTACATGCGTCTGCTGAAATCACTTCAGTCATGTCCAACTCTGTGTGGCCCTGTGGAGAAGCTGCAGTTCTAGAGTGAGGGGCCGAATGGTCTGGTGGGAAGACATACAGATGAGATGAGGCAGATGGAGGCCTTGAGCTGGCCAGGGCCTGATGGGTCAATGGGTGCTTTAGCATCTCCTTAAACCCTTCCTCTGAGAAGAGACAGGGACTCTTCCTTACAGCTCCATCACCCGTGGAGAGGCCTGCAGACTGGCGTCATCTTGCTTGGCCTAAGAGCAGGAGTCCTAGGGCGTGACTCTGGCGGGACAGAGGTCAGGGACCCTGTCTCCCGGGGCCTCCCACTTCATCCCAGGGAAACAACTCTCTACGAAGCCAGCCAGAAATGAGGAGCATTAGAGCCCCAGAGAGGCACCCTGCCCTTGCCAGGGTGCCCCCCCTGTTGGCTCGACTGTGGCCCTGTCGCCTGGGAAGTGTGTGTGGCACCCTGGAGCTCAGCCTGCAGGGGTCGATCGCTTAAGGAGGGGTGGGTGGGTGTGTGGGTGTGGCTGTGTGTGTATCTCTCTTAGCCTTTTTTTTTTTTTTTTT
>SJYV01034903.1:0-13415 GCA_006410875.1 Neotragus pygmaeus | reverse complement strand
AAGCGGCCCCCGGCTCCGTGAGGCCGCCCGAGCCGTGCCCCACGGGACCGCGAACCCCAAAACGACTCCCGGCTCCTCAAGCCAGAGACCTTCTCCCGAGCCGGGCGAGGGGACGGAGTCTCGGCTGGGAACCCGCTCGCCGCCGAGGCCCTCCTCGCCCGCCCGGAACTGGGGTCTCGGGCCCGCGCTGCCCACTCTGGGTCCCGGCCTGTGCCTCGCGGGGCCGCTCTCGAGCCTCGGCCCGGGTCCGCCCCGCGCCCGCGGGACCCGCGCGACCCCCNGGCTGGGAACCCGCTCGCCGCCGAGGCCCTCCTCGCCCGCCCGGAACTGGGGTCTCGGGCCCGCGCTGCCCACTCTGGGTCCCGGCCTGTGCCTCGCGGGGCCGCTCTCGAGCCTCGGCCCGGGTCCGCCCCGCGCCCGCGGGACCCGCGCGACCCCCTGAGCCGCGCCGGCCGCCGCCGTGAGGACCCCGCCGCTAGTACCTGTCTTCGCTCTTGTTTTTCTGCTTCTTCCCCATCGTGTGTCAGCGGCGCTCGCAGCCCCAGGCCCTCTACTCGGTCTCTCACAGACCCGCTGTCCCTCGGCTGACTTCGGTCTCCGCTCGGCTCCGTGGCCCTCGCGCTGCCGCCTCTCGCACCCGGCTCTCCACAGACCCGCGCACTGGGACAGGGCACATATGGTGTGAGCTTCGAGTGCGCAAGCGCATCGCCCCGCCGCCTCGGCGTGGGGACGCAGGGCGCGGCTCATCGAGAGCTGCGCCGCGGGTAGAGCGTCTCTAGTTACCCGCCCGTCAGGCGGGAACCTGAGCGCCCTCTTCCGGCAAGCGTCCGCGGCGCTACGAGGTCCGCGGGGTTTCAAGATTCTAGAACCTGGAGGTGGACAATGAGGTTGAAAATTTTCCCAGTCGGCCCTCTCCCTGCTGGGGGATGCAGAGTTGGGGAATTGGATCTCAGTTCAAAAGTAGACTTTGGGATTCCCTTCCACCTTTAACCTCTGTCCCTTTGTACTCAGCTGCGTGAAGTTCAATAAATAAGCACAGTGAACCACTGGTGAGCCGTCTGGGTGTTCCAAAGGGAGACAGAAATCCACAATATTGAGCCTCGTAGTCATGTCCATGAATTACCAAAACAGAAACCATAAAAAAAAAGGACACACCCATTAATTCTCCTAAATAGATTATGATCTTTACATTCAAACCGAGAACAAGCTCTAAAAACTTATGTCAGGGAAGTCGCGAGAGAGCATACCAGGGTTGTAAAAGTGTTTTATATCCGGATCTGGACAACGACTCTAATAGGTATTAACTATGTAAAAACTTACACATAAGTTACACTTTAATTGTTTTTTAAAGGGGGGAATTATTCAATAAACCGAATGGAAACAAAATTGGAGTGCCACTCCAGAGCAGGATCATTGCTATTTCCTTTCTGATGTAACATTGTTGATGTGTCAGAACCTAAGAACGTCGACTCCAGGCTGAGCACTAAGAAACTACAATCTCCAGTGTACTTCGCTCCCCCGCCCTCTGGGCTGTTTACTCGGAGGGAGGGAAAGGTTCTCACGCCAAGAGTTCGAAGAGCCGGAGCGGAGAAAAGGTGGAGAAGGGCGCACGCGCAGAAGCGCTCGCCGCGCGCACTTCCCTCCCCCCTCCCCCGCACTACCTCCACTTCCTGGGACGCCGCAGTGGCTATCGCGTGAGTCCGCGGCCAATGAGGAGGCGGAAGTGACGGCCGCTTCGCAGCTACCCGCAGCTGCTGGGAGGCTGAAGCCAGAGAGGATTGCTTTTCTGGAGAAGCTGGTTCTTCGTATCTCAGGTATCGCCGAGAGCTCAGGTGAGGCAGAAAGTGGCGTGAAAAAACCGGCCATGCATCCTGGTGCTAACGGACGCCCGACTGCTCCGCATCCTGCCTAGGCGGGGGAGGGGCGCGGCTCCGGCCCCGGAGTCCCCGCCACGGAGGAGGCTTTGGCGCATGCGCCGGGGAGGCTTTGAAGCTGAGGCCGCCTCGCCTCTGCCCTCGTCTGTCCGCGGGGGCGCGGGGCGTGGCGAGGGTACTTTTGGGAAGCGACTGGCTTGCGGTTAACGGTGAGGCCCCCTGGTTGTTTTGGCGGGTGCATACAGGGGAATCGCGGAAATGGTTAGGAAACTTCAGGACACGTCCCTCCCCACCATTCAGTTGAACTGAAAAAAGAATCGGAAGCTTTTGGTTTGGAGAATGAAGTTATCTCTGCACCATCTCCTTTCCCCCTTTCTGAAGGCGATGACCAGCACAACCTGCCCCCCAGAACAACTCTTGTTAATCTCTTCTCCTCCCAATTATCCAGAATTAAATTCTGAGCTCAGCCTGTAAAACTCAAGGGACAAGCATGCCTTCTAAAGAACAAGGTCTGACAAGCAAGTCGGTGTTTAACAAATACTACTTTTCTGTCTCATCCGCCCCGATCCTAAGAGTCATAGCCTTAAGTTTTTCTTGAGAAGTAGGGAGTGTGAAATTCATTTCCTGTATTTGAAATGCAGCTCCTTTAAAATTTTATCGCATGTGAGGAACTTACATTTTGGTTTTTAAAACCCAGAAATACTTTTAAAACAAAACCATAATTTCTACTTCAACCGTTGACAAATATTTTTTGTGCACCTGCAGTGTTCTCCATACCGCTAGCTCCAGGAATACAAAGATAAAATCCAGGATGCTTGTCGACTGCTTTTCATGTGGGAAAAAAAAATGGAATCAGAGGAGAATTTTGCAGGAAAACTATTTCAATTCAGTTCAACAGTTAATAGAGGGTCTGGTGGGCCAGTCTGTGTGTCAGAAGCTGGGCAAATGAGCTCACAAATTTCAGATTATTTAAAAGTGCTTCAGCAGTAGTTGAAAACATATTATAGTTAGTTGAGATCAACAGTCTCCTGCTTTGACAAATTATAAATTTCTGTGGTAATAACCCAGCAGTACATAAAATCACCATCTAATTGTTGCTAGTAGAAAATAATTTATTTTAAAATACACAGTTGAAATAGATAACCAACAAAGACTTACTGTATAGCACAGGGAACTCTATTCAGTAATCTGTAATAACTTAAATGGGAAAAGAATTTGAAAAAGGTAATTGAGTATGTATAAATTAATCACTTTGCTGTATACCTGAAACTAACACAACATTGTAAATCAACTATATGCCAACATAAAATAGAAATTTTAAATAAATAGACTATGTCATTGAGATCTGAGTTAGAGTCTGTTTTTAAACTCTTAACATAGAGGAGTGATGGTAAAATCAATATGCTTTTAATATTTGGAGTGTTGTTTGACATCAAAGTTATGAGCACTGAGTGTCACTAAATCAATACTAGTATCAATCTTTGTGGGCTCATAGACTTTATTAGTTACTGAGAGAACAGAATTGGAAACTAGGACTTAGGGACACCAGGCAGAGTTCTTTACACAAGTTGTAATGAGCTCTCCTCAGAGTTAAAATCATTTAGGCAGAGATGAAAAATAATGTCTTTTGCTCATATCTGCTCTATCTTAAAGCAAAATTTGGTGTGTACACATATGTGTAAAACCTTGCTACAGTTAAACTTTATCATGTTTGCAGTCATTTCTGCTTTGCTTCCCTTTTCCTTTGATAAAGAATACTGTCAGTATACAACACTAGGTTTAGTTTCAGCTACTCATTTCTTTCTGGTCTGGCAATGGTCTTAAAGACTTGCCTTTGCTTTAGAATAGTAAACAAAGTCAAAAGCACTCTAACCTTTGGGCTAAATTATTTTTGACTAGTGTGACTTCCCGGTGGTACAGAACCCACCTGCCAGTGTAGGAGACATAAGAGACAAGGGTTTGATCCTCAGGTCGGGAAGATCCCCTGGAGGAGGACATGGCAACCCACTGCAGTATTCTTGCCTGGAGAATCCCATGGACAGAGGAGCCTGGCAGGCTACAGTCCATAGGGTCGCAACAAGTCAGACACAACTGAAGTGACAACACACAAGAGTGACTATAACCTGTTGAAAATTAAATTCTAAAATATTTAAGTAAAAATTCTTAGACATGGTTGGTTGTCAGCAGAACACTTTGTGAACTCCAAATTATATATCTGCTAGCGTTTTGGGAACTAAGAGAAAAGTTTCTTGTCTTATTTTTTTCTCCAACTTTGTAAACCTTTTCTCCAGCGTCAAGGCTGAACCATACCATTTAGAAGAATGGAAGCGAACGCATCTGTTGACATGTTTTCAAAAGTCCTGGAGAATCAGTTGCTTCAAACCACCAAACTAGTGGAAGAACATTTGGATTCAGAAATTCAGAAACTAGATCAAATGGATGAGGATGAATTAGAACGCCTCAAAGAAAAGAGACTCGAGGCTCTGAAGAAAGCTCAACAGCAGAAACAAGTAACCTCTCTGCACTGCTTTCTGAAATTGCTCTCACAGTATGCTTCTAACCACTTCTATATACACGTGCCTGAAGTTCTCAGTCTTTAGGGTTGTTTGACCTCAAATGTACCTAATGCCATTAAAAATTTTCCCTGGGGGAAAAGATAGTTTTTAAAGACACATTCTGAGTTAGCCCGATCAGTGTTAATTCATAGTCAAGTCCAAGAAACACCTGGTCCAGGATAATTTTCTGAGCTCAGATTTGTGTAGTTGAGGAGAATATGGATGAGGAAGAACACTGGGAGAAATAGGGGTCCGCGGGTTCCCTTTCAGGTAGAGTTATGAGAAAGCCTATCATGATTTGTCTGCGCTCAAAGCAACTGTATCATTAAGGAGTTTAAACTCTTTCCGTGTGAGAGTTTAAACTCTTTATGGAAGCTTTACCAAAGAAATAAGGTAAAAATAGCAGGGCCTCCCGTAGCTCAGCATAAGCCAACATGAAACAGATGCCAAAACTAGTGATGTAGTCTGGGCTTCTGCCCCTTTCTAATGCGTTCAGAGGATGAAGACGTCTAGATGTCATTTCATATGAGAAAGTAAAAAGCAGGTAGAAATGTTCACTGTGGAACAGGGTAATCATGCGATATTTGAAGGGCTGACCTGAAAGATAGATTAGAACTTCTCTCATCTGAGGTCCAGGCTGGGATCCACAGACCGAAGTTCAGGATATATTGCAGTCAGTGGGAGAAGACTTTTCTGAGAAGTAGAGAATACATGTATTAATGTTTTTCAGGCACATGTGATATGCAGCCACTCTATTATTTTCATGTTGTCTTGTCACAGTAGCTCAGTGAGAAAATTGTCTTATGATCTCCACATTACAAATGAGGAAAGTGAGACTCAGAAAGCTTATGAGAATTCACAGCCTAATGAGTGCTAGAGCAGTGATTCCAGTCCTTCTGTCTGCAAGTCCAGTCCTCCTTTTTATTAAAACCCAGTCTTGAGAAGGGCTTCCCTAAAGGCTCACATGGTAAAGAATCTGCCTACAATGTAGGAGACCCAGGTTCGATCCCTGTATTGGGAAGATACCCTGGAGGAGGGTATGGCAATCCACTCGAGTATTCTTGCCTGTAAAATTACATGGACAAAGAGCCGGACACGACGGAGCAACTAACACAGGCAGTAAGATAAAGGAATAGAGGGGGAAAAAAAGGTTAAATAGAAGTCTTGAGAAAGGAAACAAGTTTCCACTTGAGGCAGTCAACTTCCCGCCACGGGAAAGGTACAAGAAACTGAAATACCTGTCCAACATGGATGACAAGGGTCGAGATAGTGATTTGGAGAATTGGATTAGACGGACTTGTGGGTCCCTTTTTCTGGACACCACATGAGAAAACACCTTTTTCTTCACTGGATACTGTCTGTGGGTGGCCAGGCTAGAAGAGTGCTGTCTCTGAGGCGGTCATCAAAAGTACTCAGGGCTCCTCAGCTTCAGAGCTGTAGTACCCGCCCCTCGCCAAACACCAGTTGGCTTTATCTCACAGCTGTTCTTTTTTAAAGCTTTGTAGTAACTTGGATCAGATTCTTTTGATTTTAGTAGTTTAAGTGCAAAGAAATTAAATTGATGTTTACATGCTCAATCTTTATAGTCTAAATTTTTATTTTCAAAGTTCTAAGAAAACATGTGCCTCAAGTTACCAAGACAGAGCTAGCTATTACAAGCTATGCTGTGGAGATAGTCGTGGGCCACAGACTATTTCTACATTGACACTAGAAAGATAGGAAAGTACATCACCGAAAGGAATTCATTTCTAAGATAAAATCAACTTAATTGCAAAATAATATAGTCATTTGGATATAAGATATAAAGTGACATTGAAAGAGATTTCAAATGTGTGATATTTCTCTTTTCTTCAAATCAGGAATGGCTTTCAAAAGGACATGGGGAATACAGAGAAATCCCTAGTGAGAGAGACTTTTTTCAAGAGGTCAAGGAGAGTAAAAAAGTGGTTTGCCATTTCTACAGAGACTCCACATTCAGGTAACTTTGTTTCCCCTCAGTAACTGTTTTTAAATATGAAGAGATTGTTGAATAGATACCCTGACTTAATAGAGAAATTAAGAAAAATGTGAAAGGAGCTAATTCCCAAGTTGTCCCTTTGTACTGGAAGTCTGTATATTAAAATTAAGCAGTCATCAAAGATTAACTTAAAAACCAGTGACATAAAAAAGTATAAATTATTGTATTTCAGTATTTTCATAGAAGTGGCTATCTTCTGAATGGTATTTTCACTAGCTAATTTTAAAAACAGCAATGAGCACTTAAAAATTTTTTTTTAATATCAATTCCAAGAATTCTGCTGCTGTCACTACTATTACAATACAACCACAGTGTTGGAAATGGGGCCAACACCTGAACACTAAGTTTGAATTCAGTCACTTCTAAACTGTCAATTCACAGGGAGATGATGGCTTGACAAGGCCTTTCCCCAGAAGCAGAGTTGGGACTTCAGGTTTGGCTGGAAGGTGGAGAAAGTGATTTCTCTTAGACGAGTCCAGGTCTGCCAACCTCTCTTTGGAGGCCGATCCCTCAAAATAAAAATAGCCCCAGAAGAGGTTATATCTTAAACCAGATGGTTTAAGCCTGTTTTTTTCCCTAGCTGCAAAGTTTGAATAGTTGCCAACATCAGATGATGTGATAACAGACCTAGAATTGTATGAAAGCAATTTGCTGATGCTGAGCAGCTCCTGCGGAAACTCACACTTCACCCCAGACTCTCCCTTGCTCACTGTGGCCCCAGCCCTGCCCGCTTCTCTCATCTCCATAGTCTGCCTGGCCCTTGTCTTTGCCTCCTCACCCAACAATATGGTTATTAACGGCTGGGATTTAACTAACAGAATACAAATGAAAGAAAATAAAGTCAAGGTTGAATGAATTGATACAAATATAGACAGATATCAAAGTTTTTAGTGTGTGCTAATGCTAGACATTTCGGGCAGTGTAAGATCCTAGAACATTCACAATCTCCCTTGTGGTAAGTACTTTATAATCCCCATGCTTTTTTGTGTGTGGACACCAAGACTTGGAGAAATTAAGTGACCTGCCTGATGTCACTCAGTTGCTAAATGATAAGAGCAGATTTGAGCCCAGCTTAATGCTATTTTAACTACATCATGACTGCTCCCTCTGGGTTTAAATTGGACTTAAAATTCAATTAAAAAATGGATTAATTGGCCAGTGGGACATGCTTATTTAAAATAGATTCCATATTATTCCAGTAAAACTGTGGAGTTGATTTATGTAGAAATCCTCAAGAATGTATTTCTCCAAATGATCTGTCACTTCTTTGGAGCTTCATTCTGAAACCACTTATTCTCTCCTGACAATTTTCACTATTAATAAAATCCCATTTCTTCACTGCATGAGTGATATATAAAAAGAATCACTCAGAGGTGATGAGGCATCAGGGTTATTAGAAACTCAGTGGACCTGAACTTAACTCAGGAAAAACTACCAAGAAGTACCCCAAAAACCTGCTGGTAAAATCCGCTGTGGTTCTGGTGTCTTAATCTTCGAAAGCAGAGTAGTTGTCAAACTTCACTCAGCTTGGGAATCGCTTGCATGTTTCTCAGCTCAAGTCCAAGGGAATTTTGATTCATCCGTATGTTTTACAAAGTTGATTGTACTAGTTACCTCTGGGTAACAACAACTGCTCACAGAGGTTTTTATAGTTCTCTCTTAGATACACTAAAGGGTTGGCCAGTTTAAAGTGTAATTTAAAGAAAAGACCACTTTTCCTTTTCAGGTGGCTCGATAAAAATACTGCTGGTATTTTGCACTTCTTTAGAACCATCATGACCATATATTTGTAGCCCTTAACCTTGATAGACTTCACACTAACAGAATTTGTACAGTTGGAAAGGTTCCTTCTCAGTGACATATTCAGTCTTTCTTAGCGACTTCCAAATACAACACCACCTGTACATTTCTAATTCTGAGAGGTGTCTTCTGAGCTCTGTCAAGTTCAGGTTTGTCTCTTTCTATGAAATGCCAGGAAACATGCATAAGGAAAATGACTATTTTTTTATTCTTAGCCATGAACATGACAGCTTTGTGAGCCACTTAGGTCATATGTTGAATACTTTGTTCTTTATATATATCATTAAGGCAGATCCAGCCTTCTGGACGACAGTATCATAAGAGGTAGAAAAAGAGGTATCTAACCTATGAAATGGAAATAAGGTTATCTGATAGATACATAGGTTGACTGGCAGATTATGAGATTCAGGAAAAGTAAAAACTTTGATGTGCCTTAATATTTATTTTGATAAAGAAATTGTCATTTTTAGCTTCTGGTTTTCTATGTGTTGTTATTTACAGGTGTAAAATACTAGACAGACATTTGGTGATACTGTCCAAGAAACATCTTGAGACCAAATTTTTCAAACTGAATGTGGAAAAAGCACCTTTCCTTTGTGAGAGACTGCGTATCAAAGTCATTCCCACACTAGCACTGGTGAAAGATGGAAAAACACAGGATTTTGTTGTTGGATTTTCTGACCTAGGAAATACAGATGACTTCACCACGGAGACCTTAGAGTGGAGGCTGGGGTGTTCTGATATCCTCAATTACAGGTAACGGCAGCAAACCAGCAACTTATTTTAACTCCCATATTCAGTTGAAGTTTTTTTAGATAACTTTTATGTTCAGTTCAGTTTAGTCGCTCAGTTGTGTCCAACTCTTTGCACAGCACACCAGGCCTCCCTGTCCATCACCAACTCCCGGAGTTCACTCAAACTTACGTCCATTGAGTCAGTAAAGCCATCCAGCCATCTCACCCTCTGTCGTCCCCTTCTCCTCCTGCCCCCAATCCCTCCCAGCATCAGAGTCTTCCAATGAGTCAACTCTTCTCATGAGGTAGCCAGAGTACTGGAGTTTCAGCTTTAGCATCATTCCTTCCAAAGAACACCCAGGGCTGATCTCCTTCAGGATGGACTGGTTGAATCTCCTTGCAGTCCAAGGGACTCTCAAGAGTCTTCTCCAACAACACAGTTCAGNCACAAATCCCTGGGCCCTCGCCCTCAAGGTACCCAGATGCCCATGGCATCACGTGCCTCTGTCCTGAGAGACGCCTGGGCACGGCAGTCGCCCCGGCGGCTGGGCGGGAGGCTGGCTGGGCGCCCTGGCCAGCAGCGCGCGAGGGTACCTGGCCACGCCGAGTCTCACAGTTGTGCAGGTAGCTCAGGTGGTAGATCTTCAGGTTTAATGTCCCGAAGTTCAGGTATTTCAGGAAAACCTGAAACAGAGGTCGTGACAGCAGCAGTTAGGAACCCCGGCTTTCGGCCGCACGCCCAGGTGTGTGTTTGCGGAGGAGATGCCCAGCGGCTGAGAGCGGGGCCACACTCGCTGCACCGACCTTGCCTGTGGGCTGGCCTGCAGCAGGGGAGCCCCCGGGGCCGCGAGGAGAGCGCGCAGACCCCGGCCCCAGGCACAAGCGTGCGCGCCCAGAGGCCCCCTGACACTCACGTCTTCGTCTTCACTTGTGAAGCACGGGCCATCCAGCTTGTTCACAGCCATGATCACAGCCACGACGTCTTTGCCGTTCATGATGGGTGTGGCCAGGATGCTCCTGGTCACGTAGTCGGTCAGCTCGTCCGCAAAGGAGCTGAAGTGGGGGCACTGAGAGACGAGAGGATAGAAGGGAGAGGCCGTGGCTCTGTGGACCCCGGAGGCGTCCCCCATGTCCCTGGGGTTCACGGCTAAGCTGCCCAGGCCAGTGTTAAGACCCAGGGGGCCTCACCCTGGGCAGCAGGAGCCTGGGAAGCACACGCAGACACAGCCCGTGGCCTGAGCTTCGGGTTCAGGCTCAATCCTTATCGCCCCATCTCAGAGCCAACGACCCCCGGCTTTCTAACTGCAGACCGCAGAGCTCGGCTGCGAGCAGGCCTGGCGCCTCCGCATCTGCTGCGGTCTGGCTAACTGGCTTCCCAGACTCCTCTTGAGTCTGTCTAGTCCACACGTCCCCAAGCTCCTCCTGGTCCAGGCTACAGTCTCCTGCCCTCAGCCACCCTGAGCCTGCTCCCACGCTCAGGACCTGTCTGCCCGCCCCGTGGACCTCCGGGGCCCCTCCTCCAGCAAGCATCTGCTCCACGGGATTTCTTGCCCCCACGATGAGACCTGTGTCCATGTCTGGCCCCCAGGGCAGGTAGCCCCAGTCTTGGAGTTGCTCTTCAGGGCCTCTCCTTGGTCAGGGGCCAGTTGAAGAAAACAGCTCATCTGAACTTTGTCCTGGTCCAGTTGCCCCTTGCAAACTGGACCGCATACCCAGAAACACCTGCCCGCCCATCCCCTTTCCAAGGATCGGCATCCACACACCACCCCAGAGAGGGTGCCTGGGCCTTGTCTCCCCGTCCCCCAGACCCAGCCAAGCCCTGCGGCTTCTCTAAAGTGCCCCCAGCTCTGTGCCTACTGCCCAGGCCCAGGCCCGCCCACCTCCTGGCCCACCTGCGCTCCACGTGGCTTGCCCAGTCCCGCCCTCCTCCCTCATCCAGGCCATCCCGCCTCCTGGGAGTTTCCCTGCACAGCAACTGCCCCCCACGACAGTCTAGATGCCTGAGTGATGCTGGTTCAGAGACCCTGGCATCGCCGGGCAGCGCCACTCCCCCCGCATTCAACCTCTGCCCTCTGTCTCCCCACGAGCCCTCGGTTCTCAGCAGCCGCTTGGTGGCACCCCCTCCGGCCCCTTGGACANAGGTTTCTCAAGAGGCAGGTCAGGTGGTCTGGTATTCCCATCTCTTTCAGAATTTTCTACAGTTTATTGTGATCCACACAGTCAAAGGCTTTGGCATAGTTAATAAAGCAGAAATAGATGTTTTTCTGAAACTCTTGCTTTTTCCGTGATCCAGCGGATGTTGGCAATTTGATCTCTGGTTCCTCTGCCTTTTCTAAAACCAGCTTGAACATCTGGAAGTTCATGGTTCACATATTGCTGGAGCCTGGCTTGCAGAATTTTGAGCACTACTTTACTAGTGTGTGAGATGAGTGCTGTGCGGTAGTTTGAGCATTCTTTGGCATTGTCTTTCTTTGGGATTGGAATGAAAACTGACCTTTTCCAGTCCTGTGGCCACTGCTGAGTTTTCCAAATTTGCTGGCATGTTGTGCAGCACTTTGACAGCATCATCTTTCAGGATTTGAAATAGCTCAACTGGAATTCCATCATCTCTGCTAGCTTTGTTTGTAGTGATGCTTTCTAAGGCCCACTTGACTTCACATTCCAGGATGTCTGGCTCTAGGTGAGTGATCACACCATCATGATTATCTGGGTCATGAAGATCTTTTTGGTATAGTTCTTCTGTGTATTCTTACCACCTCTTCTTAATATCTTCTGCTTCTGTTAAGTCCATATCATTTCTGTCCTTTATTTATTTCCTTAAAATAAATATGTTATGATTAATTTTTATGGTAATATTTATTTTATGGGGATAAATATTTCCATAAGCTTTATCTTAAAGCTGGAGATGAAGAAAAACTGCCACAAAGGAAAAGCGTATCTCTTAAAGTGTACCTTAGTATGATCTTGCAGCAAAATCAGAGTTCCAAATAAGGTTGATCTTGGGTTTTAGAGTCCATCTAACTCTAAAAATTTTTCAAACAGATCCTATGAAATCTAATTCGGTATTCATGTGGAAACCCAGGATGACACTCGAGAAGAATTAACTCCTTCCTGCTTGAACCCAGATTACTCAAATTGATTATGACTTATTTTCAAACATGAGATTTTTAATGTAGTTAACTCCTGTATCACTTGTCGACTCTGATAAACTATATAACATCTCTTTTCTATGTTTAGTTTAAATTACTTAACTATAAAGAACGGTCTCAGTAGAAAATGATCTAAAATCCACCTTCCATTTTCCACTCATCTCTTTGTTCACTTCACCAGACAGTTTATCTAATTTCACAGATTAGAGCACATCTTATGTATCTGTTTTTTATTTGCGAAATAATAGGTTAAATTTTTCAATTATTCCAGTCAGAATACCTTTCAATAAGTAGAAAATACCCTCATCTTTTTATTTTCCTTCCTCCTTTTTCTCTGAATCTCTCCTACACATGTGTAAGTCATTCCTATATTGTAGAAATTGATTTTGAAGTTTAGGTTTTGTTTTCTTAAGTAAAAGGTTAATTTTAAATAAGTTGGAAACTAATACAAAGAATTCTCATATATCATTCACCTGTATCCCTCAATTTTCAATATTTTATATATGCTCTATTCTGTTTTTGGGTATATATAAACTTTTTTCAGAACCATCTGACTGGATATTGTAGCTGTATTGTCCCTTTACTCCTAAATATTTATATTTGCATTTCTTAAGAACAGCGACATTCTTACACATCCACAGTAAAAATTATTAAAACACAGAATACATAGTTTATAACGTATAACAAAATTATAACGTATAACAATTTGTTCCCCTTGTTTTCCAATAGTTTAACACTTTTGACGAGTACAACGAGTTATTTCATAGAGCATCTCCCAGTTTGGGTTCACCTAATGTTTCACAATTAGATTCAGGTTTTGCATATTTTCCACAGGTGTAATATGGAAGTGATGTGTTCTTCTTTCTCAGTGTACCATATCAGGAGACAGGGTGGTTTGTCTCATTGCTGGCAGTCTTACCTGAGCACTGGCTAATCGGTTGTCTGCCAAGCTAACTGGTAATTTAAGGAAGACCTTTTCCAGACCCCACATTAGTTTACTTTTCATTTATTTGTATTAGAATGGGCTATGGATTATTTTAGTCAACGGGATATATCATTGAGTATTATGTTATTATTTACTTTGAAGCTCAGATTGCCTCACATTTGCCCAGTGAGAGCCTTGCATTCTGGCTTTTGTGTGTTCTTGACACATCCCCATAATCCTTTGAGCACTTTCTTTGTGGTGCAGGTAAGATCTTTTCGGGGGACCTGTGTTCTATTCTCCATAGGAATTGACTTTATCTCCAAGAAGCCATGATTCCCTTTGGTGGCAAATGATATTTCAA
>SJYV01034901.1:0-10478 GCA_006410875.1 Neotragus pygmaeus | reverse complement strand
CTGTGTGCCTCAGTCGCCCTTCGCCGAGGTCCGGGCTGTGTTCCTTGGTCGCCCTGCCACAGGTCCGGCCTATTAGCTATAGTCACCCATGCGCTGAGATCCAGACTGTGTTCCACCGTCACCTAGCGATGAGTTCTGGGCTCTGTACTGCGGTCGCCCTGCACAGACTTCTGGGCTGTGTGCTACGGACACACTTCACAAAGTTTCGGGCTGTGTGCCACGATAGCCCTGTGCCAATGTTCGGGCTGTGTGACGCGGTCACCCTGCGCCTAGGTCGGGGCTGTGTTCCGCGCTTGGCTGGCAACGATTTCCGAGCTGTGTGCCACAGTAGCCTTTCACTGAATTTCAGGCTGTGTGCCGCCGTGGCCCTGCGCTGAGGTCCGGGTTTTGTGCCGCAGTCGCCCTGCTCCATGGTATGGCCTGTGTGCCGTGTTTGCCCAGTGTGGAGGTCCGGGCTGTGTTCCGCAGTTGGCTAGCGACTAGTTCCAAGCTCTGTTCCATGGTCGCCTTACACTGATTATTGGGCTGTGTGCCGCGGTCGCCCTTCACGGAGGTTCGGGCTGTTTGCCGTGGTCGCCCTGAGCCGAGGTCCATGCTGTGTGCTGCGGTTACCCTGCCCGAGGTCCGGCCTGTGTGCCACGGTCACCCTGTGCCGAGGTCCGGGCTGTTCTCCGCCATCGACTGGAGACGAGTTCCGTCTTGTTTGCCATCGTCGCCATGGGTCGAGGTCTCTGCTGTGTTCCACATTTGGCTAGCGATGATTTCNACCCTGCCCGAGGTCCGGCCTGTGTGCCACGGTCACCCTGTGCCGAGGTCCGGGCTGTTCTCCGCCATCGACTGGAGACGAGTTCCGTCTTGTTTGCCATCGTCGCCATGGGTCGAGGTCTCTGCTGTGTTCCACATTTGGCTAGCGATGATTTCCAAGCTCTGTACCCCGGTCACCCGCACAGAATTCTGGTGTGTGTGCCACGGTCTCCCTTCACTGAGGTTCGGGCTTTGTGCCACGGTCCCCCTGTGCCGAGTTCCAGTCTGTGTGCCATGTAGGCTTGAACCAAGTTCCGGGCTGTGTGCCATGTTAGCCTTGCACTGAGGTCCGGGATGTGTGCTGAGGTAGCCTTCTGCAGAGGTCCGAGCTGTGTGCCGCGGTCACCTTGTTCTGAGGTCCGGGCTGTGTGCCACAGTCGCCATCTCCCCAGGTCCGAGCTGTGTGCCACGGTCGCCTTATTCCCAGGTCCGGCCTGTGTTCCGCCCTCGGCTTGCAACCTGTTCCTGGCTTTGTGCCACGGTTCCTCTTTGCCAAGGTCCAGGCTGTGTGCCCTGGTAGCCTTCTCCAGAGGTCCAGGCTNGGGAGACTTTAATACCCCACTCACACCTACGGATAGATCAACTAAACAGAAAATTAACAAAGAAACACAAACTTTAAATGATACAATAGACCAGTTAGACCTAATCGATATCTATAGGACATTTCACAATAAAACAATGAATTTCACCTTTTTCTCAAGGGCTCATGGAACCTTCTCCAGGATAGATCACATCCTGGGCCATAAATCTAGCCTTGGTAATTTCAAAATATTGAAATCATTTCAAGCATCTTTTCTGACCATAATGTGGTAAGATTAGATCTCATTTTTATACTTTCTTGTCTTCTTTCCTTTCTTGTTTTCTCCATGTTTGTACAGCCTGGGTCATCTCCTCTCTTATAACCTCATCTATATCCATATCTGCAGGCCAAAACAGACCAAGAGCTGTGTGGGGAGAACCAAAGAAGAATGAATTACAGGGAGATGAATGAAGGTTGGTGGCCCTTGCTACTCATCATGAATGTTCTGAGTAGGATCACGTTCCCCTGCCCTTCTGTGTGCCCACCACCCCCAGGTTTGCCATGACCATGGAAGACTCTTCNAGAACCAAAGAAGAATGAATTACAGGGAGATGAATGAAGGTTGGTGGCCCTTGCTACTCATCATGAATGTTCTGAGTAGGATCACGTTCCCCTGCCCTTCTGTGTGCCCACCACCCCCAGGTTTGCCATGACCATGGAAGACTCTTCGGCCAGTGGAATTTGAGTAGAGGTGATATGTCACTTCCAAATGGAAGTATTATTTTCTGTCCCACTAGCTGGAATGCACATGTAATGACAGGAGCTGGAGTAGCCATGTTAGACCAGAGGTAAGTAGCACAGGCAGAAGATGTGCCAAGAAAGAAGTGGGCCCTCATCTCTGTGGAGAGACCTGCGCTAAGATTATATGAAAGAGAATTGAGATTGTGTTGTATTTAAGACAATGTCATTTAGAGTTTGATTACAGTCGTTGTTGAACCTGTAACCTAACACTCAGAATAGCTGATCTTTGTGTTAGCATTTTCTTAACATTAGGATCTGAATGACACAATATCTACTAATGTATATTTAGAAGTGAGTCAAGTGACAGCCCTGCCATCTGTGGAAGCTGTGGTCTAGTGTGGGATTCAGAAATTCAAGCAGGAACAAAGCCACATGGCAGGACGCTTTCAAGATCCTGTAGGATCAGCCTTCCCAAGAAGGGAGAATCTGGGGTTATCAAGAAGCTGAATATGCTTTGGCCTCAGGGATGTGTCCACAAACTGGTTATCGCCAGGAGCATCAGATGCTAGGGGCACCACCAATGCCTCTGACTATCTCCATGTACTTGTTCTCAGGAGTAGAAATGCCAAGGAACTGATAGAACAAGGAAATAAGTAATGACTCTTGTTTCATCTTGCCCCGTGTGAATCCCATGGACCTTTGACCACACTACTCTCTGCCCCAAAACTCTTTCCTCTTTTGCTTCCTCAAAGGTGACTTGTGAATTACATCAACACCTAACTGTGAAGCCTGGTGGCTGGAACTCAACTCACAATCAGCTGGGACCCAGAGATGTCCAGCCTTGTCCTGAGTTTCTGTCCTTTTTCTCCAACCAGATTCATAAACCAAAGTCCCTAAAAAATATAAGGGTGATTGTAATTCTCCCAAGGTCTATTTGGAGCATCAAAGAGGGGACACATTCCCCTGCATCCAGGCTAGTCTCAGACCTTAGCCTCTCTCAGCAAGAGGTTCCCTGAGGAAACATAAGACACTTATCTAAGTTTCCAGAAGGCTAAGAAGAGTTTCTCACTGTGAATGCAAGTTCATGTTATCCGGTCACCCAAAGGTTTGTGTTGTCTGAATGAGGAGTGGGAGCTCTGGGGATTCTGAGCTGGGAGTGAGTCAGTCATCACCTGCACGACTGCCTCCTAGGGTCACTACAGCTGGGGCTCCCCTGCTGTGCCTGGAACCCAGAAGAAACAGCCTGCAGTATTGCTTTCCTGCTGCTACAAGAAGGCAGGTCTGCTGATAAAATCAGAACCAGACTTGAGGGGCAAAGGGAAAGGAACTTCCACTCTGGTGCCTGCAGATATCTGAGAGCTGCCCAGCAGGGGATGCAATTAAGTTTTACCTCATCTTTCCCTTCTTGGACATCTCCTAGTCTGAGAACCAGAGTTCCTGGGTCCCAAGTATTCACCTGCATCTTTAGAGTGAGTCATACCACCCAGAGTTCAGTTTCCCACCTCTTGGATGAGGGAGACTGGACATGCTCCAGAACACTTGTTCCAGACTGAAGTTCAGCACCAATCAGTGGACAAGAGGTTCAGAGGTGCATGTTGCTGAGGATGCTGAGGCTGCCTCTGGTGGGCAGGGGGCTGTAACTGTCTGGTGATTTTCATGGGTCCTGGGATCAGAACTGATAGTGATAGACCACTTGGCACACAGCTGCTGTGACACCGAGGACCTTAGAGGCCTTGTCCCCTGAAACTTACCATCATTTGGATTCTGTGGGATGAGGTCATGTACTTAAAAGTCAGATGCTACCCATGGGAAAGTTTGTAGATTCCTCAGCAGAAACCCAAATTAGGCTGATGAATCATCTCTGCTAAAAAACTCGGAGAACTAGATATGCCAGGACTCAGACAAATTTTGCAGCATTTTAAATACAATTAAAGTAGGTCATCTTTTGGATGACCTGCCATTTGCTCTCTGGCTTGGGATGATCCCCACAATTAGAGTGGAATCAAAGGGCTTTGGGGGATGTGGTCCCTCTCCCTGTGACTCATTAGCAGTGAGTACAGCTCTCTCCCTTCCACATCTGGAGCAGGAATTCCAGCAGGAAGGAAGTGACCTCCAAGTTTAACCAGAAGACTCAGGTAGGTCTGGCCCTCAGGTAGGTGCTATTCTTTTCCCATTGCTTCTTCCTTCCCTCCTGGGTCCTGTGAAAGCTGCCCACCTCCTGGTTATTGGGTTGTGAATTCTTCCTCCCTTCTCTTGCAAATATCCATGCAGTCCCTCTTGTGGCTTCCTCTCTACCCAGGCCCAATCCCTCACAAGCAGATGGCACTAAAGAAGGGAAAACCAAGAAGGGGTTCATTCTTTATAAAAATGTCCACATTTTTTCTGCTTCCAGACCTTGTCCTGAATTATTAACATCTCCAGCTAGATTACTCAGCTTAGCAGGGTAATGGAGATGCAGATGGTGGGGGGCAGTAAGGTTGTCAGGTGTGGGGGACAGTTTCCAGATGACAAGAGATGAGTTGGAGTAAGGAGCATGTTGTCCTCCAACCACTCCTTCATTGGGGACCTGCCTGAATCTGCTATCTTGGGCCCCTCATGGTATCTCTAAGACAGAAAGTTCAAAATGGACTTTCTATAAACGTGTTCCTTGTTCCTTGTTTCAAACATAGCAAATAAAGTAAAGAAGAGTATCATAAACCCTATATTTTGTCATTTGGCATAAATAACTACAAAACTAATCTCTTAGTCCCACTGGTTGTCATAGACTGGAGACTATGCAACATCAAGGTGATGGCCAATTGATTTCCCAGTGAAGACATTCTTGACTTGCATCACTCTTTCTCTTCTTGGTATCTTCTCACATGTGGTGGTTGAAGGGAACTTGGAAGAGGGAGAATAAGAGAGAAAAAGAGGGAGAGGCTAATCTTATCTTGAGGTACCACCATCAAAAGCCCATGTCAACCTTGGTACCTAGGTCCTACTTCCTAATACCATCACATTGGGAGTCAAGGGTGGACACAATTCAATCCATGGCAGCTATGCAGATCTGTTTTTAAATCAAGACAGGCACTCATTTCATTCTCTCTTTTACTTCTTATTCTTTTTTCCTGAAGTGTTTTAGGGACAAGATGAACAATTCACAAAATGTACATAATGAGTATTTGGGGTAAAATAATGAGATGTTAAAAAAATGCTCTTTGTTCCCAATAAAATTAACATTTAATATCCAGTCCACTAGCAAGTTTTCCTGATTCTCAAAAAGCAGATGTCTTTTCACAGTTTATTGAAAGAATGTACTCATATGTTACACTTGGCTGTTCTCCTTTAAGATGAAATAACTGTTCCTTTCACAATTTTAATGTCATTCATTTGTTCAGAAACTGGGAGGAAGCAGGGTGGTTTGTCTTACAGAATGTCCCACTATTGGGTTTAGAGCAGGAGTTTACAATACCTGCACAGTGGGTCAGGACCAGTACCAGTCCTTGGTCTATTAGGAACCAGACCTCCACAGCATGAGCTGAGCTGCAGGCCAGTGAGTAAGGCTTCATCTGTATTATAGCTGCTCCCCATCACTCTCTCATCTCCCCCAGAAGGGACAGTCTAGCTTGTTTTCCTGGAACTGTTTGTAGTTACATAACCTATAGAAACAAAAATAGCTTAAACATTGGTGTTTATTTTCCTTTCTCAATGCTCAGAATGGTGAGTTGGTGCCCTAGCAATCTATCACAGTGACAAATTGGATGTCATCTGTTAACATTTGGACACATTTGGCCAGCTTAAAATTAAATATTAAAAAACTAAGATCATGGGATCTGGTCCCATCCTTCATGGCAAATAGAAGGAGAAAAGATGGAAGCACTGAAATAGTTCTTCATCTTAGCCTCTAAAACCACTGTGGATGGTGACTGCAGCCATGAAATCAGAAGACGTTTGCTTCTTGGCAGGAAGCTATGAGAAACATAAACAGTGTGTTGAGAAGCAGAAACATCATTCTGCCCAACAAACTGGTAGATATTTGGCCTTTTCATTTGGAGACCTAAACTTTCTGTCCAGTTCCCATTGTTCTTAGATTTCTGGTCCTTCACGATTCCCAAGATTATTTTGTGCATTTCTTTATCCAGTCCTGTAATCAGCCATCTCTTTAAGAATCCATACATCGTCTGATTGGAAATGTATTTAGAAGCTAGCTGTTAGAATTCAGAATAGTCACTGTTATCAAGTTGTCATTGCTTCTAGACTACATTGGTCAGAGTAGGAAGGACACATTTTCTTAAAAAAAAATAAAAAAGAATATAATTAGTTGGTACAAACTTATGCTTTCAGTTCAAATTTTAAGACAGCAGAGTTTTAATTAAAGTTCTTTATTTTATGAGTGAACCTCTTTTTCTAGCCACTGAAAGGCTTACTTCAGAACATTAGTTTTAATTATTGTGTAGCTTTTACCTGTTAACACATATATGATTCTGTCACAATAACAGAAGCAATATGAGGAAGAATAAGTTGTTGAATATAGTTTCAGATTTCTTTCCTGTATTTCTTTTGATCTTCTCTGGTTTTGTTTTGGATGGGTAGTATTTTTGTCTTTCCTTAGAAGATATTCCACTCTGAATGTAGTCATAATTCTGAATTTTAAAGCCACTTAAGTAATGTGTGGTTGTGGGCAGCTAGTCATCAACTTGATGCAATTGGATTTATCAGTCTTTGTTCTCAATTTGTTCAGTTCAGTTCAGTCCTTCAGTCATGTTGGTCTCTTTGCAACATCATTGCCTGCAGCATGCCAGGCTTCCCTATCCATCACCAACTCTCAGAGCTTACTCAAGCTTATGTCCATCGACTTGGTGATGCCATCCAACCATCTCATTCTGTCTTCCCCTCCTCTTCCTGTCTTCAATCTTTCCTAATATCAGGGTCTTTTCCAATGAGTCAATTCTTCCCATCATATGAATAAATAATTGGAGCTTGAATTTTAGCATCAATTTTTCCAGTGAATATTAAGGAATGATTTGTTTAGGATGGACTGGCTTGATCTCCTTGAAGTCCAAGGGACTCTCAAGAGTCTTCTCCAACACTAGAGTTCAAAGGGCATATATTTGTGTTATTTGTCAGTGATGTCATATTCCCCCTATTGGGATTTAACCACCAGAACTGAATTTAAACAATGTGCAAAAATGAGTGTTAAGACACAGTGTCCCATCTACACACATCTGGTGACTAGGAGAGGCTCTTGTTGTATTCAAGGGACATTCACTGATAGATCTCATGCAGGAATAGGCCCTGGGAGTCCTGGATTAGTCATTAAATATGATTGTCTTTACTTGGCTGCCACAGTTGTTTTGTCTTCTTTGATTGGGAAGACATTTCAAAATTGTTTTTTTTTGTATGTTTGATTTGGCAGACAAAATTTTTCACAGCATAGACCCTATGAAGAAATTATATCAGAAATACATCCATTTATCTTCAGCAGTTAAATTTGTTGGTTTGTATGTCCCCGGTGATATTTCTTTATCAATAGAAAGGAAACACACATGTTCAGTATGCATTCAGTCTCTTTGTGAATCAACCGACATGAATTAAATTCCTCTCTGTCCACACTGCACTCCCAACCCTAGGTGAGAAATAAAAACTGGCAGTAACTGAAGGCTGATTCCAGCACATCACTGTGGAGATTTCATTTCCACTGTTTTTTTTTTTTTGAAAAAAAATTTAGTTGCTAATATAAATATCAGTACATTGTACACATATATCCAAACTTCTGACTTCTCTTGAAAATATGGCCAATTGGCCTGCTTTCCAGCATGGGTGAAGTGTAGGAAAGGCTGCTCCCAGTGCTGTGCTGGGAGGGTTCTGTGCTGCCCAGGGCCTCCTGAGGCCATGAGTTTGTGAGAACTAGACTGCTAGCTATCTTAAGATAAAGAATAGTTTTGTCTTGATCAACTTTGACTTTGAAGCCTTTGACTCAGAACCCAGAACACACTACTTCCTTGTACATTTTTTGGGTGATATAAAATATCTTGTGGATGAATATGATATTTCTTCCAATACTGAAACCGTGCAATTGAAGTACTACTCTGCCCCAAATCTTTGATGCAGACTGGCACCATAGACTGCCCCTGATATCTGCCAATAGACCCACTACCTAAAGCCAGTTGTATGTCCCTGGGCTGTCCCTGAAGTCTTCATTTTGCCATTTGACAACTTATCCTCCTAGCAATCTCTTTTCCAATGAAGACAGCAATGCATATCTCATGAAGTGGCTAGGAAGATGATATGAAACCACGGATGTCAAGTATGGCCCTTAGTATCCATTTTCATGATGTTCTTAATAGCATTTTTCTCCAAGTAGTCAAGGTTCTCCATCTTCTTAGATGTCCATACATATCAGTCTGATTTTCCAACCAAGCTTCAAGGAAGAGATTGCAATTCAATTATCTGTATTCTGAGAAGCTTCAGAGTCCACTCGCCAAGGACACTGATGAAGGAAAAGATTTTGTCGAGACCTTGTTTTTTTTTTCAGATGTATTATTGGCCTAAAGGCTTAAATTAGGGCATGTCAGAGCATATATAACTAAGGACTCCCGGTCACTACTACATGCTAAGAAACTGATCTTTCCTGAGTACTTGGAGCCAGGAAAGAAGTATGAAGTGGCTTGTGCTCCTCGGGCTGGTGGCCTTCTCAGATTGCAGAGTCATGTAAGTATGGAGACTGACTGTAAGCCACATCATATTCATTTCTGTGATTTTTCTTTTCATCTGATTATTCTATTCATCCATTTTAGAAGGGAATGGAATATTTCCCTGACAATCTTAAAGTTCAATTCTTACTTATTGATAAGTACATTGCTATAGAAACTGTGGGTCCCAAAGGTCTTGGTGTAGAATTGCATAGCTGCACAACTCTTGGAGTCCAGTCATGTCAAGATCTATTAAAATAGGAACTCCTTGCAATTTTCAGTGCACAGGCAATGCAGATGTAGGTGTGGTCCTGTGGAATAGTACTTTTCTACCTTTTATTTAGCATGTTTTCTTTGTTCCCTCTCTACTTCAGTGTGTATATGTCTATGTCTGCATCTCTGTATCACTATCATTTATCTCTCCATCCCTTTGGAAGGCTTTGAGTGTATTTCTCTCTGTGTTGTTTTCTTTTAATTTTTCATTTGACTCATCTTTCCTTCTCAAGCTTCTACATATCCCTAACTTGTTCCTTATCTCCTGGATTCTGTTTTCAATTATCTCTTCTCTTTCAACTTGGAGAAACATTGGGAGAGCTACTTATACACTGTTTTATATCTGACAAGCAGTGTGACCGCAGCCAATTCACAAGCCTCTTGCATCTCTAATCCGTCCCTTGTAAAAGGGGAGAGGAATCCCCCTTCTACCTCCTTCCCTGAGCTTCTATGAGAAGGATACAGTGGGATGGCAACAGCAATGCTACTGGCTGTCATGTTGAGACTTCCTATTCATCAGGCACCTTATATCCATCACTTCACTTATCCCCCAAATATACTATTTGGAGGGTTTGAATCATTACATTCCATTATTTTACCAAAGGGGAGACTGAGACTCCACATGGTCATATGGCTTACCCAACATTACAGAACAGAATCTTTATTCAAACCTATGTCTTTGCCATGGTATATGCATAAAATTCTGATGATAAGGTGACTCATAAAAATGATTAGAAAATACACACTGCCATTGCAATGACAGTTATACCTTAACACTGACAGCTAAATATAGCATCTTCTTTGTTTTCTTTGTCAAATGTTCAGTGAAAGAATACCTCTAATGAAAGTGAAGACCATGAGAAATACCTTCAGTGGAAAAAAAAATATGCTGAACAATTTCCTGAAGGAACATGCTTACAGACTGTCTCAGATTTCTTCTCGTGGCTCAAATATAAATATTCACCCACTGAGGAACATCATGGATGTGTGTTTTGGGAGGATGGTGCTCCACAGCGCCCCCTGGTGCTCTAGCCTACCAATGGGGCTCAACTGGAGATGTCAGGTGGTATGCTGCAGCTGGGGCTCCTGCAGGAGGCAGAAGAACTGGGCCAAATAGGCCCCACGCAGAGGAGAAGGCACTATCATCCTCAACTCTTGTCTTGGTGACTGGGCCCAGAAATTACCAGATGGCAGGTAAACATCCATTTCTGTGTCAAAGATGTGTCATTACTTTGAGGGAGATTGTTCCTTCTGAGCAGAAGGCAATGATGACCCACTACAGTCCTCTTGCCTGGAAAACGAGAACAGAGAGGCCTGGTAGGCTGCAGTCCATGGGGTCGCTAAGAGTCGGACATGACTGAGTGACTTCACTTTCAATTTTAACTTTCCTGAACTGGAGAAGGAAATGGCAACCCACTCCAGTGTTCTTGCATGGAGAATCTCAGGGAGGGTGGAGCCTGGTGGGAGGC
>SJYV01034895.1:0-11213 GCA_006410875.1 Neotragus pygmaeus | reverse complement strand
TGTGCTTAGCCTGGAATCCTGCTCCACCTGGTCACTCTGTGCATCTTGAAAGGACCCCTTTCGCTTCGCCCTCTGTGCCGCCCAGGACACTGAGGCAGAGAGGCACGGCCTGGTGTTGAGTGGCTGGCGCTGAGGCCTGGCCTGGACCCGGGGCCGTGCGTGACAGGATGGCCACTGGGAGCCCGGCCCCAGCCTGCTCCCCCTGCTGTGTCCAGTACCCAGGGGCCTTGCCGTCTCCATCTCCCCACCCTGGGCAGGGGGCCCGGACAGAGCAAAGCTCCAGTGAGTGCCTCTGGGCGCCTGGGGAAGGGGTCATCTCCCTCTCCCCACCCCCACACTGGGGGGCTGGGTGGAGCCGCTCTTGCTGGCTGTGGCGCCCCAGGCGCCCTCTGGTGGCCGCACTCAGCCTGCGCCTGCTCTGCTGGAGGGCGCCGGCGCTCAGGGTTGGCCAGGGCCGTGGTGAGGGCTGTGCCTCACACCCACCGCCCCCGACCACCCGCGGAGGGGCAAGGCGGAGGGACCCGGCAAGTAATGCAGATGCCCCCAGCTCCGGGCAGGTCGGCTGTGCAGGCCTCCAGGCGAAGCCCCAGGAACGGGCCCCTGACCCTGAGTCCCCCTGCTTATTCTTCTTGGACCCCAGTCCCTCAGTTCCTCTCTGACCCTGAGTCCCCCCCGTAACTCTCTGACCCCGAGTTCCCACTTATGCTCTGACTCAGGGGTTCCTGCAGAGTGGCTGACACCTCATTTGAGTCTTGACGGATGAGGCAGCAAAGAAGCAGGTGCCCATCTGGGGAAAGCCCCGGGAACCCTGGCCACCTCCCTGGCACCCCATAGCACTTACCCCCAGGACCTCCGCCCCAGCTGTGCCCTCCCTCCCCCCTCCCGCTGGCTCAGGTAGGCTGGTGTCTCCATCCATCCCTTGGCTCCTCTTGGAGGGAGAGCATCTCACTGGTGGCCCGGGGGTGGAGGAGAGAGAACCCATCTGAATCCTGTGCAGCACAGATGGGGCTGGTGGTGCAGCCCCCGGGGAATCCGGGAGACGCAGAGGGACCCCTGGCACGGGGAAGCGACCTGAAGGGCCACCCTGGGGGGAGACGTGTGGCCCAGGCCCGGGGCAGGGGTGTGTAGCTCTAGCCTGGCAGGACTGAGGGCAGCCCGCTCCCCCAGGAGGCACGTGGTTAGCAGTCATCGTGCCCAGGTGGAGAGCGGGGTGGGGGCTAGCCGGGCTGTGCTTGTGGGACCCCAGGCCAGGGCCAGACCAGATCCTGAGTGGAGTGCGTGCTCTATGCCCGGCCCTGGGCTGGGTGCTGGTGGACCTCAGACTCGGGGGTGTGGGCGATGGGGGAGAGGCGGTGCTGTGGAAGGGACGGATGAAGCTGCGGGAAAACACGAGTGCCAGATTCACAGCTCCACACGCTGTGGCGAACCCCAGACCCAGACCACCTGCTCGGGAACTGACTGCTGCGGGCCCAGATACACTGAGGCAGGACAGGCGGGACCTGCTTGGGCCGGCAGGATCTCCGGAAGCCTGGACCCCGAGGCTCCCAGTGCGGGGCTGGGCATGCCCGCATCGGAAGGACGCCCCTGGGCTCACAGACCCTCACCTGGCGCATGCCCTGCACGGCGACTCGGGTGACCTGTTAAAGGGGTGCGAGGGAGAGGGGGTTGCACACGGAATGAGACCCTCGGAGCAGCTCTTCTCCTTCTTCCTAAACACCTTCGGGTTAAAGGGGAAGGGGTGCGGGAGTCTCCAACTCCTGTTTTCACTGTGACCTGCCGCGCAGAGGTTAGCAATGGTGACATGTTGTAATAGCCCAATGTTTATTATTTAAGATAAAAGAGGCAGGCTGGGGATCTCCTGCTGCGTGCTCAGGATAACAGCCCATCTGGTCCGGGTCGAGGGGGACGCTTCTCACACCAGCGGTTGGGGACCCTCCAGCGGGGCGCAGGGGAGGCGAGGATGCGGAGCCAGGTTGGGGCTCCGGGCAGGGACCCCAGGCAGCATTCCCTCTCTCGCCCTCTGGGCGGCGGGCGCGGCGCCGGCGCCGGGGCATTCCCCGTCCCCGCCGCGCGGGTGCTTCCCGGCGGCTAGCCGCCCCGGGAAAGCTCCCCAGCCCCTGATCCGCTCGGGCGATGGAAAGTTTCCGTGGCTGCGTGGCGCCGGCCCAAGGCGCCCGGTCGAGTAGGGCGGACACGGCTCAGGTTGCGCCGCGACCGGAGGGATGCGCGGAGCGAGGCGCACGGCCGGCTGGGCAGGGACCCCAGGCCGCGCACAAAGGGACCCGCCCCCGCCGGTTCGGGACCTCGCGCACCGCGGCGCGGTGCGGGTGGAGCGGGGCCGACCTGGACCTGTCTCTTATACACATCTANTTTTTATACAGTTCTTCTGTGTATTCTTGCCACCTCTTCTTAATATTTTCTGCTTCTATTAGGTCCATACCATTCTGTCCTTTACTGAGCCCATCTTTGCATGAAATGTTCCCTTGGAATCTCTAATTTTCTTTAAGAGATCTCCAGTCTTTCCCATTCTATTGGTTTCCTCTTTCTTTACCTTGTTCACTGAGGAAGGCTTTCTTGTCTCTCCTTGCTATTCTTTGGAACTCTGCATTCAAATGGGTATATCTTTCCTTTTCTCCTTTGCCTTTAGCTTCTCTTCTTTTCTCAGCTATTTGTAAGACCTCCTCAGACAACCATTTTGCCTTTTTTATTTCCTTTTCTTGGGGATATTCTTGATAATGGCCTCCTGTACAATGTCACAAACCTCTGTCCATAGTTCTTCAGGCACTCTGTCTATCAGATCTAATCCCTTGAATCTATATGTCAGTTCCACTGTGTAATCATAAGGGATGTGATTCAGGTCATACTTGAATGGTCTAGTGGTTTTCCCTACTTTCTTCAATTTAAGTCTGAATTTTGCAATAAGGAGTTCATGATCTGAGCTACAGTTAGCTCTTGGTCTTGTTTTTGTTAGGTATGTATATGCTTATAATTGTCATATCTTCTTACCACATTGAACCTTCACCAATATGTAACGTTCTTTGTGCGTTGTAATTTTTAACTTTAAAGTCTATTTTGTCTGACAATAATATAGCCTCTCCAGCTCTCTTTTAGTACTATTTAGATGAAACATCTTTTTCTATCTTTTTACACTCAACCTCTCTGTGTCTTTGTAGCTAAAGTAACTCTGGTGTGGACAGATGAACCGTGTTTCTTTATTCAATATCCCAACCTCTGCCTTTTAAGAAAATTTAATCCATTTACTTTTTATTATTTATTTATTTGGCTGTGTCAGGTCTTAGTGGTGGCATATGGGAATTTTTTTTTTTGCAGCATGTGAACTCTTAGCTACAGCATATGGTTCCCTAGTTTCCTGACTAAGAATGATTTAGTTCTCTGACTAAGAATGGGACCTGGGCCCCCTGCGTTGGGAGTCTTAGCCACTAGACCAGGGAAGTCCCTAATCCATTTGCTTTTAAAACAATTATTGATTCGAAAGAATTTCCTTCTACAATTTGGCTGTTTGTTTTCTGTGTATGTTTTGTTCCTCATTTTCTCCATTACTGCCTGGTTTTGGTATTATTGACTTTTTGAAGTGTACCATTTTTGATTGCCCTTCTTTTTTCTCTTTCGTTTTCAAAAATTATTCTCTTAGTGGTTGTCTTGGGGATTGCAATTAACACAGCAAGCTTAAAACAATTTAGTTTTAATAGTACTAACATTTTCAATAGTATAAAAACATTTTGCTCCTATACATTCCTGTCACTACCCCTCTTTTTTGTTGATATGGAAATATATATATATATTATTATAAGTGAAAGCAATATACAGTTTGTGTATAAAAATATATATACACCTGAATATATTTTAAAGACTGGATGCTAATACATTCAAACATTAACAGTGGATAGATAGCTCTGTGATTTTTCACCATTTTTTTTTCTTATACTAGATTTCCTTTTCTAAATTTTCTACAATGAACATTTCTTTTGTGAAGAATTATAGTAATATATCTTGCTACGGCTAAGTCACTTCAGGCGTGTCCGACTCTGTGCGATCCCACAGACGACAGCCCACCAGGCTCCCCCGTCCCTGGGATTCTCCAGGCAAGAACACTGGAGTGGGTTGCCATTTCCTTCTCCAATGTCTGAAAGTGAAAATGAAAGTGAAGTTGCTCAGTCGTGCTCGACTCTTAGCAACCCCATGGATTGCAGCCTACCAGGCTCCTCCGTCCATGGGATTTTCCAGGCAAGAGTGCTGGAGTGGGGTGCCGCTGCCTTCTCCGTAATATATCTTACTAACTTTTAAAATTTCATTTATCCATTTATGGCTGTCCTAGGTCTTCATTACTGTCGGTGGGGTTTCTCTAGTTGTGGGGAGCTGTAGCTACTCTCTAGTTGACTTAACCTTGGCTTCTCTTTGAGGGACCTTCTCTTGTCAAGCATAGGCTCTATGGCCTTCGGGATTCAGTAGTTGTGGCCAGGGGCTTAGTTGCCCTTCAGGCATTGGGATCTCTCTGGACCAGGGATTGAAACGGTGTTCCCTGCACTAGGAGTGCAGAGCCTTAACCACTGGACCACCAGGGAAGCTGGATATATCTTTATCAATTTAAACATTATTTTATAATGTTATTAAAGTATAATAAATAAAAATAGTAATAAAAGAAAGGGCAATTTTACTGGCTGTCCCTGTCGCTCTTTCTAGCCTTACCTCTCTACTCAATTCTCCATCATTCTCAATAAACAAGGGCTCATTTTAGTATTCGCTAGTATTTCCTAGCCTCAGAGAAGCATACTAGGTAAGGCGACCGAAAGATGAACGCTTACATTCTCTAAGTGATTCGCATGCACACCAAAATTTGAGGTTCCTGGAAACAGGGAGTTTTCTTTGGCCATGTCCCACCTAGCTTGTGGGATCTTAGTTCCCTAACCAGAGATTGAACCTGTGGCCTTTGCAATGGAAGTTCAGAGTCCTAATGAGGGGACTGCCGGGGAATTTCCAAGAGGGAGCTTTTTTTAAAATCTCCCTTTGTCATTTATTTTTTCCCCTTTTATTTCACCCATTCATTCCCAGCATGGGGGCATTTATTTGATTTACCTGTGTGTTCTCCTGGGGTACTATCCTTCCAGCCTAGTGGCCCTGCCTCCCGACGCCGACCATTGGTTGACTCCCTCAACACACCCCTGATTGGTGGCCGCAGACCAACCTCACTGTCCATCCAAGTTGGCGAGAAAGCTGCAGCGGGCCAGAATGGCGGCGGCTTCAGTCGGTGCCTTCGGACTCCGTGAGGCTGCGCTGGTCGCGCTGATGCTTAAGGTGCTGGCAGAGCAGCTGCGGCCTGGGTCTGGGCACGTGGGAGCTGTCGCTGGAGCTGGCGGTGCGGTGTGGATGCAGGTCACGTTGGCGGCTGTGAGGCATGGCTGCAGTGCCAAGTGGGGCCTTCACGGTGCACAGCCTGGAGAGCAGGGCTGTCTCAGGCGTTCAACTCCTCTTTATATTGTTAGTGTCATGGACTGCATCTTTATACTTTGTGTTCCCTTTAAAATAGGGTTATGACGATTGTTTTGTGCATTTGCCTTTTAAATAATATATATAAAAAGGAGGAGTTATGAACCAAAATGCGCTTCCCTGGTGGCTGCGTGGTAAAGAATCCGCCGGCAATTCAGGAGCCGTGGGTTCGATCCCTGGGTCGGGAAGATCCTCTGGAGAAGGAAATGACAACCCACTCCAGTATTCTTGCCTGGGAAATTCCGCGGACAGAGGACCCTGGCGGGCTACACAGTCCATGGTGTCCCGTGAAAAAAAGTCGGACATGACCTAACTACCAAACAGCAACAAATGAACCAAAATGGTAACATAGGCTTTTACCTTTACCTAAGTAGTTACCTTTGCTGGTGTTTCTCTCTCCTTACGGCTTCCAGTTACTATCTCATGTGCCTTCGTTCAGCTCCAAGAGCTTCCTTTAGTATTTCTTTTAAGGCAGGGCTACTGGTAGTGAATTTTCTCAGCTGTTGTTTATCTGGAAATATCTTTATTTCTCCTTTCTTTCTGAAGGATAGTTTGCTGGGTAAAGAAGTCGTAGTTGAAAGGTTTTTTCTTTCAGTTGTTTATCTTAAAATTTATTTATTTATTTATTTGTCTGCCTCAGATCTTTCTTGCTAGGAACACATTTCTCTCTAGTTGTGGACTCCGTAGTTGTGGTATGGGGGCTTAGTTGCCTTGTGGCATGTGGGACCTTAGTTCTCTGACTGGGGATTGAACCTGTGTCTCCTGCATTGAAAGGCAGATTCTTAACCGTTGGACCACCAGGGAAATCTTAGCAACTGTTATGAGGTTGCTTGGTACATGATAATTGCTGTTTTCAGAAGTTTGTCTTTCTGCAACGTGACTATAATATGTCTTTCAGGAATTTGACTATAACATGCTGTCTTTGAATTTATCCTGCTTAGAGTTTTTTGAACTTTTTGAATCTGTGTATTCATGTACTTCATCAGATTTAGGAAATTTTTTGGCTGTTATTTCTTTCAGTCTTTTGGGGGTAACTTTCTCTTTTCTATGGGACTGTGTTTATGATGTGTATGTTGCTATACCTGATGCTTGGACTTGCTAATTTCAGCTACCTTATCTTCAAGTTTGCTGATCCTTTTTCCTATCTGTTCATATCTGTTGTTGAGCCCCTCTATTGAAATGTTCATTTCAGTTATTGTGTTTTACAGCTGCAGAATTTTTGCTTGGTTCATTTTCATAATTTCTATCTTTTTATTGATATTTTCCTTTTGTTTGTATACATCTTCCTGATTTACTTTAGTTCTTTGTTTTCCTAAGCATATCCAAGACAGTTAATTTCTTGTCTTTGACTAGTAATTCCAATGTGTAGAGTTCCTCAGGGAAGTTTTTATTGAGATCTTTTTTCTTGTGAATGAACCATAGTTTCTTTGTTTAATTTTATCACTTATACATTTTGAAATTAAGAAATACATTCCTTAACAACCCAAAGAATAAATAAATAAATCACAGTGGAAATCCTGCATTATTTTGAACTGAAGATACTGAAATTGTAACATGGAAGAATTTGGATGTGTTTAAAGCTTTGCTTATGGGGAAATTTATAGCCTTAAATGTATGCATTAGAAAAAAAGAAAGACTGAAAATTAACTATACCTTAAAGCACCTAAAGAAGTTTTTAAAAAAGACCAAATTAAGTCCAAAGAAAATATAAAGGAGAAAATAGTAAAGATAAAAACAAACGTTAGTGAAATAGGAAAAAACTGCAGTAGAAATAATAAAATCAACAAAACCAGTTGTTGGGGAAAATAAATAAAATGGATAATCTTCTGGCAACATTGAGTAAATAGAGAAAGCACAATAACCAATATTAGGAAAGATAAAGGGTTGTCTTACATACATACATAATGTCTTATAGTCATTAAAACATGAAGATTTTTTAATAACTTTAAAAATTCTTGCCTGGAGAATCCCAGGGATGGGGGAGCCTGGTGGGCTGCCATCTATGGGGTCACACAGAGTTGGACACGACTGATGCGACTTAGCAGCAGCAGCAGCAGAGACCTTTCTAGAGAAATACAGCTTACTAAAATGGGCACAAAGAGAAATAGAGGGACTTCCCTGGTGGTCCAGTGGCTAAGATTCCATGCTTTCAATGCAGGAGGCCTGAGTTTGATGCCCGGTCAGGGAACTATCTTCCACATGCTGCAACTTAGAGTTTGCATGCCATAACTAAAAACAAACAAAAGAAATAGAAAATGTAAATAATCTTACACATATTTTAAAAAGTGTCTCTATAATTTAGAACTGGCCCCAAGAAAACTACAAGCCTAGATGACTTCACTGTGATTTCTGCTAAGAGTGAAGACATAGCACCAATATCACACACACTATCCCTGTGTTTGAAGAAGAAAGAACTTTTCTTAATTCATCTGTGACACCAGCATGACCTTGAAATAAAGCCCCAGTAAAGATGTATGAGACAGGAAAATTAGAGATCAATCTTACTCTTGAACTCACATGCAAAAGTTCTTACGAATTTGAGCAAGTGTTTGTAACATGTAAAAAGAGTAGTAAATCATGACCAAATTGGTTTCTTCCAAGAATGCAAGGTTGGTTTAACATTCAAAAATCAATTATTGTAATTGATCATATGAACATAATAAAGGAAAAATAAAATTATCTCAAATGATGCAGAAGAAGCATTTGATAAATTTAACAATTTTTAATGACAAAAACTTGCAGCAAACTAGAAATATATTATTGTTGTTCAGTTGCTCAGTCTTGTCTGATTATTTGTGACCTCATGTACTGCAGCACACCAGGCTCTCCTGTCCTCCACTATCTCCTGGAGTTTGCTCAGATTCGTGTCCACTGAGTTGTGATGATATCTAACCATCTCATCCTCTACCATTCCCTTCTCCTTTTGTCTTCAATCTTTCCTAGCGTCAGGGTCTTTTTCAGTGAGTCAACTCTTTGCATCATGTGGCCAAAGTATTGGAGCTTCAGCTTCACCAACAGTCCTTCCAATGAATATTCAGGGTTGATTTCTTTAGGATTGACTGGTTTGATCTCCTTGCTGTCCAAGGGGCTCTCAAGGGTCTTCTCCAGCACCATAGTCTGAAAGCATATAGACCCTTACTCTGCTAAAAAAGATCAACAAAATATCTGAAGCAAAAACATATTTAAGGGTGGGGTAGTGAAACTGGAATTACTGTCACCATTTCTGGCTTACCAGGTGGCATTAGTGGTAAAGAATCTGCCTGCCAAATCAAGAGATGTGAGATGAGGGTTTGATCCCTGGATCGGGGAGATCCCCTGGAGCAGAAATGGCAACCCACTCCAGTATTCTTGCCTGGAGAATCCCATGGACAGAGGATCATGGTGGGCCACAGTTTATAGGGTTGCAAAGAGTCAGACATGACTGAAGTGACTTGGCATGCACACACACATCACCACTTCTTACTAACATTGCACTGGAGGTCCTAGTCAGTACAATAGGACAAAAGAATATAGCAAAAGCATTGTAAAGGAAGAAATAAAAGTCTCCATCTGCAGATCACATTATTGTATACGTAAAAAACTGAAAACAAATCTATGCACAGATTTAATATATAATTTATATAGCAAAGTCACTGGATATAAAATCAAAACACAAAAATCAATTGTGTTTCCTGGTACCAACAACTCTGGGAAAAGACATTTGAAAATGATGCCATTTGCAGTCATATCAAAAAACATTAAATACCTATGATTGAATCTAATGAGAGCAGTGCAAGAATTCTACACAGAATAAACACAAATGCAAATAAAAAGGCATTACTGAGAAAGTTAAAATCTAAACAAATAGAAACATGTAATGTGATCATGGATTGGAAGACAATATTGTTAAAACATTTTCTTTTTTTAGCCACACTGCATGGCACATGGGATCTTAAAGTTTCCTGACCAGGTATTGAACCTGTGCCCCCTGCATTGGCAGCACGAAATCTTAACCACTGGACTGCCAGGGAAGTCCCCATGAAAACATTAATTCTACATCAACATCTATTGATCTATAGATTCAGTGAAATCCCAATCAATAGCTTGGTAGGGAGGGAGTGAGTGAGTGTATATGTGTGTGTATGTGTGTTGGTGGGAATACAGAATGGTGCAGCCCAAATGGAAGACAGTATGGAGGCTCCTCATAAAACTAAAAATAGAACTACCTTACCATCCAGCAGTCCTGCTTCTGGATATAAACTCAAAATAATTGGAGTCAGGATCTCAAAGAGATACTTGCACTTTTACATTCATTGATGAGTTATTTACAATAGCAAAGCTATAGAAACAACCTATGTGATCATCATTGAATAAATGGATAAAGGAAATATTACATATATATGTGTACACACACACACACACACACACACACACACACACGAGTCTTTTTCAGGCTTAAGAAAGAAGGAAGTTCTGCCCTTTGCTACAACATGGATGAGTTTGGAGGTTATAATGTTACTTGAAATAAGCCAGACACAGACATATGCTGTATAATTCCACTTATGTGAGGGATTTGTAGTCAAATTTATAGACAGGATATAGAATTGTGGGTGCCAGGGAGGGAGAATGGGGAGTTCCTGTTTACCTGGTATAGCATTTCAGTTATGGAAGATGAATAAGTCCCAAGGTCTACTATATAGCATTATGAGGGCTTCCCAGGTGGCACTAGGGGTAAAGAACCCACCTGCCATTGCAGGGGACATAAGAGACACAGGTTGGCTACCTGGGTCAGGAAGGTTCCCTGGAGGTAGGTATGGCAACTCACTCCAGTATTATTGCTTGGGAAGTCCCATGGACAGAGGAGCCTGGCTGACCCCAGTCCATAGGGTCACAGAGCTGGGCACGACTGAAGCAACAGCATGCACAGCATAATGCATAGAGTTAAAAATACTGGACTGTATACGTAAACATTTTTCTACATGAGTATATCTTATATTAAATTACCAAAAAATACAGAAAAGAAGCATTTAGAGGTGATGGTTAAGTTTATAGCACAGTTTATGGTGATGGTTTTAAAGGTATTTCATCTTCAAATTCATAGAAATATACACATTAAACATGTACGGCTGTTTTGTATGTTAGTCCTACCTTAGTTAAAAAATAAATGCAATTGTTTATTTTTTAACTTTTTATTTTATTTTGGAATTTAGCTGATTAACTGTTAATTTCAGGTGTACAGCAAAGCAGTTCAGTTATACAAGTATCTGTTCTCTTTCAAATTCTTTTCCCAATTTGGTTGTAGAATATTGAGCAGATTTCTCTGTGCTCTGCAGTAGATCCTTGCTGGTTATCCATTTTAATTACAGCAGTGTGTTCATGTCAATCCCAAACTCCCTAACTACCCCTCCCCCTAAACCTCCACCCGCACCCAGCCCTGTAACCATAGGTTTGCTAAGTCTGTGAGTCTGTTTCTGTTTTGTAAATAAGTTCATTTGTGTATCTCTTCTTTTAGATTCCACATATAAATGATACCATGCGATATTTCTCTTTCTCTGTCTGACTTAATTCACTCAGTATTTTAATCTCTAGGTCCATCCATTGTTGCTGCAAATGGCATTATTTTATTCTTTTTAATGGCTGAGTAATATTCCATTGTATATATGTACCACATCTTCTTTATCCACTCTTCTGTTGATGGACATTTGTTTAAATGTTTAACAACTTTTTAA